>ML778881.1:1835272-1887231 GCA_009831015.1 Picea engelmannii
ATGCTCCCCAGGTCGTGTGATGATGACTGTCAGTTGCCTGCTAGGGAAGCTTGGTCGAGATAGCGACACTTCCACTTACAGGTTCTATTTGGAGTTAGGTCAGTATAGCTGACGCTCCAAGATAGTCTAGCAGAGGACAGATAAGAATGGAGTTGGAAGTAGGTTAGGGATGAAGGATGAGTAGAATAGTTGAGACTATATGGAGATCTATCTTGTGGTGGGATTTGATGAAGAAAAATGTATATATATGAATATTCATTATTATGTAACTAAACCACAGTTGTTTAAAATAAATTATTGAACTGGACAATTGTGATTAAACGAATTCTCACACAATTAATTGATTGTTGTCTTTTTAAAAGACTAGTCTTTCTGACTGGATTGGATGCATACATAAAATACTAAAGGATGACAGTTTGATTATTAGTACATGTACGAGAATTGTATGTACTAGATACACATACATTTCTTGTACATATACACTAGTATGTATGAGTTTTCTTGAATTACTTACTAATAATGTCGGTTACTTGTTATGAATGTGTGAACCATGTTCTTGTTCTTTGTACCATAAGATACCTTAACTTTGGGACAAAGTTTCCTGAAGGGTGGGTGTATGTAACGACCCTTGATTATTAAGTATAATTAATTTAATAATATAATCCTAAAAGATTAGCTAAACTACAATTATGTCTTAAAATAACATTTCTAATTGATTATTATTAAATAGTTGTTCATGATGGTTAATGATTAATTTAATCATTAATTAATAAAGTATTAAATTAATGGTGGATAATAAGATATAATATTAAATTAGGTTACGTATCCCACAAGGGATAACATATTAAATACATGAGAATAAGTAATAAAGGAGGGATAAGGGTATTAACGGCGGGAGGATAAGGGGTAATAAAGGAGTTAGGTAGGGAGTTAATGGGGGCAGGAGTGTTGGTGAAGGAGGGATAAGGAAGGAAAGGAGTGGAAGGGGAGGATCATTCTACGAGAGTGGAGAAGGATTTTGGGGAGCTCTGAGTATTGCAGGGAGAGTGAGACTTTGAGAGTTTGGATTATAGCAGTGCACCAGGGTTGCTGGGGGTTTTGGGCTCGGAGGGCTAGGATATCCATTGATATCCTAGGGCTAGAAGCTAACTAGTCGGCAGGGAGGTCGGTTAGGGTAGTGTTCTAAAGAAGCAGGAAGGAAGCAAGCTGCGGATAACAACATCAGGTTCAACAAGCTGCAGATAACAGCATCAGAGTTAAGGTATTTAATTCCAATTTATCCATTGTTTAATTAGATTTATTATTCATTGATAAATTTTATATGCGTAAGTGTTAAGAAAATTTGGAATTCTTCTTCTTTATAAACCTTGTAGAAATTACTGTACATTAGGTAGAATTTTTAAATGTTAATTGAAACCGGGCCATTACACCATTCAAGATTTGAAACATCATAGTTCATCGATGTATCATTGATGAAGGTGCATCCACATGCATCATGTCCAAAATGGTATGGAAAAAAATTGGCTCCCCTGAGCTAATACCATCTGCCATCACTTTGAGAGCTTATGATGGATGACCATCCTCTCATGAAGGGCTCTTTCAAAATTTCCTCGTTGAACTTGGGAGCAAAACTATCCTCATCTATATTGAAGTTATCGATGCCCCACTTGATTACAACATCATGTTTGGGTGTAGCTACATGTATGTTATGAATGATGTGGCCTCTTCTGTGTTTCGAACGATGATGTTCCCCCACATTGGGAATATCATCACCATCAACCAAGTTTCACATTACAAGCCTAACCATTCCTCCAACATAGATAACATCCTACCTCTTGTCCACACTAATTCTGACGCCTACCCACTCATAGAGATGCCCCCCAGAATTTTCAAGGACCCATCCTTGCTGGGGACATACCATGGAGTGCCACCACTCATACACACATTGGCACAAGTGTGTGTCATATCTTCTGATGGAACTAAAACTGGAGATACCATCCCTCCCACAGAGGCTTCTCCACCCCCAGACATCCCACTAGTGGAAGAAATCCTACCTCAGGAATTACTTGAGAACCCTACGACACCTCTTACCCCTGATTTCACCCTTCTCCAAGGGAAAATCCTGGTTTGGGAGATAATCCCCCAATCCCTCACCCAAATGCACGTATTCTACCCCCCATCGGGCATACAATATTTTCAGGTAGCCACAACGCTTACCCTTCCCAACATGGTGCTTGCCATTCCGGTTTGGTTTCTACACCCACCCGCGATGGTCCCTCAACCATCCCTCCCTCCCCAAACATAGGGAATCTCGATGCAGATTCCATCACTAACTGCAACCACACCACCCTCACCCCCACTTTCTAGCACCACCACTACATTTGGGGGCAGATGGAAAAATAAAGAGCCCACTGATCCACTTCCCCCCTGAGTTCAACCTCCTTGCGCATTATGAGAGAGAGAGGGACACCCCAAAAACATATGCCCCTCTCTCCCCGAGTTACGCAATTTGATCCAACTCCCTCGAGCAACCACCTCACTCATTGCTTCCCCAAGAACACCTAGTACTACCACTGCATCCCCTACTATAGGCAGTAAATATTTGTGAACCATATTCGCATGTTCCATCTATTCAAAGTATGGAAACTACACCCACTATTTCCCTGTGCTACCTCAGTTTCGGCAGACGCTCACGGCAGTACACCAAATTTTTCATCAATACCCCTCTCTGCCTACGTCATCGGGTACTCGCGTCACTAACATCCATTATGTCACTACCTTAGTCAATGAATGGATTAGATGCCCTTGATCTCTTTGTGAATCAATTGATCATTTCACATACCAGTGTCCCATGATCATTGAATACAAGCATCGTCAAATGGCCCTTATTCAAAATCCTCCAAACCGCTCACTTCCTATGATACAAGTGATTCCCCCTACTCCCTCTCTAGATAATGTTCATATCACCTCCCCTGAACCTGAGGCACTTCCTACCCCTCCATGGTTCATGGATAGACTATCTGAGGATTTACCCCCAAATCCTCCCAACTCTCCTGTTCATTTCCCTCAGGAAATCTTACCTCCACCCATGCTTCACAACCCACAGTGTATGAGCATCTGGTTTATTTCAAGCACACCATCGCACCATCCTTGCGATACCCCCTCTACGTCTTCACCACCTGAAGACAACCATATGGTAACAAACACTAACGTTACTTCCCTGGATCCCTTATATTCTCACATTTTCCACTCGGACGAAGATATCCTCGAAGAACTAACTACCATCGTTTTCCCATGGAATGCTCTCCATCATAGAGCACTTTTTATCTCATATGAATCATTTGTCCCTCTTCACCAAGGATCCATATGTGCAATCAAAACAAAATATTTCATCCCATCAGGGCATATAGACTGGTTCAACAACCCTATCCCTACCCCCGATGCTTTTGAAGAAGGGAACATGGCCTATATTTCCCCCACTGTCAAATTTGATATTTCCACCAAACTTGGAATCGTAGAAGAATTCACCATCGGTGCTGCATGCTCCCCTGAGGAACTCAAAACTTACAAAGCTCTCTTTTAGGAATACCGAGATATTTTTTCCCAGCCATGCACATAAATGCTTGGCCTCGATCCTTCTATCATCAAACATCATATCGACACATGGCCAAATATCACCCTTGTACATCAAAAGCAACACCCACTACACCCATCCAAAGCATCGACTATCAAAGCCAAAATTGACAAATTACGCATTGCAGGGTTCATATACCCCATCGCATACACGTCATGGGTTTCCAACCCCGTCCTTGTCAACAAAAAATATGTCATTATCTGTGTATGCACTAACTTTCGCAATCTCAACCATGAGTGCCCCAAACACAACTTACCTACCCCTTTCATCAACCAAATCATCGATGATTGTGCAGGCTACAAGGCTCTTTCTTTCATGGATGGTTTCTCTGGCTACAACCAAATCCAAATCCATCTAGTGGATCAATATAAAACCACATTTACCACCCCATGGGGTACTTTTTCATATTGTTTCATGCCTTTTAGACTCAATAATGTCGATGTGACATTCCAATGGGCCATGACTTACGTTTTCCATGATCTTGCTCACATCATTCTCGCTTACTTGGATGACCTCACCGCTCGATCCAAGAAACACACTCAACATCTATATAAATTATGGGTCATCTTTCAATGATGTCGACAGTACAATATCTGCTTGAACCCCCTCAAGTGTGTATTTTGCATCACTGTCGATCGCCTCCTTGGGTTTTGTTGAGCACTCAACACACCCTAAAAATTCTATGTCAAATTTTACTTTTTTGGTACCACTTGGTCCTTTGCATTGTCTAATTCAACTTAAGTATGAAAAATGTTTCCTTTTCTTATCATTTTGATTCTCATTAAGTCTTTAAAAATTTTCTTGAACATGTGAAAATCACCATAACTTAAAAGACTAACATTTAATTAAAGAATCGACAGTCGTAACATTTCCCCAACGCGCTCAAAGATTCGGCATAGGGAAGAGTTAAAAATGAAATAAATGCACTCGACAAACTCACAGTCACCGAACGTCGATCTTCATCAGCTTTGGCAAAGCGAAAGATTTATTTCATGATAAGTAATTACACGAGGATATCGCCGATAGTCGATCCCCGAAGCATGTCGCCATCGACAATTTTTTGAGAAAGTAAGTCCGAGGAGAACATAATGAGTTTTTCCCCGATCACCAATCCCCAATACTTTTTTGGCATTAGCAATCCTAGGTTTATTTTAATGCACACATCTTGTGTACAAACCCCGACTCCAATAAATATGTATGATCAAGCCACATGTCCTCATCTGTCATGTATCCTTGCCATATTGGATAACCTTACGATTTAGTTTTATCTCGAGCTAATAGTTCCACTTCAAACCCATGCGGTGAAATTGATCAGCATCGACGGTTTGTCACAAATGAACATCAACGAAAACTCTCGTAACAACTCGTCGATTCTTGACATCCCCACTAGGAAAGCGACACGATGGGACGTTTTAACACTAGATACGATGCATTTAAAGGGATGATTAATCCCAAATATCTCATTAGTTGATAATTCATGGACGAATCAAAAGGACCATTTGAACCTATCGATACAACACATCACCTTCTGCATTACTTCCGTCAACCCATGGTGAATTAAATTGCGAAGATTTAGCGGTAGATCTGCTTGAATTTCACTTTCACCCAAATTAATTGGTTGATACGACTGGTAGGATATTTCCCGTTAAATCCTTTTGATCCATTGTAAACAAGATTATTCTGTGTGAAAATAAGTTCAGATCATTCAGAGGAGTGAGACTAGAAATTCAGAAAAATCTTCCAAGATCTCGTGAGTATTAAAACAACAAAGTTTAGCAAGCGTTACAGGTATGTACCAGTCTGGATTTTCTGTGTTTTCACTTCACATATACATTTTGACCCAATATTTCTCTATACACTGGCCCTAAAATATTGTTTCATTTCCAGGAACAATGCCTCCAAGAAAACCAACCACCAAGAAATCTCCAAGAGCACCAAAGCTAAAGGAACCAGATGTGGGAGAAATTTCATCCCCGGTGGTTGCAAAACAATTGGAATTCGCTTCAAAGATGGTGCCTGTCATCAATACGTCCACCAAGGAGGTTTTCATTCTGCCTCCGGCCTTCGGAGACACAGAGGTAAGAATAGGGACCAAGACATTTCTTCCACACTGGGGAGAAATTTTCTAGAAGATCAAGCGGGAATAATTTCCCAAATATACTCCACACAACGATCCCGATATGAGAAGGCTCGACGATGAAGTCTTTCTCAATATCTAAAGATCATACCTGCACCAGGTAGTGAGCATAAATCCAGTATTCCCCTGCATAGAACTCCTGAAGTGGCTTATCGACCACACAGACACATAAATATGTCTAATTAATGACGAATATGGCGAGTGTGTCGGGGTTTTCCTTCCGATGGAAGTTCATAATTACTACAAGCTCAGAGACCCGGACGAGCGACTGAACACCGATTTTTTTGTGAACTTATATGAGAAACATGACACCAACAAGTTGATGGCTTCATGGTGGATATATGATAAGAAGTTCACCAATCAGACCTCCTGTTGGTACCCAATGACCAACTTAAGAGAGTCGTAGATCTACCCAATCGCCCTCATTTGTCAATTGTATGGGGAAAAAGATTTTTCTAGGTTTTCATAGGTGTGGATGTCTCTATATTACATGATAGCCACTTTGGGGAGAGGTTTTAACTGGGGTTACATCATTTCAAATCAGTTGAGCATTTGCATTCAACAGGCTCAGACGTCGAAAGAAGGGGAGACTCCATCCTTCTACATGGATTCTTATTTATTGGATGTCATCTGTGCCAAAAATACCTTTGTCAGAATGAAATTGAGCTGGCACACCTCAGAACTTCTGGTCCGCGTTTATTTTGGCATCTTATGGGAGAACAAGTACAAGAAATCATACTCCCTCATCTACGATTAATTCATCGCGCCTATTCATTTTTTATTTTTAAGAAAGAGTGCCCAAGACTGTTGGCTGCGGCCAAAAAGATGATATGAAAAATAGTTCATTGGTATCTGGATGAGCGTGATAATTACATTAGGGTTTTTAGAGCCACCGAAGCACCACACCTATTACCTATGTATGTTCCTGATCAACTAGTAGTAAGGGAAATATGTTACCAGACCATCCTGCAAGGTTACAATGCTACTATGGTAAAAGATAAGAAGCGAGAGTTCATACCTTAGAGATTTCATATAGGTATCTACACAGTAAAATACATCGCTCAAGCTAAGTAGGAAGGATTGAGCCAATTGGAATTTCGATTTCAAACCGCTCATTTTTGCAAGCACGACCCAAAGGGTTTGGTCTTGAAGCATGCATTGCAAGTATCATCCTGCTAGCCATGTGCCCATGACAGGTTTTAATATGAGGTCTTCACAGAAAATGCCTGATATTGGGACGAGTTGATGGAAAGGATGGTTGACCCTAAGTAAACCAGGTTCAAGGACATGATTTTGGAAGAGCAAGAAACATCCCTAGAACAATCTACTCAAGAGGTCCTTAGGGCCAGAGAAGAAAGGATAGCATATGAAAGAGCTGAAGCAGCAGAAGCCCCCTTGATGGCCCCAGTGCAAGGCAAAGATATCCATTTGGTACAGGATGCACGAGAAAGGGGACTACTCATGTTGGAAATGGCATAATGGGTGCTTGATAAGCTACAAGATAATCCAGACTTATCAGAAATCATAGGATCCCCTATGGATAACCCAAACAAAGGCCAAGTGGGTACAAGCGGCCCTAAATGTATAGATATTGATGAAATTGATGGGTTGGATGACCTTGAATTCCCAACACCACCAACCAAGTCACCGAAAGATGTGGTGACTCAGCTAGAAACAGTCAGGGTATCAGTAGAAACAAGTGCATTAGATCCCCTCCATGAGTTAATTAAAGTCTATTCAGATGACGAGAGCCTGGAAGCATATCTCGGGACCCCTGTGCATGTTGAAGAAGAAAAATGGCATGAAAAGACTTCTTCTTTTGTTCCCAAGGTCAAAACCGAGGAGTTCCCTCAGAAAGAAAAATAAGTCAAGAGTAGCCTCAACACAAAGATGCTCGATGCACCAGAGACCTAAGTAGATGGTCTGGAGGACAAGTCATAACCGAATGAGTCAAAGGAAGGATCCCCGCAAAAGGAAATTGATGTTTCAATGGCCAAGGAACAAGTAAGTATCAAGTATATCCCCGACATCTCTATTTCAGTTGATACTCAGATCCCCGACGAGTGATAGACAGAAGTCGGGCCTTCGACACACAGTGAGGAAGTTTGAGATCTTGATCTTGAACAAATATATACCGTCGGGATTTTAGGAAATATACTCACATGGGGGGGGTCAGCATATTTCCAAACCTGTGGACGAGGTAGCCGATATACATGTGATATCCTATGATCAGAAGAAGAAATCTATTGTCCAAAGGACCACAAAGAAAAGTAGAATTAATCTAGATCACTCCATCCTCATCACTACAGAGGAAAATTTGATAAACACAGAAAATGCCAGAACATCTGAACTTATCGATGCAAGGAAAGTGATCTCAGATGATACCCTAGACAGAGATAGAAGAGATGAGAAGGAGTTGGACACCACCCTGAAAGAATTGGAACATTTGCGCCACCTAGCTAAGTATTATTAGGACACCACGCACATCGCGATGTACTTAAGGAGTGAATTCAAGGAGGCCTATAGAAAGTTCATAGATGAGCGGCACTTATTCACCATAAGAATCATTGAGATTCAGGAGGACACCCTCATGGCACTCACAACGTCTAAATATATGGAGCAGTGGTACGAAAAGGCACAATAAGTTGTGGAGTGAATCGACTACGTTGAAGCAGTCCAGCAGGGCCGAGATAAAGAACAACACAACATTCGGGTGTTGAACGAAATCAGTCTGGATCACACAAATAAATTGGCCGAATATTGGGCAAGAATTTCTCAGGAACTGCACCGAGAAATTCAAGAGGAATGGGCCAAATGCGAGAATCATTGGGGTAAAATCAACAAGGATATGAAAGATATCGGACTCCCCAAGTTTGGCACACCCGATGACTTTGTCGACTTGCGTGACATAGTCGAATCTCACTCCAATAAAGATTCATTATGGGTCAAAGAGCTAACAAAGGTGACCAACACAACTCCAGGATAGGTGCAACAATTTATGGAATACTCGATTAGAGCACGGGCTATGCTGCAGTAGTTATGCATCATTCTTGTGAAATATCGAACACATGCAGTAAATATTAGAGGGATTTGTGTGGCTCCGATGAAAAAGTACAGATTTCCATACGCCCACACCTGCGAGGAGTTGTTCATTAGTTGGTCAGAGTATGAGAAAATTTACCCTTTTCAATGATATCTTAAGTTGATTGTTGGAAAACTGTTAGGAGGGAACACCACGTGGCGAATTTTGTTTTACATTTCTGCACTTAGCCATTATTTTCAGTTGAATTTTATGTTATAAATAAGAGCGTCGACCAATTAATCAGGGGTCGATGGTTGTTGCAAGAAACTCTTCTTTTTTTGGTTGTTAAGAATTATTTTGAAGTTGCCTTTCATTGAGAAGTCCTTCTGGACCAGAGACAAGTTATTTTCATCAAATTCATGTGTGATTGGACGTGGAGAAGAACTATTTCCTATCTCGTTTCATGAATGATGTTGTAATGAGTAAGAGCTATTTAATCTATTGTTAAGTTATCTGATGCAATATTTTACAGTTCCTTTCTTTAATGATGAATATGAATCATTGTGTTATTATGTGATGGAGGATTAGAGTAGGTGAATTATTTTTCTTGTCATTATCTTATCGAATATGTGTTTTCTTTATGATAATTAGTATCTCAGACAGTAATTGGATGCTCATATGGTTAACATATTAGTACTAGGCATGTGGTATAGAATTGTCATCTGCATGCTTGAGTAGTGGGTTATCCCAAGCTCAGCCTCTTCTCTAGTATTCATAATATTTTCTTGTTTTGTTGCCAAGTTGGTTTATACCGACTTACAATATTATATCGGTCCCACCTAAGAGAAAATAAAAAAAAGAGAAATTCCAAACTGAAGGAGACACCTTCACAAGAAAATGTAAATCCCATTGATTAATTGGCCGAATCGCAAGATCTGGAGAACCATTCCACTATTAAATGTTGTAGAGTCTAATTGGGCCTCCGTGGTGGGTTTGGTTCCTATTGTTGAACTAAAGGGATTTAGGACCCATCAACAGAATTGGCGCTAGAAGGAGGGCCTAAAGAATGAATGGTTGAATACATATTTCATATAATATTTCAGACAGCCAGTAGATTCAAAATAGCCCACTTGCATGGTTATTCATTCCCAAGACAACCCACACACATTGAGTAATCCTGAAATGAGTAACTCACCCCAGCACAAGGAAGAACAATTGTTCCATGAAATACCTTATGTTCTTCCTCACAAGGACTTAAACCAATTTAGAAGAATCACAAGAGCATAATCCCGACAGATCGGTGTGTTGTCTTTAGCTCTGATACTTCCTTGAAGAAATAAGATAAGTAGACTAGTGGTCAATACTCTCGAAAAAGTTTTTGTGCACACAGTAGAAGACTTAATAGATTTCTCAATCATCAAAATACAAGATCCTCTTGATCTAATACCTGAAATGCCAACCGACAACGTCTCTGAACCAGACGATTTTTCGGAAGAGGAGGAGTTTAACTTATAATACGAAGATATGGAAGACAACAACAACCATGATGAAGGAAGGGGAAACCCATCTCACAACAATCAACCTTGGTTGTCCAGAGATGCTTTGTCCATCCCAGGATCAGTTCATAACCTTCCCCGACATCCAGAGAAGTTACTTCCTAGGTTTGATCCCGAGACCTAGGAGTTGCATGAAGATCATATCAAGAAATTCATACTGGCTATCAGACTGATAAACGTCTAGCATGAAGACGTAGTTTCCAAGATGTTCCCATACACTTTTGAGAACTCAGCCTCCATTTGGTATTTCAAATTATATGTAGGATCCATAACCAATTGGACAAAGTTTCAAAAATATTTTCTAGATAAATTTTTCGAAGAAACCACTACAGGAGCTTTGATGGTTGAATTGTTCACCGCCACCATGAGTTCAAAGGAAAAGGTTAAATATTTCAATCAAATATTCACAACCATATTAAACAAGTTCCAACCTGAAGCTAAACCTACTTAGGAGCTTCAAATCGAAGTATATGCTAATGCGCTCCCAGCCTCTATTTCCATGTTTGTGAAGAAGGTTTCCAAACGAACCTTAGCTGAGAATTTTGAAGAATCCAAAACAATAGAGTTTCAAATGAAGGGATGTAAGGAAGGTCAGGTCTCATTAGTTAAAAAATAATTCCAACCTCCTCCCCGGAGAGGACTCCTTTTGACTATATCGCAAGGGAAACAAGCAGAGCAAGCTCCTGAAAAGGGTAATGGAGACATAGAAAAACTACAACACATGGTCAAGAAATTATCAAACGAGATCATAGACATGAAGAGAATCATAGGGGAAGGAAACCAAGGCCAAAGGCCATGTAAGAATTTATTTAAAAGAAACTCATCGTTCAAAGCAATTGAATCTCCCCCATCTAACTTAAATATTGATTTGGGAAATGTGGCATCCGATTCTTTCTGTACTTATCACCAAGAAAACCACTCCGAAAGAGATTTCCCTCAATGGGTGCATGCCATGAATTTGATGGTCAATCGGTTTCTTAATGAAGTATCCCTAATCAAACAACCAAGCGTGTCTGTTATGAATGTTCTTGATCAGGAATAGATTGATCCACCAAAAGATACAACCAAGTTGATATGGGATCCTGACCTAATAATTCCTTCCGACGACCTGTTTGAGTGTCAAGAACCACCTACAGAAGTCTCAATGGTGCAAACGTGTAGTAAGGGTCCACCTGTCTTGAAATATCTTGCTGCTACCCAAACCATAGGGGGAAAGACAACCCCTGATCATCCAAAAGCACCTTCCACCCCCCGTAAGAGATCTATAAGCATCCATACCCGAGAATTTCCCAAGATGGAGTACAACGTAGTTGAAGATTTGAATAATTTGAAGGCTAATATATCATTTATGGACATTTCTAGGATCCCTCAGCAAAAGGACTTCCTATTACAGGCTTTGAAATCAATAGAAAATCCAACAATGAGCATTGACCCAGTAGGAAATATAATCCCCACAGACCTAGGGAATAAACCAACTATGAACACTTGTTCTAAAGATAAGAAGGGAAGACCTTTTGTCCCACCTTTCCTTTTAACATTTGAAGTCTTCAATAGGAACCTCCATAATTGTTTGGTTGATTTAGGGGCATCCTCTAATGTTATGCCACTGTCTATCTGTAAAAAACTAAACGCAATCCCTCTCAAGAGTGATAAACATGTAATGCAACTAGACAAAACTCGGGTGAAGTTCATGGGAGAACTCAAAGATGTGATGATCAGAATAGCCACACATCCTAAGTTCATGCAAATGATTGACATCATTATAGTAGACATCCCAGAAGCTTATGGATTACTCTTAAGCCGAGATTGGTCTGAGAAATGAAATGGATACTTCAGCACATATTGGGCACACCTTTGGCTACCATTAAAGGGACATAAGGATATGATCAGAATTGATAGGGAGAGATATCTGAAACATACAATCATTGACCTAGAAACCCTAAACAAACCCTCATCAAAAGATTTCCCTCTGCTAGGCAATTATTCCTGCGATTCCTATTTCGGGAACTTCTCCCCTCTTCCATCTGATGTCCCTCTCACTTAGAACTCTGAAATGATTTTTCAAGAGAAATCGTTGATACCGACAGAGGAAACCTTCTTCTGTCAAGACCCTATTCTAGAGATTACAAAACAAATAATAGGGGAGCAAGAAAGTAATAAGAAAGAGGAAACAAACAATTTTCGTTCACAAATTTGGACCATACACTTTGATGGATCTAAATCATAGGAAGGATCAGGGGCAGGGTGCATCCTCATAGATCCAAAAGGTAAACGTCATTTCATGCCCTATAAGCTAGAATTTCAATGCACAAACAACACCATCGAGTATGATTCTCTAGTACAAGGGTTAAATAAATCCATAGACTTAAATGTCAAAGAATTGAAGGTTTTTGGGGATTCTGAGATTATCGCTAGACATGTAAGAAATACTATACATTGCAATTCCCCGCACCTAAATAATTATCAACAAGAAGTGCATAGGTTAATAGAGCATTTTGAAGCTTTCAATATCATCACAATCCCTAGAGAAAAGAATATTCCTATTGATTCCCTGGTCATAGCTTCTTCAAGATTGTCACCTCTAGAGGATTATGAATCCTCCTGATTCATTGTGGAACTACTCTACAAACCATCGGTGCCTAACAACATTTCTAATTAGAAGATATTTGAAGGGGATGAATAGATCATAAAATTTCTAACTAACCAAGATAATTTTAAGGACTTATATATTGATGATGAGGTATTCCAAGAACAATCGACAGAAATTGATCCTCAGACTGGTCAACCTATTGACAGATCAAATTCTCACACAATCCCGAAAGGGATAGCTAATTTGGAAAACATTTTTGACCTGAAAGAATGATTTAAGGGGCCTAAAAATGCAAAGACCGGTAGCTCATGTTCCATGCATGAAACCATAAATCTCGGAACCCAGGAAAACCCAAAGAATATAAATCTTTGTAGGACTATATTTAAATAAAAAATAAAGGCTTATCTCAAACTGTTCAAACAATATCAAGATGTCTTTGCATGGTCCTACCAAGATATGAAAACTTATGATACCCGCATCATTCAACACACTATGTCGTTAAAACCAAAAGTGAAACCCTTCCAACAGAAGCTCTGAAAGTATCACCCATTCCTGGAACCTCTCATGTATCATGAATTAAAGAAGCTTTTAGATGTCAAAATCATCTTCCAGGTTAGAAATTCCACATGGGTAGAAAATCTAGTTCCGATGAGAAAAAAGTCTGGATAAATCCGCTTATGCGTAGATTTTAGGAACCTCAATAGAGCTTCAAAAAAGGACAATTACCTAGTCCCGCCAATGGAGAAACTCCTACAGACCATGTCTGTCTCAGAGATTTTCTCTCTACTGGATGGTTTCTCAGGTTACAACCAAGTTCTGGTTTCAGAGGAAGATCATTTGAAAACTACCTTATGAACCAAGTGGGGAACCTTCGCTTAAAAACTCATGCCTTTTGGGTTAATCAATGCAGGGGCGAACCTCCAAAGGGCCATGGGCGTAGCATTCTAGGGACTAATCAACAAGTGTGTGGTAGTGTATCTGGACGATGCAACTGTGTATTCAAATAACATAGAAGAGCACATCCAACACTTAACTCAGATTTTTGAAAGGTGTAGGAAATACGGTATATCCTTAAATCCTAAGAAAACTATTTTTGGAATCGAGGAAGGTAAGCTGCTAGGCCACATTATATCTCAATAAATAATTCACATAGACCCAGAAAGGATTAAGGCCATAGCTGAAATATCATTGCCTCGCAACAAGAAATCTATGCAATCTTTTTTCAGACAAATCCATTCCGTGAGGAAATTCACTCCCGATTTCGTGGAAACTATCAAACCCTTACAAAAGATTATTCGTAAAGATGTTGAATTTAAGTGGGATGATGAATGAAAGGATTCTTTTAGCAACATAAAAATTCCTATATCTCAAGCCCCCGTGTTACGAAGTCCTAGTTTCAATAGAGACTTATTCCTCTATAATTTCACCTCTGACCAATCGTTAGTCACGGTATTGAATCAGAAGGATGATGACAAAAATGAGGCCCCAATGTCGTTCATGAGCACTAACCTCCAAGGAGACGAACTAAATTACCCTACCATAGATAAACATTCTTATGCAGTTTATAAAGCAGTAAAACACTTTAGTTCCTACATCCTCAAGAACCACACCAAAGTAATTGTGCCTCACCTTGCAGTCTGATCCTTGTTCACTCAACAGGATATGGGGGAAAGAAGAGGGAACTGGATGGAATTAGTCCAAGAATTTGATCTAGATATAAAACCTGCCAAACTAGTTAAAGGGAAAGGGTTGTGCAAACTTGCAGCTGAAGCCCAGGACTAAGTGAATGAAGATTCTGGATGGGAGAATGAAATGGAATTATGGTGTGATGAAGCTTCATACATTTCCCCAGGGCCAGAGTCTTGGTATGATAATTTGAATTATCTCTTTCACCATGGGACTTGCCCAGAAAATCTCAACCCTAGGGAAAGGAGAGCTCTAAGGTTAAAATCCGCACAATATCGCCTCATAAATTTGGTACTCTTCTGGGTTAATTATGATGGGGTACTCTTGAGATGTCTCAGACGTGAAGATGCAGAAAAAGTTATGAAGGAGCTCCATTGTGGGCCTACCAGTGGACATTTTGTAGGGAACACCACTACTCATAAGATACTAATAGCTTGCTATTATTGGCCCACTTTGTTCAAAGACACTCACACCTATGATAGAAACTATAAAATTTTTCAAATAAGCATCGGGAGAGAAAAGAGAGCAGCAGTTCCACTTTAACCTGTAACTGTTTCTAGGCCCTTTGAGCAATGGGGGTTAGATATCATAGGAGATATTACACCAAGATCTTCAAAACAACAAAATTACATACTTACTGCCATTGATTATTTCACGAAATGGGTAGAGGCCATCCCTTTGACTCATGTAAACGAGAAGGCGGTAATCCAATTCATAGAGAAACAACTAATTACAAGGTTCGGTGTCCCTTCAGCTCTTGTTTTCGATAATGCACTTATTTTTATTCCACCTTATTAACAGAGTTTTCACTAGACAAAGGAATCATAATTAGGTACTCTACAAATTATTATCCACAAGGAAACGAGGTGGCATAATCAACAAATAATAACCTAGTAAGAATATTGAATAAAACAGTTGTGGACAACCAAAGGAATTGGCATAATTTACTCCACAATTATTTATGGGTAGATAGGGTCACACCCAAGGAAGCTATAGGAAATTCCCCATACTTTCTGGTGTATAGATAGTAAGCAATTCTCCCAAATGGGCTTTATCTTCCATCTCTTCAACTGGCCTAAGATTCTAGAGGACAACCTTCATCGGTCATACAACAAATAATCATACAACAAATAATTGACACTCTTCTCATGCTAGAAGAAGAAAGGGAAAAAGATAATTCAAAATTCATATCCCACCAACAGATAGTAAAAATATGGTTTGACAAGCATAAGGCTAAGGAGAATAATTTTGAAGTAGGAGACCTAGTCCTAAAATGGGACAGAGCAAACGAGCCAAATGGAAAACATTCTAAGTTTCAGAATCTGTTGTTCGGACCTTTCTAGGTGGCCGAGAAGATTGGGGTAGGCACTTATCGATTACAAAATCTGAGAGGGGAACCTGATGCCCTCCCAGTAAATNATATTTCTTTGTTGATTTTGTTTTATGTTTCGTATGTGTGTTTCATGAGTTTTTCTTTAGCTCGCTCGATTGTGAATTTGCCTTTATTTTCTTTGTTGTTTTGATTTCCTCACTTTGAAGGTTGTTTTTAGTAAGACAATGGTTGACCTAAAATCATGGGACATAGCGAGCTCTTTTCCTAACTCATCACTCACATACAACACAAGAATCATTGAGGAACCTACGTTTGTTTCGAGGGGTCCACTAATATACACAAATGAACAACTTTGGAGAAATGTCGAAGTGCCTGACCGGTGGTCTAGTGAAACCTTAAGGGAAAGTTGGAAAGCTAGAAAGGACTACATGAACCCCGAAGACAAAGCTAGCAATGCATTCACCTTAACTATCTAACTTTGAAAAATAAATAGATGTCATCCTCTCTCAGTCGCTCAGAGAATTCTACCCAAATAAAATTAACTTTGTCAAATGATTGAACAGTGGGAGAGGGTATGCAGATATCTCCTTCGAGGCTATAAACACTCACTGGCAGCGGATCAAGGTCTGTGATGTCGAGGTGACTCTGTCGGGACTATGGACACTCACTGGCAGTGGAGAAACACTGTAGCAAGTTATTAAAGGTAACTAAAGGCTTCATGCCAGTGAATTCTTGACCAGATTTTGTCAAAATGGGAATGAGTCAGGGTTACAGGAAACGAAGGAGGAATAAAGGTGGAAAACCCCACAGGCAGGCCTGAAAGCATCAACCGAAGAATTTCAAATGCAAGGGTAAAGAGGCTCTGATTTAAAACTAGTTAATTTCTCCACTAGCTTTTGTATCAACACAGCCTGAAGGAGGAACATATATTTTGCTTGCACCCAATAAGTCGCCATTTGTTGAGAACTCAAAGAACCCTAAAAATTTTATGTCAAATTTTACTTTTGGGGTACCACTTGGTCCTTTGCATTGTCTAATTCAACTTCAGTATGAAAAATGTTTCCTTTGCTTATCGTTTTGATTCTCATTAAGTCTTTAAAAGTTTTCTTGAACATCTGAAAATCACCATAAGTTAAAAGACTAAAATTTAATTAAAGAATCGACAACCGAAACATTTCTTTGACACGCTCAAATATTCACCATCAGGAAGAGTTAAAAATGAAAGAAAATCACTCAAGAAACTCACAGTCATCGAACACCGATATTCATCGGCGTCGGAAAAAATAGAAGATTTATTTCATGGAAAGTAATTACGCAAGGATATGGTCGATAACCAATCCCCGAAGCATGTCGAAATCGGTGAGTTTTTGAGAAAGTAAGTCTTAAGAGAACATAATGAGTTTTTCCCCGATCATCGATCCCCGATACTTTTTCAGCATCGGCAATCCTAGGTTTATTATAATGTGCGCATCTTGTGTAAAAACACTGACTCTAATAAATATGCACGATCAAGCCTCCTATCCTCACCGACCATGTATCCTTGCCAGATTGTATAACCTTGTGATTTAGTTTTATCTCAAGATAATAGTTCCATGTCAAATCCATGTGGAAAAATCGATCGGCATCGGTGGTTCGTCACAAACAATCAATGAAAACTCTCGTAACACCTCGCTGATTCCCGACTTCCTGACTAGGAAAGCGACACGATGGGACGTTTTAACGCTAGATAAAATGAATTTAAAGGGATGATTAATCCCAAATATTGCATTAGTTTCTACTTTGTACACGAATAAAAAGTACCATTTGAACCTACCAATACAACACATCACCTTCCGCGTCGCCGACATCAACCCACGATGAATTAAATTGCGGATATTCGGCGGTAGATTTGTTTGAATTTCACTCATCACCCAGATTAATTGGTTGATACGACTGGTAGGATATTTCCCATTAAATCCTTTTGATCCATTGTAAACAATATTATTCTGCATGCAAAGAATTTCATATCATTCAGAGGAGAGAGACGAGAAATTTGGAAAAAACTTCCAAGATCCTATGAGTATTAAAACAACAGATTTTAGCAAGTGTTATAGGTATGTACGAGTCTATATTTTCTGTGTTTTGACTTCACATATACATTTTGACCCAATATTACTCTGTACGTTGAACCTAAAATATTTTTTCATTTGCAGGAACAATTCCTCCAAGAAAACCAACCACCGGGAAATCTCCAAGAGCGCCAAAGCTAAAGGAACCAGATGTGGGAGAAAGTTCCTCCCCAGCGGTTGCAAAACAATTGGAATTTGCTTCAAAGACGATGCTCGTCATGAAGACATCCACCAAGGAGGTTTTCATTCATCCTCCAGCCTTCAGAGACACAGAGGAAAGCATAGGGACTAATACATTTCTTCCGCACAGGGGATAAATTTTCCAGAAGATCAAGCAGGAATAATTTCTCGAATATACTCTGCACAACGATCCCAATACAAGAAGGCTCGATGATGAAGTCTTCTCAATATCTGGAGATTGTACCTGCACCATGTAACGATAAGAACTCCATTATTCCTCTGCATAGAACTCCTGAAGTGGATTATTGACCACATGAAGACACAAAGATGTCTAATTAATGACGAAAATGGTGAATGTGTCGGGGTTTTCCTTCAAGTGGAAGTGCAGAATTACTACAAGATCAGAGACCCAGACAAGCGACTGAACACTGATTTTGTTGTGAAATTCTATGACAAACATGACACCAGCAAGGTGATGGCTTCATGGTGGAGAGAGGATAATAATTTCACCAATCGAACCTCCGGCTGGTACCCGACGACAAACTTAAGAGAGTCGTGTATCTACCTAATGGCCCTCATTTATTGGTTGTATGGGGAAAAATATTGTTCCAAGTATTTAGAGGCATGGATGCCTCTATATTACACCATATCCATTTCGGGGAGAGGTTTTAACTGGGGCGCCATCATTTCAAAGCAGTTGAGCATTTGCACTCAACAGGATCAAATGACGAAAGAAAGGAAGACTCCATCCTTCTACATGGATTTTTATTTATTGGACATCATCTGTGCCAGAAATACCTTTGTCGAAATGAACTTAAGTTGGAACACCTCAAAACTCTTAGTCCACGTTTATTTCGACATATTATGGGAGAACAGGTACAAGAAATCATACTCCCTCATCTGCGATCAATTCATCGCACCTATTCATTTTTTATTTTTAAGAAAGAGTGCCCAAGACTATCGGTTGTGGCCAAAAATATGATATTAAAAGTAGGTCATTGGTATCTGGATGAGTGTGATACTTACATCAAGGTTTTCGGAGCCACTGGAGCACCACGCCTGTTACATGTGTATGTTCATGATCAACTAGTAGTAGGGGAAATATGTTACCAGACCATCTTGCAAGGTTACAATGCTACTTCGGTAAAAGATAAGAAGTGAGCGTTCAGACCTTACGAATTCCATATAGGTCTCTACATAGTAAAAGACACCACTCAAGATAAGAAGGAATCATTGAGCCAATTGGAATTCCTATTTCAAATCGGTCGTTTTCACAAGCATGACCCAAAGGGTTTGGTCTTGAAGCACGTATCCCAAGTATCATTTTGTTGGTCATACACCCATGACATGTTTGAAGATGAGGTCTTCAAAGAAAACACCCGAGATTGGGATGAGTTGATGGCAAGGATGGATGACCCTAAGGCAACCAGGTGCAATTCCATGAGTTTGGAATAGAAAGAAACAACCCTGGAACAATTGGCTCAAGAGGTACTTAGGGCCAGAGAAGAAAGGATAGCATATGAAACAACCAAAGTAGCAGAAGCCCCCTTGATGGCCCCAACGTAAGGAAAACATATCCATTTGGTACAGGATTCACGAGAAAGGGAAATTATCATGTTGGAATGGGCACAGTGGGCACTTGATCAGCTACAAGATGATCCAGACTTATCAGAAACAACAAGATCCCCTATGGATAACCCAGACAGAGGCCATGTGGGTACAAGAGGCCCTGAATTTATAGATATTGATGAAATTGACAGGTTGGATGACCTTGAATTCCCAATGCCACCAATTAGGTCACCGACAGATGTGGAGACCTAGCCAAAAATAGTTAGGGTATTAATAGAAACAAGTTCATCAAATCCCCTCCACGAGCTAATTAAAGTCTATTCAGATGATGAGAGCCTGAAAGCATCTCTTGGGACCCCTGTGTGTGTCGAAGAATAAAAAGGACCTGAAAATACTTCTTCTCATGTTCCCGAGGTCCAAACCCAGGAGGTTCCTCAAAAATAAAAAGAAGCTGAGAGTGGCCTCGACACAAAGATGCCCGATGCACTGGAGACCTAAGCAGATGGTCTGAAGGACAAGTCAGAATCAAACGAGTCAAAGGAAGGAGCCTTGCAAAAGGAAATTTGTGTTTCAATGATCGAGGAACAAGTAAGTATCGATTCTATCCCCGATGTCTCTCTTTCAGTCAATACTCAGATCCCCAATGAGAGACAGAGAGAAGTCGGGCCTTCAACGCACAGTGAGGAAGTTAGAGATCCTGATCTTGAACAAATATATACCGTTGGGAGTTTAGGAAATATACTCACATGGGGGGGTCATCAGATTCCCAAACATGTGGTCGAGGTAGTCAATATACATGCGATCGCCTATGATAAAAAGAAGAAATCTATTGTCTAGAGGACCACAAAGAAAAGGAGGATTAATGTAGATCACTCCATCTCATCACTACATAGGAAAATTTGATAAACACAAAAAATGCCAGAACATCCGAACTTATCGGTGCAAGAAAAGCGATCTCAGATGCTACCCTAGACAAAGACAAAAGAGATGAGAAGGATATGACCATTGCCCTGAAAGAACTGGAACATTTGCGCCACCTAGCTAAGTACTATCAGGACACCACGCAGGCCACGGTGTACTTAAGGAGTGAATTCAAGGAGGCCTATAGAAAGTTCACAGATGAGCAACACTTGTTCACCACAAGAATCATTGAGCTTCAGGAGGACACCCTCATGGAACTTGCAACATCTAAGGATATGGAGTGGTGGTACGAGAAGGCGCAGAAAGCCATGGAGCGAATCGCTACATTGGAGTAGTCCAACAGGGCCGAGATAAAGAAGAACACAACATTCGGGTGTTGAACAAAATCAGTCTGGATTGCATAAATAAATCGACCAAATATTGGGAAAGAATGTCTCAGGAACCGCATCGAGAAATTCAAGAAGAAAGGGCCAAATGTGAGAAACACTGGGGTAAAATCAACAAGGCTATGGAAGATATTGGACTCCCCAAGTTCGACACACCCGAAAAATTTGTCGAACTATGCGACATAGTCGAATCACACTCCAAAAAATATTCGTTACGGGTCGAAGAGCTACCGAAGGTGACTAACACAATGCTAGGACAAGTGCAAAAATTTATGGAACACCCGAATAGAGCACAGGTTGTGTTGCAGCAGTTAAGCGTTAGTCTGGTGAAATATCGGGCACATGCAGTAAATATTAGAGGGGTTTGTGTGGCTCTGATCGAACAACATAGATTTCCATATGCCCACACCTGCGAGGATTTGTTCATTATTTGGTCGAAGTGTGAGAAATGTCACCCTTTTCAGTGATATATTAAGTTGACTGTTGGAAAACTATTAGGAGGGAACACCACGTGGCGAATTTTGGTTTACTTATCTGCACTTAGTCGTTACTTTTAGTTGAATTTTATGTTATAAATAAGAGAATTGACCAATTAATCAAGGGTTGATGGTTGTTGCAATAAACTCTTATTTTTTGTTGTTGTTAAGAATCATTTTGAAGCTGCCTTTAATTGAGAAGTCCTTATGGAACATAGACAAGTTATTTTCATCAAATGCATGTGTGATTGGACGCAGAGAAGAACTATTTCCTCTATTGTTTCATGAATGATGTTGTAATGAGTAAGAGATATTTAATATATTGTTAAGTTATCTGATGAAATGTTTTACAGTTCCTTTCTTTAATGATGAAGATGAATCGTTGCTTTATTATGTGATGGAGGATTAGAGTAGGTGAATTATTTTCCTTGCCATTATCTTATTGCATACGTGTTTTCTTTCTGATAATTAGTTTCTCAGATAGTAATTGGATGCTCACAAGGTTAATGTATTAGTACTAGGCATGTGGTATAGAATTGTCATCTGCATGCTTGAGTAGCAAGTTATCCCAAGCTCAGCCTCTTCTCCAGTATTTAGAATCTTTTCTTGTTTTGTTTCCAAGTTGGTTTATACCATCTTACAATCTTATATTGGTCCTACCTAAGAGAAAATACAAAAATAGAAAGTCCAAACTAAAGGAGATTCCTTCACAAGAAAACATAAATCCCATCGATTAATTGGTCGGATCACAAGATCTGGAGAACCATTCCACTATTAAATGTTGTAGAGTCTAATTGGGCCTCGATGGTGGGTTTTCTTCCTGTTGTTGAACTAAATGGATTTAGGACCCATCAATAGGTTCATCATCTCCCAACACGACATCACTGTGGACCCCCTCAAATTCCAAGCTATCATAGAAATTCCACCACCTCGGAATTTACGCCAACTACAGAGCCTACAAGGCAAAGCCTACTTTTTGCGATGCTTTGTCCCAGATTATGCCACTCACATGCACAGTTTCCTTCAGTTATTGCATCATGATATCCCATTTCGATGGGATGAACATGTCCAAACCGATTTTGATGATTTAAAAGCAACACTCTCCAACGCCCCTTTGATTAGTCCACCCGACTATAATCGTGACTACATCCTCTACTTATCAACCTCAGCCATCTTAGTAGTAGGAGTTCTCTTTCAAATAGGGGGTGATGATTGCGACCATGTCATTTACTACATTAGTAAAAACATTTCAGGACCACCCCTCAAATACAATCATGAAGAGAAACTCACTCTCGCAGTTGTCCTCGCCATCCAAAAACTGCATCATTATATCTTGCTTCGCACTACTAAAGTCGTGGAAGATTCCAACCCCATGGAGTAATTTCTTAGTCGACGAAAAATTAATGGAAAATTTTCCTGATGGATCATCATCCTTCAAGAATACGACCTAGATTTTTCAACTCCCAAAAGAAAGAAATAACTCATTCTCGCCAAACTCATCACAACATTTCCCTCTGATACTACAAGTTCACCCATCAAAACAGATTTTCCCAACAAACACCTCTTCTACATCCCCTCAGATGACCCCTAGTATGGAGACCTTCTAGTCTACCTTCGGACATAGAGTTTGGATCTCAACTCTCCTGAGACGATCATCAGCGCATTCGCCATCAGGCCCCTCTATATCTCCTCATTGGTGACATATTATATCAACGTGGGGTTGACACCATACTCCATTGATGTCTGAGAATTGACAAAGCTAATAGAGTCTTGAATGATTTCCACAGTGGAACCTGTGGTGGCCACCTCTCAAGGATGTCCACTGCCTAGAAAATCATTCAAGAATGCCACTTATGGCCCACATTGTTTCATGACAGCATCCACGTTGTGAAGCGATGTGACAAATGCTATCTATATGAAAACAAAGCATGAGCGCCACCCACTCTTCTACATCCAGTCATCATTGTCGGGCCCTTTTGCAAATGGGGCATCGACTTCATGAATTTCAACCCTCCATCTAGCAATGGACACAAGTACATCATCGTGGTCATCGATTACTTTACCAAATGGGCCAAATCCATGCCTACCTTCAACAACACCGCTGGCACAACAACACATTTTTTCTTCAACCACGTCATTTCCCACCTCAGAGTCTCGCTATAGTTAGTCTCTGATCATGGTAAACACTTTGAGAATGAGATCTTTGTCGAACTCTCCTCAAGGTTAGGCATCTCCCATGACTTGGCCTCCCCATACTACCCCCAGTCCAATGGACAGGTAAAGGCTTTCAACAAGGTCCTCAAAACCATGTTGCAGCGCATTGTTAACAAACATAAGACCAATTGGCATCATATGTTGTTTTCATCACTATGGGATTATCGCATAGCAGTTAAAAATTCCACTGGTTTTACACCATTTCATCTTGTCCATGGGGTCAAAGCCACTCTCCCCATCAAGTGTGACATTCCCACTTTAAGCACCACCATCGATCTATTACCTGACACTGCTCCAATGGAGCAACACTTGCTAAAATTAGAGTCGTTGGATGAAGACCATCGGTCTTCATTATAGAACAATGAGGCAGCTAAAAAATGGTCGAAGGCCACCTTTGACCTCCATGTCAACCTTCTCTCATTTAATGAAGGAGACCTCGTCCTAGCATATGATATCGCTCATGATACCCTCGATCATGGAAAATTTTATTCATTATGGAATGGACCCTACATCATCCAACACTGCCTCACTAAAGGCTCATACATCCTAGCCTCTCTAGAAGGATTCCCTCTCAAATAACCCATCAACAGGTTGTACTAAAAGAAATTTTATGCCTGAGCGTAGTCATTCTACACTAGGCTTTCTTTTTTTTGTACGCATTTGTAGAGTTTTTAGTCTTCTTTTGTCCCTCCATGCCTTATGTATGATCTACCATTTGTGTTATTGGTAGATGACTCCTCCATCGACCTACCACATCAATTATGCTGACAGAGCTAGCCATTGGACACATAATCTCTCTTCGGCCGCTTGGGCCCTCTATACCCCCTCACATGAACTGCTCCACTCCAGCGGCATATGTTTGGGCTCAAAAACCAATAACCAAGAAGAATACACAGTCATCATTGGCCTCCTTTCTAAGGCCAGTCACCACCATATTCACCACTTAGCATCTTATTAGATTCCTAGCTTGTCGTCCTGCAACTCAATAATGTGTAACGCATCTGTGATCATTTCCTCTTCTGCAAATACCTGCAAGTTAGACTCTTATATCGACATTTTGATTCAATTAAATTTACACATATTCCTTGGAAATTCAATCAAATAGCATCTAATATGGAAAATCTAGTGTTAGATTGTCATTTATCACATCAAGACACCATTACACATACATAAATCATCAAAAGTTTGTCACAACATATAGATTAGACATCATCAAAAGCATCACAAAACATCATCACATGTGAACATCACATAGATCATAACCATGTATATCCATATATATATAATGATCACTGTATCATCAATGTTTACAAAAAATGGTACAAAATGTGCATCGCCTATAGGCAAGTGATCCCCCTCATCCTTATAGGTACAAAGTAGGTGACACAATACCCTATACAAAAATGGGCTCATAGGCCTATATAAATACAAAAAAAATACAACAAGAGCACTCATGGTACCTCTCGAGCACCACCACCAGGTCCTCTATTTGGAGGAGGTGCCCCACCAGCTGGGGGTCCTCTAGGTCTGGGGGGCAGTTGCCCAATCATAGCTTCCCCCGCTACAGCTGCTCTACGAATCAGGGTCTGAAACTCTGTCGGAATGCCCATGCACTGATCCAAGACTCCCTCATCCTAGACCTGAGTACACATGCACTTAGGCACTCCCTGTAGCACCACCTCCAACTGGTGAGGGAAATCATCAAGCACCCCGTCAGCCTCTCCCTAAGGTACATGCGACAACCCTGCACCAGGGTCATAAAATATGTGTCTCCTACCATCCCTCGCATCATCGGCTAGCCTCGCACCAACCTTGTCCCTCAGACGTCTCTCTCTCGCTCGTGGCTCTCCCCGCGGCAGTCTTACAGGCCCCTAATGAGACGACCATCTAACCAACTCCACCTCTCAACCTCACGGCCCCACATATGCACACACAACAAACAAACAATAGCATCAACATCCATCTATACATAAAATATATATTATACTATCAAAATCAAAAAACATAAAATACATTAACATACCCTTATGGTCCCAATCCTCTCCAGGAGGTAAAACCATATCTGGGTCCTTTCAGAAGTGCATCCCACCATATGGGAACAACAGTATGATTTGTGGCATCTGGTGCCACACATGCACCATATCGACCGTAAAATAATGGCCACCCTCCCCACCTCTATGTCGTACCAAAATCGATGCCCACCGCATCAATCATGGCTCTCGTGCATCAGCCGCCTCCAACAACACTCTAGGGTGCAACATGGGAACCCTCTCTAAGAATCATGCCACCAAGATCGAACCAAAAGAAAAATCACCTGATTCGGCAGCCCAACATTAGTTGAGCTGCCCCATCATCTTGGTGTGCCACATCACACCCAGGTACGCATGCTCATGTTCAAAATTATCAAATAATTATTATATGTTCTTTATCTTCATATATTGTTCATGTCAAGTATTTGGTTTTCATGTGTGCAGGTACTCGATCCCCACAAATCAACACATCCCCTTCAGGTATATGATTGACACTGGCATGTATTCATTCCCTCTAAATACCAATTGCATCTCCCAGTCACACCCTCCGACATTTTCCTGTAGGATTCTCACATCCGGCTCTGCAGTACTATCACCTCCACTACATTTCAAGTACTGTCACATGGTATCACTCTCCTCCACATGAGTTGTCCCATTCATAATTCCCCCTTGGTACTTTGACACTCATGTTTCTTTCACCTCCTAGGGATGTGAGTCCTGATAATCTTACACATGTTTGAAAATCATCCACATACTCCTCATTTTTATAGCTTTCCCAATGGACTCCCAGGTTCTCTCATCATGGTTTTGATTTGACTACACCACCGCAGTATCATTAACCTTCCATTTCATCCACAATCAGTTTTCCCACCTGCAGATTTCCCTCCATTCATTTACCTTATATAGAAACCCACCCATGGGGCCCCCAACCTCCACCAGTTCTCCATACAACTTGCGCCCTCACATGCTAAATCATCTTGCACTAGGGCACCCATTTCTATATATGCACACTTATCCCAAATTATTATTTATTCATTTGGTAATTGTACAAAGACTTTGTTTCCAACATTTACATAGCTTTTGTTGTCTCCTTTAGCGACCTTCTTTTTTTGACAAAGCAACCCCTGTCACCCTTGGTTGGGGAATTCCTTTACCTTCTACTCTCATTGACATCATCCATAAACCCCAACTATCCCACAATCCATGTACCCCCAATCTCTAAGTTTGTCCACTTTGTCACGCCTCTAGCAAAAATTAAATCCACGTATAGTCATCCTCCTGACGCTAGATCCAGTTTCATGGTTGTTGCCACTCATACTTCACATATATCCGCAACAAAAGGTAGTCTTGAGTCTCACCACATCTTGACTTCATCCATGTTCCTATTCTGTTCCTGATCTCATCCAGTGGATTTCATGAAGCCCTTTAATTCTTGGAGTCATGTCTCCCTTTCTGTCGACATCAACACAGTTTCCAGAAGGGCAATAGTATCTTGACTCTCATTACCTTTACAATGAGGAGTCTCAGATGGCACAGGGAGAACCATAATTGCTCCCTGTTTTCATTGACCCCCATAACATTTGACTCCAAAACAATCTCATGTTACGATGGGTCTTCCTTTGTGACTATTGCGCTTGTTTGATACTAGCCGAAGACCTCTGAAATTTGTTGGGCCATCAATGCCTGCGAGTCATCTACACATCTTATCTGTGTCATCGCCTCTTTTCAAACTATGTTCACCATCCGAATTGTCATATTCCATCATCAAACCACCCCTAAGGGAATTTTAGTTATCTACATCAACATACAACTTCATTTATTGTCTTACACATTTGAGTTACATGACACGAGCATGGGGCATGCTCGCCTCGTTTGTATACATTTTTTATTTTCCCGCGCCTAGTGAAAGGTTTGGGCCCCACAGTTTCCCCTCTCTCTCTGATGGATCGCTCTTACAATTCCTATCAGCACTCTTTCTTACAATGGTACTCTTAACAGAAGAAATATTGATGTATTTCAGCTATACATATTCTCCTAACCTCACGCATCAGGGGGCATTTGTTATCACTGAAATTTTGTTCGCAAATGGTCACAAGAATACAACATCTCCAAACACCTATTAGTTAATTCATAGCCCCAAAAATACATTTCCAAAGGGCACAAAAACTATACAATTGGTTACAAAATTGACATGCACTCAAAATCTAAAGGAATCGTGCGCACGTGCTCAAGTCAAAAAAACAGGAAAAGTGCGCATGTGCCCGATGCGCGATTGTGTACGAAACAATCTGCGCACACCTGAGAACGATGCATGTATGGTTCTTGTCGGCCCCTCATCCACTTTTGCTTCAGTTCCCAAGTCGATTTGACCCTCAAATCCGAGCTGAATCCGAGTGGGGGATTGGTCAAAGATCTAAGGGTGCCCTAAAGGGCCCCTTGTTCACACTAAAGACTGGTTGGATAATGCCTCAAAGATTTTCTATAAAAAGAGACCATGGGTGCACTATGAATTCAAGAATCTCATTGTATTGTTATGCTACCTCTATTATCCTACAATGAACCTCTTTCCTTCTTGGAGCATATTAGCATCATCTCATTAATCCATTCACCTCACCTCTTGAGGGAATAAGCTTGGATTTCTTCACCATTTCCTTTTTTGTTTTCCATTTGTAAGAAGAGCTCTCACATAGGGGACTCAAGATCCCTCCCTTGGAGGAAGAGGGGATCCATAAGTCCCCCTTTTTCCTTGGTGTTTTCCCACTAATACAATCTATCCATTGGTGGCATGAATATTGGTCAATTTTTTGATTGATTTTGGTTCTAATTTCCTTATGCATTTTAGTTTCATTTCTTTAGTTGTTGTTATCTTAGTTGTTTGTTTATTTCATGTGATTGAATCATTTGATTCATACACTAACTTCTGTCCTTTTCAACTGACACAATTGGACTTGCAAGTGTCCCTCTTTTTCTCATTCAGGTGGTGAAAAGGATACAACAACAGGTCAAACCCTTGTTTGTAGACACCCTGCATACCCTTACCCTTGGGAAAGAAACATAAACAAAATAGACAAGATCTATTGTCATGCAGTTGTGCCTCCTGCATTCTAGTTGCTAAATTATTACACATTTCTTCCTCTTAAGAATTTGGGCATTTCAACACTGCAATATTCTTTAGATCAGATTATAACTCTACAGGAGCTATAAAAATAATTATGGATCCTATTGGAACCATTATTTGAGCTCTATCCCATTGGATTCCTCTATTCACCTTGATCGCAGTCATACCTATCATTTTTCAGCAAAAACAATTCTTATGGACCTGTTCCCCTATTGGAACCATTATTTGGGCCTTGACCCATTGGATTCCTCTCTTCACTCTGATCATCGTGATACCCTTAACCCATAACCAATTTTCTGTTTGGTCCCACCCATCCCTTTTTTTTTTCCCTCTTCATCATGGCCCACACCTGTAGCCAAGAATTGGAAGCCTTCTTCAATTCCTTGTCCTCTACTTTCATAGATACCCATCAGGAAGTGAGGAAAATCAGTGCCAATATTGCCACAGTCAATAAAAACATGCATTCCTCCATAGACGCAAAAATGGAAACCATCAAACAGGACCTCACTACCCAACTTGCATCCTTCACTAACATGATTTTCACCAAGTTGAATATCTATGCAGACCTTACCTCCTCTAACCCACCTTGGAACTCTGAAGGTGAAACTTCGTCCAATTCCCAGACTTTTCATCCCCATCACTTTCAGCATGACCTACGCCTTCTGCGTCTGGATGTGAAAAAATTTGACAGCTTGAATCCCACTGGTTGGGTAACTCGAATGGAACATTATTTCTCTATGAATGGCATTCCAGATGAGTTGGCCAAACTTTGGTATGGTGTTCTCCATCTAGATCAAGAGCGTTGGAAATGGAGAAAAAATTCTTGCCAAGGATATGTGGCTTGGAAATAATTTGTGGCAAAGCTTTATGAACACTTTGACACTGCCACCAACCATTTAGGTTGTCTAATAAAGTCGAAAAAAATATGGCATAGTGGAATAATTTATAGCTTCTTTTGAGCGTTTGGCATTCAACATAGAGGGCATGTCTGATGCTTGTTTCAGAGAATGTTTTATTAGTGGCCTCAAGGATGAGATTCATTCCCATGTCCTCATGGCTCAGCTTCAGAGTTGGGTCGAAGCTACTAAAGGAGATAAGGAAGCACAATAGGTTGTCTCTTCTCAAACCAAAAAACCCTCCTTTATTCCTTTCCCTAAACCAGACACTCCCAATTCTCCTTCTACTCCAATAAATATATAGAAATTGACTAGGGCATAAACAGATGAATGCCAAATCAAAGGCCTTTGTTATAATTGTGATGACAAATATTTTCCTGGGAACAAGTGTAAGGAACAAAATCTTTTTATGGCCATCTTCGAGGATTTTTCTGAAGATTATGTTGAGGTCCCCCATGTGGCTGAGTCACCTGAACCAACTTACATGACCCCACTCTCCAACCGTATCGAATTTTAACTGGTTGTTTCCCTAAATGATCTCAAGCTAATTGGTTACATCAAGCATCAGAAGGTCATCATCCCTGTTGACAATGGAAACACCCATAATTTTATTCATCATCGCATTTCCAAGAAAATAATTGCTATATCTATGCATTCAATAATTTTCAAATCATTATTTAAAATGGTGGGTCCATGAAATGTGGGGGGCATTGTGAAAATTTGCATCTCCAAATTGGTTGGCACCACATGAAATATCATATGTTTTCTATCGGCTTGGGTGGTTGTGACATTGTGTTGGGTGTCGAATGGATAAGGACTTTGGGTCCCATTCTCATGGATTTTAAGGAATTAACCATGCAATTCAACTAGGAGGGACAAAAATATAAGTTCAAAGGCATCACAGTAGGTTCCCATGAAATCATCAGTTCCCATCGCATGAAAAATCTCCTAAAAAAAGGTCACTCTGAAATTATTGTACAACTCCATTCCATTCATGCCACTGAGACACCCTTTGTGTTGCAGGACCACCAATCCATCCTCTCCAAACATCGAGTTGTTTTTTCCACTCCCTAGGGACTTCCTCCTTCTCATGGTGTTCATGATCATTCCATTCACCTTGTCCCCGACAAAATTCCTCCCAATGTTCATCCCTATCATCGTCCATTTTCCCAGAAAAATGAAATTGAGAAAAAATTTCAAGTATTGCTCACCACAAGCGTTATCTTTCCTAGTATGAACCCCTATTCTTCTCATGTGGTCATGGTCCTTACGAAAGAAATCTCTTGGTGCATGTGTCCTAAATTATGCGCCCTCAACAAACTCACCAACAAAGAAAAATTTCCCATTCCTATCATTGATGATCTCTTGGATGAATTGAGCAGTGCCCATTTCATTACTAAACTTGATCTTTGTTTTGGCTACCACCAGATACGTACGAAGGAGGTAGACATTCCTAAGACTTCATTTCTAACTCATGAGGGCCACTATGAGTTTTTGGTCATGCTCTTTGTCTTGTGTAATTCTCCCTCCACTTTCCAAAGCCTCATGAATCATGTCTTTCGTCCTTTTGTTCATCATTTTGTCATAGTTTTATTTGATGATATCCTCATCTATAGTAAAACCTGGACAACCCATATTTCTCATTTGGATCAAGTTCTACATCTACTCTGTCAACACCAACTTTTCCTCAAACAATCTAAATGTGCTTTTGGAGCCTCGAGAGTCGAGTACTTGGGTCATATTGTTGGAAAGGTAGGTGTTGGGGTGGATCTTAATAAGATTGAATCTATGTAGGATTGGCCTCACCCAAAGACTCTCAAAATCTTTCATGGTTTTCTGGGTTTAACATGATATTATTGCAAGTTTGTTAAGAATTATGGAAATATTTTGGTGCCTCTCACTGCTCTCCTTAAAAAAACTTCTTTCACTTGGACTCTCGTAGTTGATCATGCCTTTCAAGCCTTAAAGATGGCTATGTGCACCACTCTGGTCTTAGGCCTTCCTAATTTCATAAAGACCTTTGTGGTAGAATGTGATGCTTCGAGGAGAGGAATTGGAGCAGTGCTTATGCAAGATGGTCGGCCTTTGTCCTTTACCATCAAACAACTGTTAGAGAGAAATTTGGGCCAACCAATCTATGAAAGAAAACATCGGTTATTCTTCATGCAGTGGGTCTATGGCGCCCTTATCTATTGGGGAAACGCTTCCAAATTAAGACATATCATCAAAGCCTCAAGTATTTTATGGAGCAATGCCCTTCTTCCCTAGAGCAACAAAAATGGGTGACTAAGCTCTTTGGAAATGATTATGAGATCATTTACAAGAAAGGAAAATACAATGTGGTTGATGATGCTCTTTCAAGAAAATATGAAGATGAAGGGTCCCTTTTTTCCCTCTTTTTCAAGTACCAGATTGGCTCCAAGTTGTTCACCAAGAATGGCTAAAATATCCCAAAATTTTGCATCTGATACAACAATTGCAGGCCAATTCTCCAGTTTCCCTAGGGTACTCTTGGCACAATGATGAGATTCTCTACAAAGTTTGTTTGTGTTTAAGTAAATAGTCACAACTTAAATCCATGGTAATTTATGAGCTTAATGCTACAACCACAGTTGGGCACTTAGGGTTTACCAAAACCTATGACCGGTTCAAACGTTCTTTTTTCGGGATGGTATGAAACAGGACGTTCGCACTTTTGTGGCAGAATATGATGTTTTTCAACACAACAAGGGAGAAACAGTCAAATATCCTAGCACACTACAACTACTTCTGATTCCACCTGTTATTTGGAGGGATATCTCTATGGATTTTATTGTGGGCTTAGGTAAATCGGGAAATAAGGTAGTCATCATGGTGGTCATTGATCGTCTTTCCAAGTATGTTGATTTCTATGCTCTTCAACACCCATTTACCGCCTCCAATGTGGCTCAACTTTTCATGGATCATGTCTTCAAGATTCATGGTATGCCTCATTCTATTATTTATGATCGAGATCCCACTTTCACCATTAATTTTTGGCAAGGAATTTTCAGGCTACAAGGCACCCAATTGCATCTCAACACATCTTATCATCCCCAGAATTATGGCTAAATTGAAGTCATCAATAAGCATTTGGAAACATATTTGAGGTGTTTTTCATCTGAAAGGAAAAATCAATGGGCTCAATGGTTACCACTAGTTGAATGGTGGTACAACACTTCTTACAATATAGATATCTACATGACTCCTTTTGAAGTAGTATATGTACAAAATCCACCTTCAGTTCTCTCTTACCTTCTAGGTATCTTAAAGGTCTAGGTGATTGACCAAATGCTTACAGTTCGAGAGGTTATGCTCCTTACCCTCAAAGATAATTTGGTCATGGCCCAAAATCGCATGAATCAATAGGCAGATCAAGGTTGCTCTGAATGTCAATATGTTGAAGGAGACGACTATCTTTTCCTCTACTTTCTAAGTTAGTGACCCATGGTTCATATCTTTTGGGTTTCCACCAAAGCCTCTAAAACTCTCAACCCTCCTGGAAAACCAAAAGGAAACACAACACACAAAATGCACTGTGCAGTCTCATGCGAGATAGCTTTAATGGTTGGTTGTAAGACTCATGTGTTTACAACCTAGGATTGAGTATGAGATATGAGATTTGTATTTTGAACCATTTATTATAACTTGTTCTTGCAACCTACTATTATCCACGACTGTGTAGTAAATCTCATAGCTTATTCCCTCGGTATCGCAACAATATGTAAACAATCAATATACTAACTCATTCATTTAGCACAACAAATAACTATTGAAAATATGATAAATATATACATGCATTCATCACATTACACAGATATTACCATGGTTCACCCCCTCTTGGGCTATGTCCACAAAGATTTGGCTCTTGCCTCTTTTATTATGGTAGTTCTGCATATCTAGCATCGCGCACTTACAATTCTCTTCAGATGGGTAAGATCTATATGAGGAAAACTAGATCGCACCAGGCTCCTCAGCCTATGATCTAATCCTCAATATCTATCTTATGTCCTCTCCTCTAGCTCAATGGATTACAAAATAGTTAGTATAGAAAAATGTTACATATCACAATGTAAAAAAGACACTACTAACTAAATTGTAACAACTAAAAAATCCCTCAAAAACATAGAACTCATCCATAATACCTCGATATTGGTATTTATACATCTTTGGCTCTTCAACCATTACAATTTGTTACCAAAACCCTAACCCTACTGATGTTAGTTCTTCCTCCCATGTGTGCGTTTTGTTCCTCCATCTAGTTGTCGCTTTCCTTGTGCACACTTTCTTGCATGCGCGCATGTTGTGTTTCCTTCCAGCTATCGCTTTTCTTTCTGCACACTTTATTTTCCCAAAATCATCCTTCTTTCCACTTCGGCCTGCTGCCAACAGACCCCCAACACTTACATGTGGCTCGTCTCGATCCACCTAATCCTTCTGAGCTTCCTCGATCTCCTTGGTGATTGTCTAGAACTTTTCCTTGAGCTATGTTGCTTGTTTCAGCGCCTAAGTGGTCTTCTCCTTGATTGTGTCCACTACCTTGACTGCAAATTCGTCATTGATCAATTCTGCACATTCTTCCTGACTTTGTGATATCTTTGTCTTAGCTTCCTCCACCTGTGCCAGTACTTCTGCTACCCACTCCTGTAATGGCTCCATTTGAACTTGACGCTCCTATTTCTACATTTGCACAGTGATGAGTTCTGCCTGTAGCTTGTTCATCTCCTGCATCCCTTTGACGTGCTCTGGGATTAGTATTTTCTTATACCTCTATTTGAGTTCTTGGATCGCTATGCTAATCCTTTATTATTCCATGTCCCATTTATGGACCCGTTGATCCTCCTCCAACCTGGTCCAAAGCTGTGTTGTTTTATCGAACAAGTCAGTAGTTGTGCTGACTTGCTGCTCTATCTCCTGTAGTTGCATTGTTTCTTGCTGCTTCCTTTTCTCCCTCACTACTGGTGGCATTGTTGGTATGAGTTACTCTCGAATATTTGTGATCTCCTTCTGGTATTGCTCGATTTCCTACGCAATCTGATCAATATTTTCTGCTACTGCAAGTTCATTTCTTTGTGCAGTGTTTGGAAGATTCTCAAAAATTCCTCCTACTCTTCATTTTAGTTCATTCCTACATTCTCTTTCCTTCTGAGTTTCAGACTTGGCCTTCTCATAGACTTTTTCCATCACCTCCCGCTTCTTTGTTTCTCATTGTAATTCGACTAAGATTTTGTGTGCACGAGACTGTACCTCATGGTCGATGCTAAATTGCAACTTGTGTAGTGCCCTAGATGGCATTGACGTCAAGACCAATTGGATGTGGCTTAAATCCTTCAAGGGTGTCTGCCCCACGATTTCGGCCATGCACAACATACTAGGTGTGATGTAGAATGTTTCATTTATGTGCGGTAATGAGTGGACTGGATCTCGTTATTCTACCTCCACTCTTTCCTTGGTATGTGGTGTTGATGGCTCTATGCCCCTACTACTGCTTGCTATCTGTACTTCCCCAAATTTCTTAAGGAACTGCCCCATTTCTTCCAACTCTTTTTGAAGTTTGTCCCTATGATGTGTTGCATGGTCGAAGTCCTCAGATAGGAAATCTTGGACCATTCAGGCTATCATATCCACATCATCATTTGTAATCGCATATTCTGGAGGTGGTATTTGTGCCTTCATTTTCTTTCATGATCCCCTGGTCTACATTGTTGGTCTCTTGCTTCCCCTTGTTTCCTGGGAATAGGAACTTGTTGCGGTCTCTTACGTGGCCTTGGCCTACTTCTGCGCTCCCTCAGTCGGTTGTGTACTCTCCTTATTCCCCTTCTAGGTTGCTATATTCTTTGGCCCTTCATATTTATGTGTTGTCTTTCCTTGGCTCATTCTTGGTCTCTTGGGCACTTGGATTTCTGGAGGCTGTGTTTCTCCCTGCTCTGCCTCTTCTTCTGTTGTTCTCTCCAGAACTTCCTTGGTAATGGCTAGAATCCTTCATTTGTCGATCCATTCACTGATGACCATATCAATGTCACCCTTTTTGATCCAGCAGTGCATTTGTAGCCACTGTTTCGTTGGATCAATATTTTCCTATATCCACATTGTTTGTCGTGTTGCCTAGAATTTGATGATGTCTGCATATCGCGAGACAGCTTTTGGTGTAATTATCCACATCTTGGAGATGGATTCTTGTAGGTCACATAGGTATCCCTCAAAAATGGACCTATTTTCCTTCTTTATGCTTGAGTCTAGCCTGGCTCTAAGAAACAAGTATCTCGCTCCCTGCGGCTTTGGTCTGCTACAAAAAAATACATACCTTGGCTCTTGCCATCCCATGAAGGCTATTAATGTGATCAACCATGAGTAGTGGAACTCTGTGCCTAGGTCCTACGCAGCCTTTCATTCCTCTAGGAACAATTTCAATAAGTATGGTGCACATCTCATTGAGGTGTATTCTACGCATTGGGCTGCAACTGCAACAACTTCAGCTGGGTCTTCCTCCCTGCGACATTTTCTTAGCAGCTTGCAGGCTAAGATTTTCACGCCCAATTGTGTGGTTTCATTTTTTATCCTCTTGATGATTAACCCTCTTTTCCCCCTTTTAGTGCCATACTTCTTCTTCATCTCTTCTGCTAGCGCTTTCTCCTTGGTTTTTTCATCCAAAAACAACGCGGGATCCATACTCCGAATTGGTAACCCTGTTATTTGCGCAATAAGCTCAATGGTTATGGGGATGGGCTTATCCATCCATATGTCCCCTCCATGTGTGACTACTAACAATTTTTTGATGCATGTTGTTGTGTTCTGGCCTCTGCCAAAATGCGGTAGGTCCAACAGACCTAAAATTCCTATTTTCTCCAGCCCAGTTGCCCATTGGTATGGTTTGTTGATCGGTTCTCCAACTCGATTTGTGCCTCTGGTATGTATAAACACCCTCTTTGCAAGTTCCTAGAACTTGGCTTTGTCTGCTACATTTTGGTATGAGTATTTGAGCTTTCTAACATGGTGCAATAGCTTTGGTCCTACCTGTACCCCAGCTGGTATGCGTGGTAGAACAATTTCTATTGCAGGTTTCTTGCAAGATGACCTTGATATTTGTATTTTGTCTTTCTATTGCAGTGGAGGTTGGCTTGAATATCCAGTGGCTTTCAATTACTTCTTCGTAACCCATTCCATCCAAGACGAGACATCTTCATCCATATCCTCTGATAGGTGTTCTGAGGTGGTCGTTTGAGACTCATCTAGCTCCGCTGCTACTTCTGAATTTGGCATTGTTCGATTAAATTTTGGGGTTGTTTCGGTGCTCTCTGGTTGCACCTCCTTTAGGGTTTCGGCTTCCTAGCTCTAAGGATACCGTGTCACTGCTGGAATATCTACCTTCATGGCCTCTAATTGCAGCTATTGAATTTCTTCCAGTATCAGTGTGGGATTCACCGGTATTGTCTCCAGGGATGGGATTTTGTCGACTTTGACGACCTCCGATGGTTGTTGTTCACCTTCTTCTGCCTGTCCTTGCGACCTAGTTTGAAATTTGGTATTCCTGGTGGTCTGGATCACTTCTGCTTGCTTAGGTGGTGCCATGGTGGTGAATGTTGAATGTCTACTGAAATCGGACAGTCTTGGTGATATTTGTGCACTCATTATGTGTTCTTTAGTCTTTGTCTCTCTTTGTCTGCTCTATCTTCGTGAAGAGACTATGGGCTCTTGTGTCCGTGTGTTGTATGGATTTCCCATGAATCTTGTCGAGGACGCTTCCTTGGTTTTGGTTTTAATGCATCGTAATTACTGATTCAATTCATATCTTTCAGTTTCTTACTTGCCATTACTCTTGATTTTCCATCTCTAGTTGGCACGATTAATGTGATGTCCCATTGGTCCTTGTCGTCCTTAAATTCCGCCTAGTGTTTTCATGTCATCCTGCTTTTGTTGGTTCTGCTACTCCCACTTGTTTCCCTTTGTATGTGACCATTCTATTTCTCCTTGCCGAGTTTTTGTTTCTAACTTCATGTGGTGTTTCTACCTCTGGCGCACTACACCCTCTTTGGTTTTGTTTCCTTTATGTTCATTTTTTGATTATTTTTTTTTTATTTGTTTTTTACTACGTAGTGGATGGTCGAATGTCCTTGTATGACTTCAGTCGGCTCTCGTTGATCATTCCTCTTATTTCTGCACCTAATAAATCTCTTAACTATACATCTCCTCCATCTATGACATATTTTACTTCATATGGTCCTAACCAATTCATTCTGATCTTTCTCGGGTGCTGAAATGATTTGTTGTCATACATAAATACTAGATCTCCTTCCTTAAACATTTTCTTCTTGATTTGTCTATCATTCCGCGCCTTGTCTCTGGCCTTCTGAACTTGTTGGTGGAATCCTACTGCACCTAGTTCTATCATTTGTGTGATGGATGCTACGCGCAAGCTTGGTACCAAGAATTCTAATGGCACCACTGCTTCTTGGCCATAAACCAGTTTAAATGGCGTGTTCCCTGTCAAATTTTTTCATGTAGTCATGTATGCCCATAATACTGTTGGTACTTTGAGGTCCCAGTGATCTCTTTTGACGTTAAAGATATTTGTCAGCGTGTTCTCCAAAATTTTGGTGAAGGCTTCCACTATGCCATTTGCTTGTGGATGATACGGTGTGCGCTTCTGATGATGGAATTCAAACTCTTCGGTCATTGAGCGTATGGTGTTGTTGATGAAGTGCATGCATTGGTCTCTCATCAAAATTCTTGGGCACCCAAATCGAGTGATTACTTGTTCAAACAAAATGTGTGTTATTGTTTCTGCGCTGCAATATTTTACTGGTGCAGCTTCCGCCCATCTTGTTAAGTATTCCATCATGGTGATAATTTACCTAGCCTCTGTTCTTTTTGTGGGTGGGTTGATTGGTCCCACAAAGTCTATTACCCACTTGTCAAATTCCAGTAATGTTACTTGTGGTCATAATGGCATATTGTCCCTTCTGTTTGGTTTCCCTACCCTTTGACAAACATCGCATCTTTGACAGTACCCCTTCAAATCTTTGTGAATCATTGGTCACCATAGTCCTGTGCGCAATACATTCTGCATGGTATCTTTGCCTACGTAATGTCCTCCTGATATTCCCTCATGGGATTCTGCTAAAACTCTTGGTATTTCATTCTCTAACACATTGCTTTGCAAGATGCTATATGCGCCCATTTTATATAAATGTCCTACAATCAGTTTATAGTCGGCAGTGTGGACTACCAGGATTTTATTCTACGCGGTGCTATAGTCTTGCGGCGCAGTACCTGTACTCAAGTACTTAATGATATATATGAATTATTCATAAGAAATCTGTACTGAGAATAACTGTGCATCCATAAAGTTGTCTTCTAAATTCGTAGGTTCTTCTCCATTTGTGACCCTTGATAGGTGGTCAGGTCCTGTGTTCAATTTTCCTGATTCAACTATTACTTCAAAGTCAAATTCTTGGAATAGTAGTAACCATCGACATATTCTCCCCCCCAACACTGGCTTGTTGACTAGGTATTTCAAGGCTGAGTGATATTTTAACATCTTAAAATGGTTCCCTAATAAGTAATGTCTGAACTTCTGCAGTGCATAGACCAAAGCTAGGCCTTCTCTTTATGTCGTGTTATAGTTATGTTCTGAGTCTGATAACTTTTTTCTCGCAAATTCTATCAGGTGATCCAAGTCTCCCAATCCTGGTTGTGCCAAGATAGATCCAAGTGCTATAGATGATGTGTCTACATGGACGAGAAATTTCTTCTCCCAGTCTGTAAATACCAATATCGATGTGGTAACCATCTTTTCCTTCAAGGTATCTAGACTGTGTTGACACTCGTCGTTCCACTGAAACTTTGTATCCTTCCTTAGCGTCTTTTCCATCAGTGTTGTGATCTGCATGTATCCTTTGATAAATTTCCTCTAATACTCTGTGTGTCCCAACGTCGCTCTTAGATGACGGACTATTTTTGGCACTAGCAAGTTAACAATTACTGCAATTTTTGTAGGATCTACTATCAAACCTTGTTTGCATACTATATGGCCCAATAGTATCCCAAACAGTGTTCCAAATTTTCATTTCTTTATATTTAGTGATATATGGCACTGTCTGCATCTTTCTAGCATTAGGCATAAGAATTCTACATGATTTTTCAATAAACTATAGACTATCCAATCATCCAGGTATACTTCGAGAAACTGGTGGATGAATGTTAACGGGTAAATCGGTATATGCAGACATGAACTAATCCCCCTAGATCCACCTGGATCTAGAAAAAAACAAGACAGAACACGATGCTTTCCCTAGGTTTCAATCATTGATTTTAACTACCAAAGGAATAGATAACATACCTTATGAATTGCTTCCTTATGTCTTTGTTGATCCTCCCTTACTCTGATGTTCCTATGAGATTAGATATGCAATAACACAAATCAACCAACGTGAAAGCAACAATAGTGAAATTCAATGAAAACCTAAACATGTGATCAAGGAGTCATGTAATAAAATATCAATCATTTTATGGGAAAGAGATGTGCCACCGTATTATATTAATGAAAGGTATAAGATACAACCAAATTTCCTTGATGTCGCAAGTTCCCTTTTAGTGGCCCTTTCTTCTGACACACACATACATTTGCTCTAAAATTTGCATGAACACTTTTCACAAAAGCTTGATGAATGAATGGAGACCTCAAGCATCACTTGAAATAGGATTCTTCACACAGTCTTCATTCTCTTCTTTCTTTAGCCTCTATGCTTCTTTATGCTTGTACCTCTAAATTTTTCCATGAGAAGCCTATAATTATATAGGATAAACTAAAGTGTTTAAAGAGATGAGAATGATCCCATCAAATTGGATAAGTCAGTAGGATCATAACCATACGGACGCCACCTCATATTTCTAGAAGATTCCACTTCTAGAAGCTGCTAGAACTTGTTTCCTCTTTTAGTTTTAAAGCGTCGTCACAACCTGCCTATATAGAAGCTTGTGAAAATCCTATGGGCTAGCTATAGTTCAACATGTGGAAATTAGGGATTTCCGCACTATGTAAAGGGAGCAGCCTATGACGGCCTTCCAAAAATGCATCTTGCAAGGGTGGAAAGAGGTTGTTTTTCTCAGGCAAAAGATCATACTAGGAACTTGAACACATGTTTATGTAATCATCATCAGGGTGAACAAAATAATGTGTAACAATGAATTCCTTAAACGCAACAATGACTACTCTGGAGAATATTGTTGGTGCATTCTTTAGTCCAAACGGCATGACTGTTTATTGATAATATCCCCATTTTTTTGCAAACGTGGTCTTGTATTTGTCCTCCAGTGCTATCTTGATCTGATGGTAGCCTGAGAATCCATCAGTGAATGAGTAAGCTTCATGTCCTCCCACATTCTCTAACACTTCATTTGTGAACGGTGTAGGGAATGGGTCATGTAGGCATGCATCATTCAACTTCCTCAAGTCGACACATATCTGGATCCCTCCTCCTTGTTTCTTGTCATGTACTACCATCCGGCTTATCCATTATGACTCTTCCATCGGTTCTATGATGCCAGCTTCGAGCATCTTGTCGATCTCGGCTTTGACTTTCTATTTATATATTGGGTTCAATCTATAGGTTCATTTTATAATAGGTCTCGCTTCAGGTCTGAGTGGTATTTTCATTTTGCCTAACTCTCCAGTTATACCCTTCATCTCTATAAATTTTGTAGGAAACAAGTCATTGTATTCGCGCAACAACTTTGTGATTCTTTCCATTGTTTGCTCGTCCCAGTAATCTCCAATGTTGGTCATTTTGGGATACTCTGTTGTCCCGATGTTAACTTTATTTACCATGATCGATGTGGAAATGACATATGATTCTATGGGTGGGCCTTCCACATCTATTTCACCTTCGACTTCTTCAATCTGAATATCATGTGGATCATCTTCATCCGATGTTTCTTCTTGTACGTGGTAACAAGACAACAGTTCCTTAACTATCTGTTTATTTCGTTGTTGTTCTTTTGTGATAATTTATGTATCTGGTTATTTAATGAATATTACTCCTCTTATCTTTTTAAGGGTTTCATCTATGTTGGGGTTATCATGTTCGAATGAGAAAGTGATTGAAAAATTATGTTGTAATTTCATTCATGTCGCAGTTCCCTTATGCAATTCCTGGTCTGTATACCAATTCGTTGGTATTCGCTCTAGAGTGTGTATGAAATGATGAGGCCATTCCTTTGGGGGTGTCATTTTCCATAGTGTTCTACATGCCTCCAAGTGTTCCGCTGGTGCTCTGTGTCCATCGTACCTCTATTGTTTGTTGTTTTTATGTTCTACGTCGAACCTTATGCGTAGTAACCGCTTACATTGGTACCAATCTATGATGGTCTCCTTGTGTGCGCCCCACCATCTTGCAGGTGTGGCCTTGAGTGCTAAATCAAGTGATAACAGTCTATGGTTCTCTAACACTGCATCTTCATACTATGTCAAGAATGTTTCCAAATCATTTACTCTGTGGAAACTGGGTGATTCCTTGATTTTTTTTCCGACCCATCTTACTGCGTAGTCTATTCTTGCGCATCTTCTTGTGGATACTTCGTGTAGCCTTTGATGCCAGTTCTCTAAACTGGTGTTTGAGTTTGTTGCACATGAAGTAATGCTCCACCAACTGAGTACCCCATATACAGTTGGGTTTATGTAATCCTCATTGCGCACAGTTGTTCTGTACAATTGGCCGATTTCCAAGTCTAGGCAAGTAGGTTCTACAAACCTCTCCCCTTCAGATGGGTCTAATGGTGCGATGAGCCTATATTCGCCTGACTCAAACGTCATTTTCCTAGTCTTCAAGTTGATTATGGTCTGGTTGTCAAATGTCGAATCCATACCAAGAAATGTTAGGTAAGGTGTTGTGGCATCCACTATTTCAATGACTTCAAAGTATGTTTTAGTGCATACTCCATCTAGGTCGACTGTCACTCCTTTCAGTCTACCTATTGGTAGGACTCTATGTTGGTTTGATAGTTTCAATTGAACAGGTGAGTATCATAATGTTGGCTATCCCACGCATTGCCATGTACTCTTTGGTAATACATTCACTTCCGATCCTAGATCCAATTTATATCTCCCATATTGAAATCCCCAATGTTAGCATTCAGTCTAAATTCCCTACTTGTTCTTCTTATTCTGTGTAGGTGATTAACTGTTTTTTGTTCTAGTTTTTCTTTCGTTTCACTGCTACATTTTTCTAGTATGTTTTGCAATATTTTCACAGATGAGGGATCACTTAATACCTTTACGCATGATTTCAAAAATCCTTTGATTGTAGTTATTTGTCCCATGGGTTGCATCTCATTGGTATGATCCAAAGATGGAGGCATCTCATATTATGGTGCTTCCTTGTCCTGCTACGCAGTTGAATTTGACAACATGTCCTCCTTCTGAAATTCTTGTCTGACTTGCTTGAATATATCCTTCTCCTTCTGCGCGTCGGACTGATTATTTGGTTCAGTATTCTTCTTCACCCACTGGTTTTGTTTTGGTTCCTGTCGAACTGCATTAGTGCCTATTTTAGGTCCTTCGTGAGTGATTGTGTTGATGTTCCATCCTTCATACCTTGCTTCGGTTGAGATCCACTGAACATTTTGGTTGTTTTGATTCCTCTTTTACTGAATCTTTACTAGTAATGTTAGACATTCCTCTGTATCATGGTTTGATGCACAACAATACATACAAGTTGTTGGTGGTAGTGGACATTCTCGTGCATAATGTCCTAGTTGTTGACAATTGTGACATGTGATTGGTCCTCTACCTCGTCCAAAACCTCCTCTGGCTCATCCACCTCCTCTGTAGCCTGCTCGATTGCCTCTTGGTGCGTTATACTGTGGCGCCTGATTATATTGCACGGTATTGTACTGAGGTTCTGTAGGGTTGTACTACAGTTGTGTGTTATTATATGGTTGTTGTGCAGTATTATATTGTTGTTGTGCAGTGTTGTATGGAGCTGGGACTGGATTGAATTGTGGCGTTGTTTTCCCAGTCATCATTTCAGCCTGTACTCTATATGCATATGATGTCCTTTCTTGTATCATCTCTATAGTTCTACAATATTTATCATCGTGGCCCACTGACTTGCAAAAGGTGCAATATGAACTCTTTGGGACTGTCTGGTATTTCTACATCATCGTGGCCCACTGACTTGCAAAAGGTGAAATACGAACTCTTTGGGACTGTTTGGTATTTCTACATCATCGTGCAGTGATAAGGTTCATGACCCTTTTTTTTGCAAATTTCGCACCATAGTCCTCTCGTTGGTGACGAATTCGACATTCCTTCTTCCATATACTACGTGAACATTGGACATTCATTCTTGTGGTGTCCTTCTATCCTGCATTTGGTACACCAAAAATATTCTCATTGTCCTTGTTCTTATTCTGGTTTAGTTGAAATGTTAGATTCTTCAAATCCTCCTTCATTTTCTCGATAGTTGGGTCTGTCTTCTAGTAATGGTTCTCTTCCAGTTGCAAGGCTGCCTGCAGAGCCTCTGACTGTGTCTAAAATTTATGTTGTCATAAAGGGTATTTTAAGTGTGGGAGTAGTGAGTTGACAAACAAATGTCGATGTTGCATATCAGTCATGGGATATTTTAACTTTCCCTTTAGTCGCTTGAATCTCTGATCAATCTTCCATAAAGACTCTCTTGGTTTCTATCTAATTTCAATCATCTCATTCATGTACTGATCCTCTAAGATCAGCTTCTGGAACTCATTAATCAATAAATTCTTAATGTATGTCAGTGTCCTTGTTGTCCCTAGTGCATTGTTTGTGTCTAAACTCATGTACCAGTCTAGTGTGCGGTCTCTTAGTGTAATAGATAGTTGTGAGAGTTTGGTATCTTCATCATTGATCTGCTTTGCTTCTCATATCTTTGCACAAATGAACAAGTTCTTTTCATGGTCTTTTGTTGCTTCTCCCTAAAATTCTGGTAACCTAATGGTGTGATCATGTCCTTCCATTCCGAATACTAAACTACTACCTCCTCTACGCAGTGTAGATACTTGACTAGTGTTGCCTGGACTGGCTCCTCCAGTTGTTTCTCCTTGTGTAGATGTACTTTCTGATGTCGGACTTCCTCTGAAGTTCAATTGTCTAAATGGTGGTGTTATATTTGGTGTATTAGTCTCACATGGGTTTATGGGTTCCACACTGACATTAATATGGATAGGATGGATGCCTTCTCCTCCCACTCTTGGACCTCTCGTCTTCCATTCATATGTTGCACACAGGATTTCCTCAATATTCTCCATAACCCAGATATCCTCTACCTCTTCCTCATCACTCGCCAAGCCTTCCCTCACGGCTATGAATCTCTTCTTCGTATTCACCTTGTATTGGTAGGGTACTCTGCTACACGTATTTCCCATTGACAACAAGATCCACTTGATCTAGTCATCATCCATCATGATCGGGTCCAAGGGTTCCTCCTTCTTTCCCTTATCCTTACCTCTTTCCATTCCTCCTCTCTCTGTCAGTTCTTCCCCCCTTCTCCCATGCACGCAGGGAAGTTTAGTTGTCTAATTCCATTGTCATTACACCTTTTTTATATAACAGTATAGTAATATAAGTATACAATGATCGAATGTACCTTCTGTTGGCACAGGGGAAGACCCAGGGTTCAATGCTACAACAGTGCACCAACAAAACCCTGACTACTGGCCCTTTCGACAACACCTACGAAGAAAATGAAATCTCAGCCGAGCTAGAGGCAGGGGTGGTTGCAAGACTTAGATGTCTGCAACCTTAGTTGGGACATAGATCTGTGATTTAACACCTTAACAGAGCACTTAGTTATTATAGTTTGTTAATATTCAACTTTAGTTCGTAGCACTTCTAAACCCTAACAACATATCATCACGGTATTCACATAGATCCAATAGATTCAAGCACTAATCATACCAATAGATATTATATCTAGCATTCATTCACAGTATTCAACACTAAGCTATCATATCAAATTCATCTATCATCTAACATCGCACTAGGCATTGAATCACATAAACAAAAGAACAACCAAAAGCACAAAGCATTCACAACACTGGATATATGTGGTTCACCCCCACCCTGGGGCTATGTCCACCAACTCTTCTTCTTTATTATCTTCTTTCAATCTTCTTACATGCACAAAGCCTCAAAATCAACTCCGCAGAGGACAGGAGATCTATGCACCTCTCTAGATCATCCTTCCTTGAGTTATATCACAAAGCCTTCCACAGTCTCTTACAATCACTTTCACTTAGCTCTACAAGCCACACACAATATGCACAAAGAAATTATCACTTAGCACTTAGCACACTTGCAACCGACTAGTCACTATTCACTACTCATTATTCCTTACATCGCCTAGACTTCTACTTATACATTACAAAATAGGCCTAAGCATGGGTAAACCCATGGGCCAACATCCCCATACCCATTACATAAGCCCAAACCCAAAAAGGCCCTAAAAATGGGTCGAGATCCTATGATCTCTACTTTGTCTTGTGCTTTGCCTTCGATAGCCTATCGAAGTCCCAAAAATAGGTCAAACATGACCAAGGATCCCCAAAACTTAGTCAAGGGCCAAAATTCCCCCAACACTCATCTGTGACTCATCCCAAGTCACTCTGATCTGGGTAATTCTACCTCAAAATCCTCAAGCTTGGCTCAATATTCTTCGACTTGTCATTGTGCCATGGCCTCCTGCTCAGTGAACTCTTGGATAACAGCTTCGTTGACAGGTCCCTCTAAGCATTGTTCAACTACAGTGACGAATTGCTCCAGTTCTACTCCTCGGCCTTCGATCTCTATGAATAGTTGGAAAGCCTCATCCTATATAGGTTGAAGCCTCTGAGTCACTTCCACGAATCTGCTCTAAATGGTGTGGACCTGTTGTTGAACAGTTTGCGGCTCCTGGAATCACTTCATCCTTTCAACAGCTGATAGGGGCTTCAACTGTGTCTGTATTATTTCTCCTTGTTGCTTTGCCTCCTGGAGTTGTGACTCCAGTGCCTTTAGTTCTGTATTCTCAGTGAGTCTCTCATAAGTCTAGGCATTGTTATCACTTAGTTGTTTATATTCCATGGCAAGGGAATTTATTCTCTCAACTGTGCTTCAAGCAGTTGCATCTATTTGATCCCTCGTATCTTGTGAGGTGTCGAGTATTGTGTGGAGCTCTAAGTATACTATTCTTTGATGTAGTTGTTGGATAGATTTTGCGAGTTGTTCTGCTTGATGCTTGACTCGGTCTTCTGCCTTTGGATCTAAGCCTGTAACAGAGAGAAGTGATTTGTTGACTGCTTCTTTCACTTCTAGTTGTTCTATGAGCAATTGTTCTTTTCCTTGCCGAATCTGTGCTTTCTCCTCTTCAAACTTTGTTTGGAGAGAAAACTTCCCCTGTTCCACAACTCGACATTGTTCTACAACTACTTCACACATAGCAAAGTGATTTTTTGACTACTTCTTTCACTTCGAGTTGTTCTGTGAGAAACTGTTCTTTTTCTTGTTGAATCTGTGCTTTCTCCTCTTCAACCTTTGTTTGGAGAGAAACCTTCTCATGTTTCACAACTCGACGTTGTTCTACTACTACTTCTTGCACTTTCTTCAAGGCATGGGTGGCTTGTTTTGTTTCTTCCTATGTGCGACGAAGGCAAGCTTCGGTCACATCATCTAGTCGACGAAGTTGGGTTGGCTTATCTCCCAACTCTGGTTCTTCCGACAGCAGGGGCACAGTGGACACTACCCAAATGGATTGAAGAGCCTATTGTACCCCTCATAGCTCAACCTCAATTATGTCGTACATCTCCTCCTACTTGGCTTCCTGTTTCTACAAGATTCCCTGCAAGGCATCATTTAGAGCTGCGATGATGAAGTCAAAGTCATCAATAGTGAGCACAGTCTGCATCTTGGTCAAGGTGGCTCTGGATTTCTTTCGAGAAGAGAGTTTTGGGGGAGAAACCTTCCTCTTCTTCAAGGGATTAGCCTCGTCTCTAGGCAGTGTTGCTTCACCTTGCTTCTTCTCATCTTCTTTGTCATTTATCTCTTCTACTTTGTCATCACCCTCGTCTAGGTGATACTGATGCATTTTTTTTTTATGCATTGCTAAAGTCTTGGACCTCTGCAGTCTTCTTGTTGGCATCTTTTACAGGCATTGTATGCTTGTCATTGATGGCAAGTACAGAAGAAATAATGACTTGGGTACATGAAGGATGTGCCAGGCGGCCACCAGAAGTCTTTTGGCAAGACGATGCAGAACTGGCTTGACAAGATGAGAGTATGCGAAGGTATGCTTGTTCATTTGATGAAAAACAAGTAGGCAAGGACGACCAACAACGCAATGATGATTGAATAGCAAGATCGAAGTTTTGGTCAAACTTCATTTCGGAAGTTTTCGACTACCGGGATTTCGGTTACCGGGAGATGGAGCGACAAGGACCCTTCGACATCAGGAGTCCCGAAATACCGAAATGAAAAAACCCGAAAAGGCACATCACTTCGGAATGTTGAATATCAGGATTTCGGTTACCAGGAGATGGAGCGACAAGGATCCTTCGTCATCAGGAGTCCCAAAGTGACAAAAAGAGAAATGTCAAAATTCTAGAAGTAGGCACATCATACTGGTATTTCAGATACCGAGAGATGGAGAAGTCAGAGACTCTCAACATCAGGATTCCTGAAGTACCGAAATACAAAATCCCAGAAACAGACATATCAACAAACCACGTCAACAAGCCACGTCATATAAGGACACATGGCACAATCAGACAATGACAAGTGTCAAGATGATTCAACATTTCGAGAACATGTAAGTCACGGATTATAATGACACATGGAATCTATTCGACATGTGTCAATCCATGTGTGACGTCAGCAGGTTTACCTCACATCGAAACTTTCTATTTCAGAGTTTTACACAACAAGCAAAAACTCCACCATCATGATGTCTCAAACTCCAAAATGTCGAAAGGGACCATTGTGTGTCTCGAAAAAATTGAAGGGAAAAACACCCAAATCCCATCAACCATCCATCTCAGTGGGTTATGTGAACCATCCGATCACTTCAAATATTTTGTGATCATGAATTTGATAATGTTGGATTCACAATGACTCGAAAGGGAAAAATCCCGAAATCGCGAAACCTGAAGTCGTGAAATGTCGATTCGCCGAAAAGAGAAACTCAGGAGTATGAACCATTGATCTGACTCCATTTCGGAGTTTCGGATACTGGAACTTGGAGGTGTCAAGAACACTTCATCACAAAAATGCTGAAATCCCAAAATGCAAAATTGTGATATACAGTTTTGAACTAGCCGGTGGTCACCGCTTGTGGTCTCGTGGGGGAAAGAGCTAGTATAGACAAGCTCCTTTTTCCAGAGTTTCGAGGATTAGGACATGGAGTGTAACAAATATTTACCCTAGGGATCCTGAAATACCGCAATGCAAATTGGTGAAATAAAAGCAAGATCACATGAAGTCAATCCAATGGTGCAGGTGATTTTGGGCATGATCGAAGGGATAATGTTTCTCCTCGTAGTCTAACTGCTAGAAACCATTGATGGTCTCTGCCAGAGGATTCAAAGAAACCTCTGTGTGATTTCCATAGGAGATGAAGGGTCTCCAAGATTCTTCCAATGAATGAAGATGATTCTTAGAGGGACTGACAAGTGGATGAGCGTTGAAGTCTATAACTAAAGCAGAAAGTATAAGCTCGACTATGCCAGAGAAGATGAAGAGTCTCGACTTCCAGAGAGGCTAAGGAATCTCATCATGACATCCAGTGATGCTGAACACATTGGAAAACCACCAGAGAAGCTGAAGAGTTTCCATGATGAACAGGTAGAGAACTCGACATGCAGAGGATGCAGAACCATGAGACACAGAGCATGCACAATATGCACAATGAGTATAAGAATATGGAACAAAGAAGAGATTGGTGTTATTGTTGTTGGGTGTAATGCATGTGCAAAGAAGAAGGTGGAGTGCAACAGTTGGGAGGCATAGAAAACAAATGGTGCATTGAAGAGGAATGGTGAATAGAGTACAAACGATAGAAGAATAGAAAGTGCAAGGTATGTGTGCAGGAAGACTGTGAGGCAGACAGAGCAGTGAAAATCTTGTAGAATAGTGATGAGACTGGTAAGTTGTTGTTAAACATTATATCACTGTAATAATTTTCAATAACACATATTGATAATCCAGGGTGGTAGGGAGGTTATAGGGAGGACTGGTGTCGTCAAAGGTTCAAGTGGGTGCTTGAACACGTGGAGTTGTAGCTTTGTTCTAGTTGGTGCCAGAGAAACCAGGGAGTTGGTGCTTCCTTCTAGTTGGTGCTAGACAAACTAGGGAGTTGGTGCTTCCTTCTATTGGGTGCTAGAGAAAACATAGAGTTGGTGCTCTCAGCAAGTTTCATCTTGCAAAAACAGAGGTTGTAGCCTCACAATGAGTTGGTGCTCATATGTATGATAACGTAAAGAATGTAAATAATACTTATCATATAAATAAGAAGAGTTTTTTTACCCTATATGGGTTTCCTCGGGAAATATCTATCTCTGTGTTTCTCATATATGTGACTGATGTTGAATGTGCCATTATTTATTTCCCTGCATTATTGTGATAATCATTGAGTGCCTTGTAAATGTTTTAAAAGAAGCATAATTGTTTAAGCATGGGAACAAATGATTCACCCCCCCTCTCAGTTTTTCAACAATTGGTATCAGATCCAACCCATTTTATCTAAAGGTAGATCCTAGAGCTTAAAAATGTCAAGCCATGAAGGAAATTCAACCAACAAGGCCCCCCTGTTCAATGGAACAAACTTTTCCTTCTGGAAAGTTAGAATGAGAACCTACATAATGGCTTTAGGTGCAGATGTTTGGGATGTGGTAGATACTAGTTATGTAAAGCCAGTTGTACTAGATAATAAGGATGACAAACTAGAATTTAGCTTCAATGCTAAGGCTATGAATGTTATCTTGAGTGGGCTTGCAGAAGAAGAATTCGTAAAAGTTATGCATCTAGGAACTGCCAAAGAAATGTGGGACAAACTCATTAACAATTATGAGGGTAATGAGAAGGTAAAGGATGCCAAGCTTCAAACCTACAGAATGCAGTTTGAATAGTTGAAGATCAAAGAAGATGAAACTATTGGAAAATAGTTTCTGAGAGTAGAAGAAATGGTAAATGCAATGAAATCACTTGGTGAAACAATTGAGGAACCTTCTTTAGTTCATAAAATCTTGAGATCTCTCCTAGATAGGTTCAATCTGAAGGTCTCTGCTATAGAAGAACTTAATGATCTAAAAACCTTGGAGTTTGATCAACTTCTAGGAACATTGGCTGCATATGAAATGAGAATAGTTAAAGATAAACCTACCTCTAGAGAAGCATCATTTAAGGCAGACAAGAATGAGGATTCTGAGTCCGATGAAATTAAAGTAAAATTTGTGAAGAGACTGAAGAAGGGATCGGAAAAATACAAAGGTAAACTACCTTTCAAATGCTTCAACTATGGTAGGATAGGTCATTTTGCAAATAAATGTCCCCACAAAGGAAAGGATCAGACTTGTGATGATGAGGAGAAGTACAAACACATAAATTTCTTTAAAGAGAATAACTTTAAGAAGAAAAGTCTTTGCGTAAACAATGATGATGATCCTTCAGAAATGACTTCATACTTATGTCCAAAGAGGACTATGATAATAACAACACAGGGAGTGATGTTAATGAAGAAGAAGTTGTGGTTGAAATGGAAGGAGAACTGATCAGTTCACTGGAAGATATTGACAGACTAAGAATCAAGAACAAAAAGCAAAGACAATTGTTCATACAGTTCGAGAAAAATGGTAAAGAACCTGATAAAAACCTTGTCCTACTAAAAGTAGAATTGGAAGAGGCAAAGAAAATCGAAGACATTCTGAAACAACAGTTATCAAAAAAGAAGGCAAGATGTGAAGCATTAGAACAAGAAGTAGTGAAAACTAGGAAAGAGATGGAGAAATTTCAAGCCTTGTACAATCAGAATATGTCAAGTATCAAAGCCTCGGAAGGATTAGCCACCATTCTGAATCAGCAAAGG
>ML778881.1:1887761-1914641 GCA_009831015.1 Picea engelmannii
TTGAATGCTACATCTGTCATAACTATGGACATAAATCTATTGACTGTCAATTAAAGAACTATGAACCAGATTTGAATTCCCCTGCTGAAAATGTCAAGTTTTGGAAGAAGAAAGAAAGTGACAAGTGTGGATTAGTGTTGTCATCTCAAATAAAAATGAATCCTTGGTACATAGACAGTGGATGCTCCAAACATATGATGGGATACAAAGGTAAGTTTCTATCTCTAAGTGAAAGCAAATCAGAAAATGTAACCTTTGGAAATGATGCTCCAGGTAAAATAAAGGGTAAAGGGATGGTGAGTTTAAGTAATGGAAAAGGAAAAGACCAAGATGTTCTACTTGTGGATGGGCTGAAACATAATATTCTCAGTGTAAGTCAAATGTGTGACAAAGGATGTGAAGTGTTGTTCACGTCCAAGGAATACAAGATAAAGTCTATAAACTTAGGACAAGTGGTGGCCAAAGGCATAAGGACAGAAAATAATGTATATGTGTTAAAATAAAATAGAGAAGAATGTCATCTAAGCAAACATGATGAAAGTTGGTTATGGCATAGGAGACTTGGACATCTAAACTTTCACCACTTAATCAAACTAAGAAATCTCGAGGCAGTAAAAGATCTTCCGAGAATATCAAAGCCCCAAGATTCAATGTGTAAACCCTGCCAAGTAGGGAAGCTAAACAGGACACAATTTAAGTCCAATAGCTTTACTTCAATAGAGAAACCACTCCAACTAGTTCATATGGATTTATGTGGACCATCAAGATAGGAAGGCACAGGGAAAGAAAACTACTTCATGTTGATTATTGATGATTACTCCAGACTTACTTGGGTTGCCTTTCTCAAAGAAAAATTTGAAGCATTTGAGAAGTTTAAAATATTTAAGGATTTAAATGAGACTCAAATAGGCAAGAGGTTAAAGGCAGTAAGATCATACCGAGGAGGAGAGTTTATGTCAAGTGAATTCAAAGAATTATGTGACAAACATGGGATCAAGAGAGAATACACAATCCCAAGAACTCCACAACAAAATGGAGTACTTGAGTGGAAAAACAGAACAGTGCAGGAAATGGCCAGGTCAATGATGAATGAGAAGAACATTGGTCAAACCTACTGGGTAGAATAAATACACACAGTAGTCCATGTTCTTAACAAATCCCACCTCAGACCACAAAGTGACAAGACACCTTATGAACTGTGGTTTGGGATACCTGCTTCAATTAAACACTTCAAAGTCTTTGGGAGTAAATGCTACATAAAGAATAATGATGAGAACCTTGGCAAATATGATGACAGGCTGATGAAGGTATCTTCTTGGGGTATGCTACAAACAGTAAAGGATACATATGCTATAATAAGAGGCTGCATAAAATGGTTGACTGTATTGATGTAAAATTTGATGAAGGAATCCCAGCAAGAGAGATGTACAGGATTGAGTCTTCTACATAAGACACAGCTAAAGCTGAAGATGAACAGGTCCAAGAATCAGAAAATGAATACTCTGAATCAGATGAAGACTCGGACACTCAGACAAAATCAAATCAACAGTCAACTTCAAATTCCTCCTCCAGAATCATTCAAAAGAATCATCCTACAAGTCAGATAATTGGAGAAAAAGACAAAGGTGTACAAACCAGGAGAAAGCTAATCAAAACCACTAAACAATCTCATATAGCTTTCATATCCATGCTCAATGAAGCTAGCAAAGATGATCACTAGGTTAAAGCAATGAATGATGAACTTGATCAGATTGAGAAAAACAATACGTGGGAGATGGTTCATAGACCTGAAGGTAAAAGCGTCATTGGCTCTAGATGGATCTTTAAGAATAAGTTGAATGAGTAAGGACAAGTTGTCAGGAACAAAGAAAGGTTATTCTGTAAAGGATATGCTCAGATAGAAGGACTGAATTATGATGAAACATTTGCGCCCGTAGCAAGATTATATGCTATTAGAATGTTTCTTGCCTATGCTTGTCATAAAATGTTTAAAGTCTATCAAATGGATGTCAAGTCATCTTTTCTAAATGGAGATTTAAGTGAAGAAGTCTATATGGAACAAACAGAGCATTTCAAACTGTCTGATAACCCTGACTTAGTATGCAATCTGAAGAAATATTTATATGGGTTAAAACAAGCCCCTCAAGCCTGGTATCACAGACTGGATATGTATCTCAAAGACAAAGGGTTCAAGAGAGGAACAGTTGAAAGCAATTTGTATATTAAAACAGAGGATAATAATTTGCTCATCGTATTGGTCTATGTAGATGACATCATCTTCGGATGTAATAAGGATCCATTGGTACAATGGTTTGCTTCTGCCATGGAATCTGAGTTTGAAATGTCCATGATAGGAGAACTTTAATTTTTTCTTGGCCTGCAAATTACTCAAAGGTCTGAAGGGATGTTCATTTCTCAAGAAAAATATCTAAGAGAAACGCTGAAAAGATTTTAAATGGAAGACTCCAAACCTGTGGGTACACCTATGGTTACTGGATGCAAATTAAGCAAGGATGATGACTCACTTGATGTTGATCAAAGTTCATATAGATCAATGATAGGTAGCCTACTATACATCACAACATCTCACCCAGACATAATGCATGTTGTAGGAATGGTAGGAAGATTTCAGTCTGCACCTAAACAGAGTCATTTGCAAGCTGTCAAAAGAATATTCAGGTATTTGAAGGAAAGAATGACTTATGGTCTATGGTATCCCAGAAATCAGAATTTTTAGTTAACAGCTTATTCAGATGTAGATTGGGCAAACTGTGTTGATGAGAGAAAAAGCACCAGTGGAGGAGCATTCTTCCTGGGTGACTCTTTAGTAGCATGGCTTAGTAGTGTGATAACACTAGTGCATTGATCCCAACTCATTGTGATAACACTAGTGCTATTAGTGTGTCTAAAAATCCTGTATTCCACTCCAAGAACAAGCATATTCCCATAAAATATCATTTTCTGAGAGAGCAAGTCACCAATCAGATTGTTCAGGTCCATTACATTCCCACTACAGAACAAATTGTAGACATATTTACTAAACCCCTAGCCAAGACACCATTTGAATATCTCAGACAGAAGTTGGGTGTCATCCCCTCTCACATCTAAGAGAGTCCATCCTATTAGGGGGAGTCCTGTATTGGTTGCATATCTGATACCTCCTAAAATTAATGCAAAATCTTAGGGGGAGCATGTTTTCTTTGACATTGATGTCAAAGGGGGAGAAAAGGACATGGGTGCCTCTGTTGCCATCAATTCCAAAGGGGGAGATTGTTGGAATGTTTTACAGGCAGTGTATTCTTGTCATTGATGGCAAGTACAGCAGCAATAATGACTTGGGTACAGGAAGGATGTGCCAGGCGGACACTAAAAGTCTTTTGGAAAGATGATGCAGAACTAGCTTGACAAGATGAGAGTATGTGAAGGTATGCTTGTTCATTTGATGGAAAACAAGTAGGCAAGGTAGACCAGCAATGCAACGATGATCGAATATCAAGATCGAAGTTTTGGTCAAACTTCATTTCAGAGTTTTTTGACTATCGAGATTTCGGTTACTGGGAGATGGAGTGACAAGGACCCTTCGACATCAGGGGTCCTAAAATGACGAAATATGAAAACCCGAAAAGGAACATCACTCGGAATGTTGAATATCGGGAATTTGGTTACCGGGAGATGGAGAAACAAGGATGCTTCGTCATCAGGAGTCTCGAAGTGTCGAAAAGAAAAACATTGAAATTCCAGAAGTAGGCACATCATACTGGAATTTTGGATATCGAGAGATGGAGAAGTCAGAGTCTCTCAACATCAGGAGTCTCGAAGTGCTGAAATACGAAATCCTAGAAACAGACACATCAACAAACCACGTCAGCAAACCACGTTAGCTAAGGACACATGGCACAATCAGGCAATGACAAGTGTCAGGATGATTCAACATTTTGGGCACATGTATTTTATGATTCAAAATGACATGTGGTATCTATTCGACATCTGTCAATCCACGTGTGATGCCAACAGGTTTACCTCACATCAGAACTTTCTATTTCAGAGTTTTACACAGGAAGCAAAAACTCCACCATCACGATGTCTTGAACTCCGAAATGTCGAAAGGGACCATTGTGTGTCTCGAAAAACTTGAAGGGAAAAATGTCGAAATCCCATCAACTGTCCATCTCAGTGGGTTATGTGAACCATCCGATCACTTTGGAGATTTTGTGATCATGAATTTGATAATGCTGGAGTCACGATGACTCCAAAGGGAAAAATCCTGAAATTGTGAAACCCGAAGTCGTGAAATGTCGATTCGCTGAAAAGAGAAACTCAGGAGTATGAACCATTGATTCGACTCCATTTCAGATTTTCGGATACCGGAACTTGGAGGTGTCAAGAATACTTCACCAGAGAAACGCTGAAATCCTGAAATGCGAAATTGTGATATACAGTTTCGAAATAGCCGATGGTCACCGCCTGTGGTCCCGTGGGGGAAGGAGCTAGTATAGACAAGCTCCTTTTTCCGGAGTTTCGGGGATCAAGACATGGAGTGTAACAAATATTTACCCTGGGGATCCCAAAATACCAAAATGTGAATTGGTGAAATAAACACAATATCACATGAAGTCAATCCAATGGTGTAGGTGATTTTGGGCACGATCAGAGGGCTAATGTTTCTCCTCGTAGTCTAACTTCTAGAAACCATTAATGGTATCTGCCAGAGTATTCAAAGAAACCTCTATGTGATTGCCAGAGGAGATGAAGGGTCTCCAATATTCTTCCAATGAATGAAGACGATTCTTAGAGGGACTGACAAGTGGATGAGCATTGAAGTCTATAACTGAAGAAGAAAGTACAAGCTCGACTCTACCAGAGAAGACGAAGAGTCTCCACTACTAGAGAGGCTGAGGAATCTCAGCATGACATCCAGTGATGTTGAACGCATGGGAAAACCACCAGAGAAGATGAAGAGTTTCCATGATGAACATGCAGAGCACTCGACATGCAGAGGATGTAGAACCATGAGACACAGAACATGCACAAGATGCACAGTGAGTATAAGAATATGGAACAAAGAAGAGATTGGTGTTGTTGTTGTTGGGTGTGATGCATGTGCAAAGAAGAAGGTGGAGTTTAGCAGCTGGGAGGCATAGAAGACAAATGGTGCATTGAAGAGGAATGGTGAATAGAATACAAAAGATAGAAGAATAGAAAGAGAAAGGTATGTGTGCAGGAAGACTGTGAGGTAGACAGAGAAGCGGAAATCTTGCAGAATAGTGATGAGACTCGTAAGCTATTGTTAAACATTATATCACTATAATAAGTTTCAGTAACACATATTGATAATCCAATATGGTAGGGAGGTGCTAGGAAGGACTGGTGTCCTCAGAGGTTCAAGTGGGTTCTTGAACACAAGGATTTGTAGCTTCGTTCTAGTTGGTGCTAGAGAAACAAGGGAGTTGGTGCTTCCTTCTAGTTGGTGCTAGAGAAACTAGGGAGTTGGTGCTTCCTTCTAGTGGGTGCTAGAGAAAAGAAAGAGTTGGTGCTCTCAGCAAGTTGTAGCTTGTAAAAATAGAGGTTGTAGCCTCACAATGAGTTGGTGCTCATATGTATGATAATGTAAAGAATGTAAATAATACTTATCATATAAAGAAGAAGAGGTTTTTAACCCTGTATGGGTTTCCTCAAGAAATATCTGTCTCTGTGTTTCTCATATATGTGACTGATGTTGAATGTGCCATTGTTTATTTCCCTGCATTATTGTGATCATCATTGAGTGCCTTGTAAAGATTTTAAAAGAAGCATAATTGTTTAAGCACGGGAACAACTGATTCACCCCCCCTCTTAGTTGTTCAACACTTCTTCCTTCTACTGGTTCTGGGTGTGTCATGTTCTTTGTGAGTGGCCTCCGAGCTGTCAAGTTTAGGGTTAGACATCTCTATAGGATTAGCAGGGATAAGGAGTTTTGTTGAATAGTCCTTAGTTATCTCCTCAAGGTCCTCTTCTGTGATATTGTAGTACAACTGAAGCTCATCCTTATGATCGTTTGATCACACAGTGATATAGATGAACTATTGATATGCGTAGAACTTCATGTGGGGTCGGAATCATTGTAGGATGTTTGGAATCATGTGAGGTTCAGCTTCAATAGCCCTCTTCATTTGGAGATAATATGTGTGAAAGACTGTGTTTTACTACCATTGTTTACCCATATCGTTTGAATACCATATCGTGGTGAACTTCGCAGCAAGCGGCTCAAACGGCTCAATGTCCAGGAAGGTCACACCTTCTGGCATATCCCAAGCAATAAACACGATGAGGATCAGGAGCTAGCTAAAGTGGAACTCCTAGCCCTCATCTTGTGCTTTGTGGTAGTCTAATTCCAGCTGATTAACTAGGTACTTCACCTGCGTGGGTTTGTTCTTCCTTACTATCTTTCTTGCAATTAATTGGCATGTTAGGCACACTATGCCATTCTCCTTGGAAGCTACCTTGTATCCTTGCATCCCCTTCTCAACATCGTCATAGGTATCCTTGATCTTTTGTGCTAATGTGTGATCTGTGGCTTTCCCTGGATAGAAGTCCTGCAGGTAGGGGGCTTGCATATTTAATCTGGTAATCCTATGGATCAACATCAGATTGACTATGATGCATTGGTCTAGCCATAAGTATCCTTCATGGTAACATGAGAGTAGGAGCTTAACATAGGCGTTAACCTCCTGGTGCCTTCCAAAGTGTGGGATTTTTATTACATTCACCAGGGTGGATTGCATGAGGCTCAGCGTCCACGACTGGGGGATTATTTTTGAGTTCTTCTCCTTCGTCCTGGTGAAGTATTTATATGGTGTGAGCATATTATGGTTCTTGCGGTCTCTTAGGTTGAATTCATTGAACTTCAATGATGTGATCTCGTCCTGTTGCTCTCTAACTATGTGTAACCCCTTCGGGAGGTACGCAGTAACCATGGTGTAATCAAAATCTCTTGGCACACTATCATGACTCACTGCACCATCTAGAGATGGGATGTAGTCATTTAATATGGTCGAGATTAGCTTCACATTTTCTAGGTCATCTCTGTGCTTGGTTCTCTTTTCTGTGATGACTCGAGATGGTTGGGATCCGCGAGTGATTGACAGAGAGGCTTGCACTCCTCTCATCGATGACGCTTGTACACCCACATACATTACTCTTTTATACATTGCTATTTCAGTCATGAGGTCGATGAGTACCTCCTTCATAGAATCTTCAGTTGCGCTAAGTTCTTCGGACATACACGCTCGTGGTTGAATATCTCAGGTTTGAAGAGTAACTACTCAATGCAATGGGATGGATTGTGATAGCTCGATGATCACTGTGAGAAATCAACTGATCTACGGGCTCATATAATCATGGTTGGAAAAAGTGTTCTCGGTGCAACGCTCGATGGAATAATTAGATAACTAGGCAACGGATCTCTCCAACGGGTGAGAAGCCTTCATTAATTTAGTTATATCCATTACGACGCGGTCCCAATGGTCTGATGGAGAGATTTCTGACCACAAATGTCATTCTACCCATTCGGGGCGTCAGTCTAATGGTTATACTATTTCCAATGGTTGTATTGCTTCACCATCGTGAAGTGCCATGTGACATTGTTCTTCTATCCCGGTGAAGTTCCAATTTTGCAATTTTTCCTTCTGCAAAGTTCCCTCTCAAACCTTCTGTAACTTTTCGATCTTTGAACTCTTCTTACTTAGTTTTCTAGCCTTATTTTCAATGAGCTTCATCTCGGTATTCTCTTTCCTTTATGATTCTTATCTCCTCTTGGCATAGTAACTTCGCGTTATTGAGTTTCGTTCCTAGGATTCAAGGGAAATACTTATTCTCTATCTAGGGTAGGTGCTTCAGTCTTATGTGAGTCTTCTTGTGTTCTTTCAACTTCGACATCCAAGTTTCTATTCTAAATAGATTCGATTTTTTCTCTTGTTCTTCAATCAAGTGTGTGATCCTCCTAGTCATGAAATCTTTTAATTCTTGCTTCTTCTTCTCTAAGAATTCTTCTTCTTTCCTTCTGGCCTAATCCCTTTCAATCCAAGGTTTTCCTTATAATATATCAAATGGGGCATTGTTATCAATAAATTTAACAACCTCAAACTCTTCCTCTTTTGAAGTTCCATGAGCACTCATAAATATCTGGGTGATCTTTCCACATAGGTTTATCAGCTTTCCTCTAAATAATCCTATTCCTCCCAATGAAGGAATCATAGAAGTCTTTCCTAAAGTTTCCTAATTTCTTTCTGTCATAATATTCACCTATTTTTCTTCATCCAAAACATAGTCAATGTCGAAATCTCCTATTCTTGCTTCTATGTACTCTTTTTCTTTGAAGATCTCTGATAAGTTGATATTTCGGTGGTCATTCAGGGTTTCTTTCATTTGTAGCAATACAGTTTCTAATTCTTTCTAGGGTTCTACCATGGTCTTAGTGTCTTGACCTTTCTCATGGTCTTCGTGTCTCATATTTATTCTTTCAAGTTTAGAAATCATTATAGGGAAATCCAAAACTTCATGATCCATAGATTTACAACAAAGACAACTGGGTATTCTACCAGGGCATTCCTTAGCAAGATGTCCCAGTCTTATGCAACTGTAACACAGAGTTAAACCTATCTTTCTCTTAAATGATCCCCATCATTTCATGTACTGCACACTAGAATCATGGTAGCTAACCTGCAAAAAATTCTTTCTAGGATCCTGCAACCATTTATTAGTCCAAACATTCTTTCTATGCATAGGATTAACATATATTTCATTATTCTTATCAGATCTACTCATATCAAATCTTATTTCTTCTAGTTGCACCCTAGTTTTCAAGCTAGGACAAAATTTATCAAACATACCTAGATCCATATTCTTGAAACAAAAATTTCCACTTATCTTACTTTTCTCAGAGCACAAAGCTTCTAGATCTAAAACTTTTCACTATTCTTACCTCTTTCAGAGCGCAAGGCTTCAAGATCTTACCTCTTTTCTTCAGATCAGAATTCTCTTCTTAGCACAGATTTTCACAATCCAAGTAGAGTACTGCACACCAGAGCAACAGATCTATGCATGGATCTTTCACAATTTTGGGTTAGATCTTCGCACAAAGCTTCTTCTTCCTCAATTCCCAGCAATCACAGTTTCAGGTCCCGGCAACGAAACCATTTGTTGGCACAGGGGCAGACTGAGGGTTCAATGCTACAACAATGCACCAATAAAACCCTAACTACCAACCCTTTCGATAACACTTGCAAAGCAGATGAAGTATCACCCGAGGTAGAGGCAGGGGTGGTTGCAAGACTTAGATGTCTACAACCTTAGCTGGGACATAGATATATGATTGCAACACCTTAATAGACCACTTAGTTATTACAATTCGTTAATATTCAACTTTAGTTCACAGTGTTGCTAAACCCTAACAACATATTAGCGCGGTATTCACACAGATCCAATAGATTCAAGCACTAAGCATACCAATAGAGATCAGATCTAGCATTCATTCATTGTATTCATCACTGAGCTATCATATTAGATTCATATATCATCTAACATCGCACTAAGCATTGAATCACATAAACAAAAGAACAACCAAAAGAGCAAAGAATTCACAAAATAGGATATACATGGTTCACCCCCACCCTGGGGCTACGTCCACCAACTCTTCATCTTCTTTATTAGCTTATTTCAATCTTCTTACATGCACAAAGCCTCAAAATCAACTCCGCAGAGGACATGAGATCTGCGCACCTTGCTAGATCCTCCTTCCTTGAGTTATAGCACAAAGCCTTCCACAGCCTCTTACAATCACTTGCACTTAGCTCTGCAAGCCACACACAGTATGCACAAAGCAATTATCACTTAGCACTTAGCACACTTGCAACTGAATAGTCACTAGTAGTCACTATTCAGTACTCATTATTCCTTACATCGCCTATACTTCTATTTATACATTACAAAATAGGCCTAATCATGGGTAAACCCATGGGCCGACATCCCCATACCCATTACATAATCCCAAAACCCAAAAAGGCCCTAAAAAGGGGGTAAGATCCCATGATCTATGCTTCATCTTGCGCTCAGCCTTCGATAGCCTATCGAAGTCCCAAAAATATTTCAAACATGACCAAGGATCCTCAAAACTTGGTCAAGGGCCAACACCTTCCTTGAGGTGTGCGTAGAAATTCTTGCTCTGCTGCGTTGTATGAATTCGTTGTGTCAACAATAAACTCTGTGATGAAGCCTGCCACAATAATGTCAAGCCAAAAGTCTACTACGCAATTGAATTTGTTGTTCACCTGTTGTAACTGCTCAATCTGTACTGGGGTCCACTCTAGCTGTCGAACTCAGTTCGTTATGTAGTTATCCTTCAACCTTAGTATCCACTCCTGCAATAGATGTGGAAATTCACAGAAAAAGACTTCGTGCAAATCAGTAAACATGTATTTGTCCAGATATTTGTGTGGTGTTATTTTAGGGTTTCTATTGTCTTTTTGTGCAAACTCTAGCTCTTTGGTTCTCAACCAAGTTTCGATCTCTACTTTTGTAGGGTTCCACAGTCTCAACATTCCCTTCTAATGGCTCATTTCTCTCTTCTTTTATTTTCTCGTTCCTCGCTCAACCTATCTCAGCTACTCAATCCGCCTTTGTTCCTACCAACGGAAATGGAACCATTTGTTGGTTATCTCTTCCTCTATTGTCTGAGTTAGTGACCCAGGGTTCATATCTTTTGGGTTTCCAACAAATCCTCTAAAACTATCGGCCTTCCTGGTAAACCAGAAGGCAACACAGCACACATAATGCACTACGCAGTCTCACCTGAGATAACTTTAATGGTTGGCTGTAAGACTCATGTGTTTACAGCCTAGGATTGAGCGTGAGATATATAATTTGTATTCTGAACCATTTGTTATAACTTGTGTCTGCAACCTACTATTATTCACGATAGTGTAGTAAATATCATAGCTTATTCCCTCAGTATCGCGATAATATGTAAACAAGCAATATACTAACTCATTCATTCATTCAACACAACAAATAACTACTAAAAATATGATAAATATAACCATTCATTCATCACATTACATAGATATTATCGTGGTTCACCCCCTCCTGGGCTACGTCCACAAAGATTTGGCTCTTGCCTCTTTTATTATGGTAGTTCTGCATATCCAGCATCCTGCACTTACAATTCTCTTCGGATGGGTAAGATCTATATGAGGAAAATTAGATCACACCAGGCCTACCTTCTCTTCTCTCCTCTAGCTCAACATCTTACAAAATAGTTCATATAGAAAAATGTTACATATTGCAATGTAAAAATGCCACTACTAACTAAATTGGAACAACTGCAAAATCCCTCAAAAACATAGAACTTGTCCACAATACCCCAGTATCAGTATTTATACATCTTTGGCTCTTCAACCATTACAATCCATTACCAAAACCCTAACCCTACCGACATTAGGTCTTCCTCCCATGTGCGCATGTTGTTACTCCATCTAGTTATCGCCTTCCTTGTGCATGATTTCTTGCATGCATGCATGTTGCGTTTCCTTCCAGTTGTCGCTTCACTTTCTGCACTCTTTCTTTCCCCACGATCATCCTTCTTTCAACTTCGGCCTGCTGCCAATAGAGACCAGATGTTTCTTCGACTGCAACCTTATAATCAAACTTCACTCAAGTTCAACAAAAGTGTCAATTGGCACAATAGGGCCAACCTCACTTACTCACAATATAATTAATAATTACCAGATTAATTATCTTTTACATTAATTATATTCTATATTAAGGTGGGGCCAACCTATAAATTTTACATTACAATTAGGGTTACAGGTAAGTCTAACTCTTGAACAATATAGCAAGGGATCACATACACCCACTAGTGCTCTGCCACTAGAGGCACATCCATAGGGATGTCCATATCTCTATCTCACTGTGTCTCACAGGAGAACCACACTCACTAGTGCTCAACCACTAGGATCACGTTCACCTAGGCTCATCCACAAGAACATCCAACTCATCATATCTTCTTTCCCATTGCATTACACAGGAGAGTTATATGGATTTCATCATCTCAACTCTCTGTGCAGAGGAGGCTAGTACATCGTCTTCATCTTTGTCTCATAACGATGCACCCATCTCATGGGAATTCACACATCCACCTCATGCCCAGCCACAGGCACGTCCAACTCAACATATCTCCCTTCTCATTGTGTTACACAGGAGAATCATCTAGAGTTAATCTCAGCTCTATGTAAGGAGGAGTCCATCACTACATTCCAGTTCTATCTCAAATAGGAACCACACACCCATCTTAGGGGCTTCTCTCTTAGGTATGTGTCCTGGAGGATGTCTCACGTAGTTGTAATCATCAATACTCCCTCTCAACTAGGGAGGCATTATCCATCGGGCCAATTCTCACAAGGAAGTACTTGAAATTTATCTTGGTTGTAATCATCAACACTCCCTCTCAACTAGAGAGGTATTCTTCACTAATTCAGTTTGGTGAAGATGTCTGCAAACTACTCATGTGTAGGAAGGTATTGCATGTGTACTACTTTCCTTTGCATCATGTCTCTGAAGATAATATTTTATTTCAATGTGTTTCGATCTATCATGAAACAAATTTTTCTCAAAGAGCTTCACAGAGCTCTGGTTATAATAATAGGATCCCTCTCATGATCAAGTAAATCTATTAGAGGATTATGAATCCACATTGTTTTTCACACTCAATGATATATACTTTGCTTGTGTTCTACTCAAGGCCACATATCTTTGTTTCTTGTTGCATAAGAAAATCATGGCAAACAACAATGGGATGTGCTCTTCCAGTGCATTGTACTTTTTGTCCATTCTGCATATCCTTGCAAACTCAAGTCTTCACTCGAGGCATATCTCAGGCCATATCTAAGTGTTCCTCGTAGATATCTCAATACCTGTTTTGTTGTTTTCCAGTGAGTCTGTCTCGGTTGACTCATGGAATGACTAGGTACATTCACTGCATAACATGAATCAAGTCTGGTGTTAACCAGATACATCAGTGATCCAATCAGTTGTGGATCAATCGTGTCTGAATCATCATCATTCATTTTCTTCAAATCCATCACCGTCGATCTTCATTCTGTCATATTGAACTTCTTTAATATTCCCATTGTATATTTTCCTTAACTCATGAAATTCTCATCGGTCCTTTGTCATACTTCTTGTCCCAATAAGTAGTGCATCATACTTAAATCCTTCATCTCGAAATCAAAATTCAATGCTTACTTGTATCCAATAAAAAGGCTTTCTTAATAAGTCATCAAAATCAGGCTCTCATCACCAATAATGTAATAATATAGGTTTGGATCAGCAACACTCTTGTTGAAACCCAAACTCATCAAGAATCCATCCATATGACATAGTTTCCAACTCATGGATGGTAGTACGGATGCAAGTGTATTGGGATTACTGGATCAAATGTCTCATCATAGAAGACTCCCTATGTTTGTGAGAATCCTTTGTCTATAGATCTCGCTTTGTATTTCTCGACACTTCCATCAGCTGCATGCTTGATCTTATCTATCCACTTGGAAGTCACCACAAAATTCCCTTCTGGTCTCTGAAAAATATCTTATACATCATTATTTAAGATATATGGGCATTATTTTGTTATGGAATCTTGTCATACATGTTCTCATGTTTCTTCTCTATGAAAGGAAGGCTCGGAATCAAAGATGTGGCTCATGGTTGAAGAGTATCTCTAAAAATATCTTTGTTCTCTCAGGATGTGCCTTGAGAGGCTTGTATGTCTCTCTGCCTCCTATAGAGTGAGCCTAGGCAGGCCTTTTATGACCTACTGCAATATATCTGGACATATCAACTGGAGAAACTGGATCAGCTGGAATAATACTTGTCTCCCTCTGAAATGCTGAAGGGGGAGAAAGTATTGTCTCATTGTCAATCTCCATATAAGATTATTTGGATCTTTGAAAGGATATCTCTTATTCAAGGACAACATCTCTGCTTGTCTCAATCTGTCTCTGACCATGGATGTAGATCTGAAATGTCTTTGAAGATTCATTTTAATCCCATAAATGTATCCTTTCTCCCTGAAGGGTCTAGCTTGGACTTCTTCTCTTTGGGTACATGAAAATACACTGGGCAACCAAACATCCTGAAGTGTTCAATCTCAGGCTTCACTTCGATGAAGGCTTCTTCGGGAATTATGTTTTTCAAAGTCTAGTTAACACTCTTGTTTTGAACATATATTGTGTCATGCATGTTTATTCCCATGGAATCATAGAAGGATTCAGATCATGCATTATTGCATTGGTTTCCTCAATGATGGTTCTATTCTTCCTCTTTCTCAAATAGTTTTTACTGGCTCCCTCTAAAGGATAAACATCTTCCTCTGTTGTTGACCTATCTGAAACAAGAAAATAAGAGGAACCAAAAACAATAATCTCTCCTAAAGGAGAATAATGAGTACATCTCTAGATTCAAAACAATTTAAGGATTTTTGTCTCAGCTACAACACCTACTTGTAATGTAGCAAAATTTAGAAATATAGGTTAGAGGAATGACAATTTCAACAATCAAACCTAGAGTCTTTACTTACAATGTGTCATTCTTTTGAATGCACTAAGATACCTCTGGATCCATGACTCTACCAAAAGGTTCCTTCCTCCTACAATTACCCTCATGACAATGATACAAATAATATATATGCAAGTGCATACCTAAGGGTGTTGATATGATTTCTCCAATGGCACCTGCATAATTTATGTCCTCTGGCATCTTCATGAAGAAGGTATTCACAGTGTCACATTTTTATATCACCCACAATAAGTCTTCCTCTGAAGTCTTGTCTTATAGGAACTTTAGTTTGCTTGATTCATCAAGCTTATCTTCCATCATAGTTATGTTGATCATAATTTTAGATTCTTTACAAACCCTTGTCAATTGGGCTAGAAAACCTAACGGCTAGGATAGGCTAGAAATACTATGTGTTTTTGGGCTTATGACTACCAACAATAAGCCTTGAAAGTCAAAATAACATAAGTAATATTGAAGGCTTCTTCAAAGAGCTGTAGAAACCCTAAAAACTAGAAATTTGCATAAATTTACGGGACCCTAAAAACCCTAGGGCCAAAAATAAAACAATTCTTGAAATTTCACTTTAAGAGATTTTGGAGGTGTGTTGAAGGAATTTGTACCCTCCTGTCCAAATTTCAGCCCCAATGTCCAAGTATTAAGGGTTGGAACACCTCAGAAAGGAGGGTCGTATGGATTTTTTGGGAACCCTAGGAGGGTCGTATGGTTTGACAGAAATGAGAAGAAGATGATTGGTATATGCTTGTGCAATGGGTTCTTCAAGACCTATGCACTTATACCATATTTATTTTTCAATAACCTAGGATTAAGCATGAAATTCATTCCATTTTAGCATTTTAATTAAACCATAGACAATTTGTTGCAGCAACCAAGATCAAAAGAAGAAACACCATGCACAAGTACACAAGAAGTATCCTGGGAAACCCTTCTCAAAAAGGGAAGAAAACCCAACCAATACTTTTCTATATTATTCAAGAGAAATACCTCCATCATCAAGAAAACCTAGCACACAAAAGGCTTCTCACAAACCCTAGAATACTAGCGCCCCAAGAGAGGTGCACACTTTTCCCAAAAAGATGTACTTGCTGAAATTTCCAAACCCACACTTGAGATATGATTAATCAATGGGGAATTTACATTTACTTATATTAGACTGAACCTGTCAACAGAAGTGTCTATTGTCACAGCAAGGTCGACCTCACTAACTCACAATATAATTAATAATTACCAGATTAATTCTATTTTAAATTAATTATCTTCTATATTAAGGTGGGGCCGAACTGTACCTTTTACATTACAATTAGGGTTACAGGTAAGTCTTACTCTTGAAAAATATAGCAAGGGATCTCATACACCCACTAGTGCTCAGCCACTAGGGGCACATCCATAGGGATGTCCATATGTCTATCTCATTGTGTCTCATAGGAGAACCACACTCACTAGTTCTCATCCACTAGGATCATGTTCACTTGTGCTCATACACAGACACGTCCAAATCAAAAAATATTCTTTACCATTGCATTACACAGGAGAGTCATCTGGAGTTCATAATCTCAACTCTCTTCTCAGAGGAGGATAATACATCGTCTTCATCTCTGTCTCATAACGATGCACCCAACTCATGGGAATTCACACATTCACCTTATGCTCAGATACAGGCACGTCCAAAACAGCAGATCTCCTTTCTCATTGTGTTACACAGGAGAATCATATGGAGTTCTTCTCAACTCTCTGTAAGGAGGAGGCCATCACTATTTTCTAGTTTTGTCTCAGATAGGAACCACACACCCATCTCAAGGGATTCTCTCTTAGGTCTGTGTCCTGGAGGATGTATCATGTAGCTATAATCATCAACAAGCATTGTCTTTGTCAACGCGCCATCAAGGACGTGTTAGTCCAGTGGAAAGATACAACTCCATCAAATTCCACTTGGGAACCAACTACCATTCTGCAATAATTTCCTCATCCCAAGCCTTGAGGACAAGGTTGGTTTTAAGGGGGATGGCATGTTAGGTACTTAACCTCCCTAACCCCTTCACATAGGTAGAATAATATTTTTCCATGTAATAAAGGCCAATATTAATAAGGCCTAGCAATAAGGAATAATAAGTCAAATGCAAGAAGACATAATAGAAGCTTTCGCTTCTAGAAGGACATTCCTCTAGATTGTTCTTTTGGATAGATATATTTAGTATAAATAGGACTAGAGGGTATGAGAATTTTTGTCTTGGAGATTATTGTAATAGATATTTTCTCTTTTGGAGGTTCCCCCCTCAAAGAGGCAAGTGAACATTGTTATCAGTAATAAAGGTGCTCTTTCTGGTGTTATTTCGGTATTATTATGATATTAATCTGGTTACATTATTGTTGTTCTTCCATTGCTTGCTAAATATTTCTATTTTGCATACTATATTATATCTGGGATATTATAGAATATGGTAGATGCATTAATTATTGGTCTTGATAACATATCTACAACCTTGTTATAAATACCCTTCTTATACTTTATTACCAGATGAAATTGTTGTAGAAAACCCATCCACCTGAAGTGTCATGATTGTTGTAGCTTGGTTTTTGATTGAAAATATTGTAATGTTTGATTATATGTATGAATGATTGTCTCATTTTCCATTATGTAGTGCTTCCATTTCTTTACACTTTGTACCAATGCATACAATTCATTATCATACGTTGGATATTTAATCACAACTTGAGTGAAAGTATCATAATGATAGCATATAGGTTTACCTCGTTGCATCAAGACTGTGCCCATGGCATATCCACTTGAATCAATTTGAATCTCAAATGGTTGTTGTAGATATGGAAATGCCGGAACTAGTGCGGTGATTATCTTTTCCTTCCATGTCTCGAAGGATTTATGTTGCTTACTTCCCCATTAAAAGACTTTTTTAGCACTTGTTAAATCATGTAGAGGTGTTTCTATGTATGAGAAATTAGAAATGAATTTCCTCCAATACTGTATTTCTCCTAAGAAGCTCTTGAATTCGGTGGCAGTGGTCATCTTGGGCCATTTCACAATGAATTTAACTTTTGCAAATCTATTTTTAGTTGACAATTTCCTACAATGTAACCCAAATATACCAGAGAAGTTTTGCAAAATTCGCACTTAGATAACTTTACATACAACTTCTTCTTCTTCAAGAGTTCAAAGACTATCTTGACATGATTTATATTATCTTCCCATCTTCGACTGAATATCAATATGTCGTCTAAATAGACAATAACAAATTCATCTATATAGGGTTTGAACATGTCACTCATCACTCTCATAAAAGTTGTTGGTGTGTTACATAACCCAAATGGTATAACCAACCATTCGAACAAGCCTTGCTTGGTCTTGAAAGAAGTCTTCCATATGTCGCCTTATGCAATTCTGATCTGATGGTAACCACTTCTCTATTTTATTCTATTATGAGAAGAGGATAACAGTTCTTTACCGTAATCTTGTTCAAGGATCGAAAAGTGATACACATCCTACACATGCCATATTTCTTTGGAACTAATACAATAGGAGAACCACATAGAGAGGATCTTGGTCTGATGATTCCTTTATCGAGCAGCTCATGAACTTGCTTCTTGATTTCTGCATTCTTGATCACTGATGACATGTACATTCCAATGTTCAGAAGAGGAGGATTCTGTTGCAAATATATTTCATGTTCAACCTCCCTTTTATGAGGCAGTATTGTAGGTTCTTGAAACAACTCATCATAATTAGATATTATGTTGATCAATTTCTGCTTATGATTTGGATCACAACCTGCTAAAGCATCTAATATATCTTATTCTTTCTCCTTCAGTATCATGCGAACAATTTTTTTACTTGCGCTCATGGGTCTCTTAATTTCCCCTGTGCTCACTAAAGAAACATTAGTTTTGATGCGATGAGATCGGACAATATATTCAATCTCATCTTTGAAAAGATTATATTTATTTTCTTCTCGTTAGAAAATAGCCTTCCAATCAAATAGATATGGATTACCCAAGACAATACCGAAGATGTCAAGAGGCACAACATCTAACTCAACCTCATCATAGAACTTATATGTTATTGAAAATATGATCTTGCATTGTTTTGTCACTTGCAACTTAGCATCTTCACACACCCAACCTAATGGATAGGTTTTTTTATGAGGTGTTGTCTTCAATTCCATCTTCTTAACAATTGCTTATGATATTAGATTAACTTGATATCCACTGTCAAATAAAGTATCTACTTTTGTATGCTTGATTACAACTCTAACATGGAAAATCTCACTCCTTTTCTTCTAATCAATATCACTTTACATCTTAGCAGATTGAACTGAAGAGTTTGAAATGATAGTTGATATACCTTTGATTCTTATGGCCATGATCTTGGATTCATCTCTAGAATCTGACCCTAGATCCTGACAAGTTGATGCAACAGTCTTTTGCTTCCCTTTATCCTTGTTTCTCTTTGGTCATAATTCTGGATGCATCTTCCAACACTGTGATTCCTCATGTCCCTTTTTCTTACAATGGGAACATGTAGGTCTTCCCTCAGCTTGCTTCACTGTGGATGATTTCTTACTCTTCCATTCACCTTTCGATTTCTTCTCGAACTTGAATGGATTCTTGTCTTCTCTTTCATGTTTACCCTTACTAGCCTCCAAATGTGTAGCTTGTACAGACACTTTATCAATGTTAGTAGGGTCAAACATTAAAATAGTGTGGCAGAGATATAATTTCATGCCACCAATGTACTTCAGAAGAGTTTCATGACTATACAACGTACACTACTACATATGGGCAGATTATTTTTAGAGACCATAAAATACAACATTTAATTCAATTTAGCATATAATTCTTTCTCATACAAAAATAATTCATTCGCCAACATATGAGCATATAATATTCGACAAGAATAAAAATCTATTTACAGCATGAAATACTCAGCAACTCATAATTACAAATACATGCTTCTGATGCTAAATCTCGTTGCTCCGTTAGTCCAATGTTGAGGTTGAAACCGTGTCAAACACTGCCCAAAATCGAGTTTTCCTCCCTGCCAGCTAGGAGCAGCCTGTTCGACTCCCTAGCTCTAGGATACCATAAGGATATCCTGGCCCCCGTGCCCAAAACCCCCAGCAAACCGGTGCCCCCTGCTTCTGATTCACCCAAAATCCCCAAAGCCAAACTCCTCACACCAGAGGTCTCCACAGAAAAATCCTCCATAGAACTATATTTTTTTCCCCCAAAAGAATGATCCTCGTTCCCGTAAGACTCCTCCCGTCATATCCCTCCTTCACCGACTCTCTTCCCCCTCATTAATTTCCTTATCCTTTTATTCAATGTCTTATCCTCTTATTTAATGTCGTATCCTCTTATTTAATGTCTTATCCCCTTATTTAATGTTTTATCCTCTCCCTGTATACGTAAATATTTAATACATTAAATTATTAACCCCCTTTAATTCTTTACTCAATTAATTAATGAGTCAATTAATAAGTAATTAATCATGGACAAATAATTAATAATAATTAATTAGTTAATATTATTTAAGAAATAATTGTTGTTTAATTAACATATTAGGATAGTCGGATTATCAAATTAATTATTATTAATCATCCCTATACATCTATTTAAGCAGGTTTGTTACATACACCCACCCTTCAGGAAACTTCTTCCCAAAGTTAAGGTATCTCATGGTACAAAGGAAAAAAATTCATGGTTCACACATTCATAACAATTAACCGACAATATTAGTAAGTAAGTCAAGAAAGTTCATACATACTAGTGTACATGTACAAGAAATGCATGTGTATCTAGTACATACAAGTCTCGGGCGTGTACTAATAACCAATAACTATCACCCTTTAGTAATTTATGTATGCATCCAATCCAATCAACAAGACTAGTCTTTTATAAAAGACAATAAACCAATCAAATGTTTGAGAAATCCTTTAATTACAATTATCCGGTTCAACAATTTTATTTAGACAACTGTGATTTATTTATGTAATTATGAATATTCATATATACACATTTTCCTTTTAGAAGAGAAAACATTTAAATTTCACCATCAGACAAATCTCCATACTTTCTCAACTATTTCTACTCATCCTTCCTCCCTAACTTACTTCCATCTCCATTCCTATCCTTCCTCTGTTGGACTATCTTGGAGTGTCAACTATATTGACCTAACTCCAAATAGAACCCGTAAGTGGAAGTGTCACTATCTCGACCAAGCTTCCCCAGCAGGAAACTAACAGTCATCATCACACGTCTTGGGGAGCGTGAACTAACACCGCCCTCCCATGACTTCAGGTTTTGGAGGATACACAGTGGGAAATGCCTCCACCCCTCCTAATCATAACTAGGGTTCACACCCTACAATGGAATATACAGTGGCATCGTGTTGCTGGGGGTTTTGTCATTGTTTATTCGGTTTTGGGTAGTGTCATCACCTGAAATCTTGCACTGGTCCACATATCATAGCAATGCATCCAAACCAATATAATTTCACATACAATATTCATACCATAATGTTTCTCGGCTAATGGTCATGATATCCACTTTCATCATCATTATCCATTGGCTATTTCATAGCACATAACCTGCAGATTAGTCTGTAACACAAACTCATACATTTCTATGCATTATCATCATGTAATTGCATAACATCATCATTCCAATTTGGTATCCTTGTACCAACAACTTAACATCAACGTTTTCAAGCTAGAAATAGATCTCATAATATCCCATAATTCAATTTCGACACCCATTCATAAGATTATCATTTACCAAAATAGATTGCATCATATCCAACATCATTCTAATAGCTTTTAAACATTCATTAAATTCACATTCTCACAATATGTCGCATCATATACATCATCATCAATACATTTAAACATTCGTAAAATTTACATTCACATAATAGATCACATTACATACATCATCGTCAATAACATTTAAACATTCATAAAAGTTCATACATTTTAAAGTTTAATTTGTTTCACTGTGACTAGAAAATAAAGTATATAGGCCTCAGGTAATCCTGGTTGTCTAAGTCAAAAGGTGGTGTTACACACACCCCACCTTCAAGAAACAGATTCTCGAGGTGGTCAAAAAAGTGAGGGATAGTCTCGTCGTAATGTCTCGGCATCTTCCCGAGTAGCAGATCCTGGACTATACGTGTCCCATTGGACCTTAACTTGGTCTACCAAACAGTTCCTGAGTTGTCAAACTCTACGGTCCAATATGCGTAATGGTTCTACCGTGAGAGTTCCCATGTCTGATACCTACAATTCCTTCCAATTTAGTTTATGTGATTCATCAGCAACATAATGTGTAAAGCGCTCTTCTTGTTGTTGGTCATTATCCATATACGAAACATATTTGACCAATTCTATAAATCTGATCTCGTATTCTTCTACAGTTATGTTTCCCTGTACTAAGGCATGAAACAACCCTACCTGTTGTTCCTCATAATGGGCTGGTAGATATTTCCTTTGGAACCTCTCCTCAAAAAGTTCCCAATATATTGTGTCTGGGGTAAGGTGCAGTTGTCTTTCCAGGTTTCCCCACCAATTCAAGGCGCTGTCTCTTAACTGAAAAATTGTGATCTTCACCTTTGAGTTGGACGCATAGTCTCTTAAGGCAAAACACCTTGTCATGCCTTCCAACCATGCTTATGCACGTTCACTGGCGCAACCCCCAACAAACTCCGAAAGTTTGATCTTCTGCAATTCTCACGTGATGTCTTCGGGTGGAGGTCCTCCCCCTGAATCCCTTGATGCTTCTAGATTACCTGTTCCATATGGTGGGGGTTCCACTTCGGTCCCTGCTGGTTGTTTCCCCTTTAAAGTCTCATTTATGGCCTCCAACGAGCGCAGTATGAGAGCTAGTTTGGGCGATTGTGGTGGCGGCGCTGGTGGTGTTGGCGGTGCTTGCAACGATGCTCCCCTGCCTCGATTCCCTCAAGTCCTGACCATCCTGTATGAGTTAAACTGCATCAACCAAAGTTGTCAGGGTGAGTTCAAGGACATTTCAAATTGGTGCTACTCAAACTAGAAATAGGGTTTGGCGTAAGTTTTTCTTTACTTGTCTGTAAACAGACATTACTCTCTTTAGGGGATTGGCTGGGTTAGGATTAGGATTAGGATTAAGCATCTAAGATTGATTTCTTTGCCTAAGAAAACTATTGACTCCCTTGCCCATTAGCTATGCTAGCCTTGCGCCATACTCACAAATTCCTCTATCTTACTCTCCTAGTGTGTATGTCGCCTCCTTCCCACTTGTACTAGTCTAAGTCCTTTAAAAATTTTTCTTACAACTAATTATCCTTCAATGCTTGACTCGTGAGACTTCCTAGGTGCGTTGTACATATGCATTGAATTGAGTGTCTCAGTGGCTGCAAGTGTGAGTCTTTAAGGATTGTAGAGCAGCTTCCAAGCATTGGAGCTTAGCACTTGGCTTTGACTGGTGGAATGGAATGAAAGGGCTCGGCGATTGGCTCGATGAATTATGTGTACGGTCTCATGAGCTTGGCGCTTGCTTTGGGAGATTTTTCTTCTGGATAGTACTTTTCTACTATTGATAATTAAACTATTTATATGTGAATTTATTTGTAAAAAATGATATGTGTGGCGCGTTGCTGTTAGTGCTCTTCTTAAGGCGCTTCACTTGGTGGGTGGTCTTGTGTTCAAAACCCATGGACCCTCTAACATTTTAATTAAATTTAATTAAACTTACTAATTAAACTTTATTAAACTTAATAATTACACTTTAATTGAATCTTTAATTTGATTTTTTTTTAAATATATCAAATGATATATATATATATATATATATATATATATAACAAATTAATATCATACTTAAAAACTAAAATTAATATATATAATATCATACTTAAAACAAATTAAAAAATATATAAAAGAAAATTTAATAAAATAAAATAATATTAACAACTAAAATTAAAATTAAGCCAATTTTTTTTTTTTAAAAGTCTTTGAATTGGCAACGTGGGGATTGCATGAGGCCCACTTGCCCCAAGACTTCTAAGTCAACAACATGGGGCTTGCATGCGGCCCATGTGCCCTTCGCTCCTTTATTTGGAATAAAAAAATCTACCATCTCCTTTAAACCCTAGACTCTTCCATTTCTCCCTCATTTGTTGTGGCTGTGTGGGGAGGTGTGAGGGAGCATGGCCGCCATGGTTAATAGCTTTTTTTCTGGTATGTTGTTCCCATTCCACTTTCCCAGTTAGCACCATGTTAGTTAGCTTCATTCCCAGTTCGATGTTCCCATTCTGTTGTTATTATGCACTCGACTATGGAGCACATGAAGTTAGGAAGGGTTGATTCCCGATTTCTGGTATTCTCATTCTTTTCGGGTTGATGAGGAATCAGGGTCTGATGATGATGATGAGGATTCTAGGGCTATTCCTGTTCCTTCTGATTCTTATTCTTATTCTGGTTACCTAACCCTCCAGCTCTGGGAGAATAGTTGTCTTGTCTCCAGCCGAGTATCCCGGGAGAAAAGCCTATAAGCCAAGTCGAGTAGCCCAACCGAGCGGCCCATCCAGCCCAGCTATCTAGCTAGCCATAAATCTAGCACGAGGGTTCTACAAAACCTAAAGGCAATTGACGGAATCCTATCCTTCCTAATATCTAGTAAGGTAAGTTTTAGTTTGTCTAGGAGGAAAATTGCTCTTTCAAATTTCTTCCTCGTCACACTCATTTCTCAGTACCTGAATTTTTCATAGAAATGACACTGTAATTACTGTATCTATTTTTTCTGCCTTATTCTTACCCACAAGCCTCCATTATTAGTCCTCAAAGCAATATCGATACTTATGGTGTAGGATCTACTAGACATCTTAATAGTCGAAGAATATCGAGTCCTTATCATTGATGTTGACCAATGACACATCTCACCCATCCTGGTGTGCCTTAGTTTTCAGCCATTCGTACTGTTACAGTCTCAAATCTCATGTATGTGTCCGGGCTTCTGTGGATAAAATGGGAAATTCATTGTTACTCGCTACGAGATGCGAGGATGGAATTCAAGAGATGAATATGCGATGACCCATTTGGAGTTTGAGCAATCTCCCAAAGGGTGAAAGACAGTAATATGGGGTCCATTTATTCAGGTTTCAGTGGTTTTCATGGGGTAAGAGACTGAACTCTGATGGTTTTCAATAGTAAAATAATGGAGTACAGATACCCATTTTAAGACCGTGACGTTCCCAAAGAGGGGTCGATTGATATCTGGATACAGATTTGAAACTTGATTGATTTTAGTTAAAGGATTGAAAGTTGAAGATCATTAGGATAGTTGTTTTCTTTTTAATGACCCAATAATTGCACTGCATTTGTAAAATACAAGCTTTTCAACCATCATACATCAAGTGCTATTTATTTTGGCTCTTGTCGAAGGGCGCTCTTTAGTAATTTCTCGGTTGATTTGGGCCATAGCAAACTATACAATTCGTTAGCAGAGGAGGATAATGTGGGTTTAGAGGAGGAACCAACATGTGAAGCTAAGGAATCCGACAAGAAAAAAGCAATTGTTGCTACCACTCGTATTTTGTTTGAACTGACACAATTCAGCAAACACACAGGAAAAGTTGTTTTGGATAAAAAGAAGTAGTTCAGCTGATCTAGTCAAGGTAGCACCTATTAGTTCATCTTTATCCATTGCGCTTAACAGAATACATCAAAGATTTGTATTAGTTGACCCCCACTTACCTGACATGCCCATTGTACATGCAATCAATTTTTTTCTACAATTGACAGGTTTGATCTTAATTCATGGACTTTCTCAATTTCACGTGTCAGATTCTATGATATCGACTTTCCCATTTTCTAGCATTTTTTTTTAGTTCCAAAGTATTCAATATCCAGGTCTTTCCTTTTGCTTTCAAACTACAATGTTTGGCTTCCTGAACTTTCTGAAGTTTGACAAATGGAATTGTGATATTGTGTGTGTGAATGAATGGGCAGTCCGCTAATTAATTTTTTTTTTTTTAGGGATGACAATAAAACAAATCAATAAATAAGTGGAGCCAAAGGTAAATTACCTTTCCATGATTACTTTTAGATTCCACTGATGGGGTTTTCTTAGTATACTTCGGCATCTTAGCAGCTTGTTCTCTCAGCTGTACCACAATACTTGTCATAGATATATTGTTGGGATCGTGTTTGAATGGAAGGAGGTCTACTAGGGGGATCTTGAGTCATGTTAGGGATCACATTGTATCCCATATCCATAGTTTTTATAGACCTTCCTTCACAGGGAGATAGTTTCTGTATAGGAGGCAGAGTCCCAGGTAAAGGCGGAGACCAGTGTGCATATGTGTCGGAACTGTCTCATTGCCTATTTTTGCTTCTGCTGGAGCCTTTTTTTTTTACAGTTTAAATAAATGTCTTTTACATAATATTTTTTTTTTACATTATTAAGTAAAATTAATTATATAATTAATTTTCTTTTACATATTGATCTGCATCTAATAGATATTAGTGGGTTTGGCTTGCAGGAGGTGGAGTTGGAGCTAGAGCTAGAGCTTGTCCCTTCAGGCCCAAATTTCAAACAAATATCTTTGATACCATGTGTAGAGACCATAAAATACAACATTTAATTCAATTTAGCATATAATTCTTTCTCATACAAAAATAATTCATTCGCCAACATATGAGCATATAATATTCGACAAGAATAAAAATCCATCTACAGCATGAAATAACTCAGCAACTCATAATTAAAAATACCTGCTTTTGATGCTAAATCCCGTTTCTCCGTTAGTCCAATGTTGAAGTTGAAACTGTGTCAAACACTACCCAAAATTGATTTTTCCTCCTTGCCAGCTAGGAGCAGCCTGTTCAGCTCCCTAGCTCCAGAATACCGTAAGGATATCCTGGCCCCCGTGCCCAAAACCCCTAGCAAACCGGTGCCCCCTGCTTCTGATTCACGCAAAATCCCCAAAGCCAAACTCCTCACACCAGAGGTCTACATAGAAAAATCCTCCATAGAACTATATTTTTTTCCCCCAAAAGAATGATCCTCGTTCCTGTAAGACTCCTCCCGTCATATCCCTCCTTCACCGACTCTCTTCCCCCTCATTAATTTCCTTATCCTCTTATTTAATGTCTTATCCTCTTATTTAATGTCTTATCCCCTTATTTAATGTTTTATCCTCTCCCCATATACGTAAATCTTTAATACATTAAATTATTAACCCCCTTTAATTCTTTACTCAATTAATTAATGAGTCAATTAATAATTAAT
>ML778881.1:1914691-1927310 GCA_009831015.1 Picea engelmannii
ATGGACAAATAATTAATAATAATTAATTAGTTAATATTATTTAAGAAATAATTGTTGTTTAACTAACATATTAGGATAGTCGGATTATCAAATTAATTATTATTAATCATCCCTATACATCTATTTAAGCAGGGTTGTTACATTATTCCACGAAATTTTTCCACGTTTCCATTATTTCATGTTTTTTTTAATTGGGCGGGATTTTCGACGCTATTGCCACAAACGTTCGTCGATATAGCAACGAGTATGGTTTTTTTTAATTGGGAAAGATTTTCATCGCTATTTCCATGAAACTTCGTCACTATAGCGACGCGTATGGTTTTTTTAAATTGGGTGGGATTTTTGTCGCTATTGCCACGAAAGTTCATTGCTATATTGCCTGTGTGTTCACAAATACTTAAAAGGTTCAATTTTTTCTATATTTCTATTGTTTTCTAATTTGTAAAGTATGGATTCGATATTGATGATTAATATTGTTTACATTGACTTGTTGTTTTGAATTTTGTAGATTGTTAGGTGAATTTCTATTACTGGCATCAAATATTTTTCCACGCACATATCGAGAAATATTTGTGATTATGAAAGAAATTGGAATGGAAGAAATATTTTGCTGTATATACTGGTATGTATGTCTCTTCTCGGGGATTTACATTTTTATGTTTATATTTGTGTATAAGCCAATGAATGACAACCATAATTTAATTTTTTTTCGTGTTTGAAAAAAATATTATCAATCCCAATCTTTTGTCAAAGCAACATGTTGTTACAAAACCTGTCCAAAACAAGGCATTAATTTGGAAATATAAGCCATTGTTTTGGTAATGGCTGGCGTGGATGTCAGGTTCTTAGGTTTCATTGAAAAATATAAAAAAACACCCTTTATGAGCATTTTCAATGCAAATCCGTCGAAATTGCAGAAATCGGATTTAGAAATTTTGAAAACATATCATACCAATGATGTAGGTATGTCATCCCAACGATTTCATGCAACAATTTTCTTTTGTCATATTTCCGTCTAAAATTGTCTGTTATGCCTCTCCTTTCTGCGGGATTTCCGTCCAAATTTGAAACGGTATCTCCATCGAAAATTGTTGGTTTTGCTTTGCATTGAAGGATGAAGTTTTTCAGGAACCATAATTCTAAGGAAATAATTAGTTTAATCAAGGAACCAGAAATCACTCAGGAACCATAATTCTAAGGAAATAATTAGTTCAAATCCCTTCCCATGATCATATTTCCATTTTGGATTTGAAAATTGTTCAATGTTTTAGAACATCGGTTTTTTTAAAATGAGGAAAACAAAATATTAGAGGAGTTTTAATGGATTAATTAAGGACTTTGATATGTCAACTCACATCACTATGAAAGCATTCATAAATCTGAATGGAATTACAATTAGTTGATGTGATAATAGAAAAACACCTCAATTGGGTGTTAGTTGTTGTTTTGTATAAGGCATGCTTTATGAGCTTGTCATTGACATGTACAAATTTTGATGGACCAAACACAATTTGATAGATCTCAAAAACACATATTCAACATGTAAATTCCAATTCCAAATAGGTTATTTAAAGTGGTCCTTAGTTTCATTCCCTTCATTTAACATCCATATTCTATATGGATTAGTCGAGGCTTTTTGTGTTTTAAGTTTCATTTTTTACCCTTTAGCATAGTTATTTGAATAATGATTCAAAATTAAATGATGGAAAATCAAAAGATCATAAACTATTTGGAAAAAGAACGTACCCAAGGTAGTGGCCTCTTATTATGATCTAATTCTTATTATTACCCATCCAATCATGCTTTTTAGTTAACACGTTGTTGTTCATGTACTTACAAACATGTGTAATAAGATCAATAACCATAAAAAAATGTAGTCCCATATTTTTGTGTTTTAAGTTCATTGTTTACCCTTTAGCATATTTTGACCCTTTAGCATTTTATTTGAATAATGATTCAAAATTAAATGATGGAAAATCAAGAGAGCATAAACTATATGGAAAAATAATGTACCTCGGTTAGTGGCCTCTTATTATGATCTAATTGTTAGTATTACCCATCGAATCATGTTTTATGCACCACTATTAGTTAACACCTTGTTGTTCATGATGTACTTACAAACTTGTGCAATAATATCAACAACCAAAAAGGGATAAGTCATCACACAAAACCCCAAGGCCTTTGCACAAAAAACAAATTAAACTAAAATGCAGTGCTTTACCAGAGGCTCACTCAACAATCTTGGTGCATTCATTCTATAGTTATTGAGGGTGTCTTATACAATAGAATTGTGAATAGCTCAACTAACTTGATTTTGTTATTCAACTACACTTCTTTTGACTTGAATTTGCCGTTTTGAATTTGTGTTATTCAAATATTTTATTGTTTTTCAAATTTTTCTAGTTAAAAATTTGGATGTTAATCAGTGAAGAAAAACTTTTAAACTTTTGGATGTTAATCAATGAAGAAATGTTTTTGAAATTTTAGACTATTTTTTAATATGTTCTTCTACTTTTAGTATGTATAATTAAATTTGTGCACTCCATAGTTGAGAAGTCCATCCTTGGGTTTTGTTACCACCTTCACCCTTGCCATTGTTGTTACCCTATTACCTACTTACCCATCATGATTCAAAATGTTTTTCCTTATTTTTCATGACTAATAATATGCAACTCTATAACAAAGAAATTAAATAATTACATGTTGTATAGGTTTGAGATATATAAATATACTTCAAATTGGATAATATATATCCTAATGTATAATAAAACATTAATTGTTTGCAAAGAAATACATAATACATTTTGTTTTCCATTTGTCACCCTCTGACTTCAATGAATTGCATATTCAATTTGACATTGAGAAATTTCGTTCGACGTCCCTCACCTTCTCCCATCCATCCCCACTCCTTTAATGTTTCCTTTCATTGTATTTCTCAACCAAATGATTCTATGCTTGAGGAGGAACCCAAAATTTGTTTGAAAATTTGAAAAGTAATGTATATAAAAACTCAGTTTAATTAACTATTGGTGTAACGTATATAAGATTCTAGGTCTCACATGAGTAATTTTCTGGAGCATGGTACTATTGTTTTATCCTGTCATTTTTTTCTATGCTCGAGGAGGAACCCAAAACTTGTTTGAAAATTTGAAAAGTAACGTATATAAAGAACCGGTTTAATTAATTGTTGGTGTAACGTATATAAGATTCCAGTTCTCACAGGAGTAATTTTCTAGAGCATAGTACTATTGTTTTATCCTATGATCTTATTCTATGCCTGAGGAGGAACCCAAAATTTCTTTGAAATTTTGAAAAGTAACGTATATAAAGACCCAATTTAATTAACAATTGGTGTAACGTATATAATATTACAGGTCTCACAGGAGTAATTTTTTGAAGCATAGTACTATGGCCAGGCTTATCCACCATGCACTAAGCCAATGATTGGCTTAGTGCATGGTTCCCCAGGTGAATAAAAGTACTCATGCAACCATGATGCAGGTGAATGGTTTCATGGATGATGGTGAGCATCATGGTGAGCATCCATCCAACGTTATTGCACTATCCCCCATACGCTTTGGACATGTTAATTACCAACTGTCATGGCAGCCAAAGACTTGATGTGGATTAGTTGGCAGTGAATTTATTGTGGCATGCCATTCATTACAATTAAACCCGTCTACCAACCAATTGGTAAGGATTAGATCACCGAAGAAGCTCAACAAAAAATCTCGAATTGGCACCAAGAATTACTTACCAAGAACCGAGAATTACTTACCAAGTGTTGGGAAATTTGGGAAATTTAGATTATCTCAGGCCTTTTACCAATAGATCTCGTCAATTATCTGGTATTCTTTTTCATTTGAATTCTTGTGATTCTTTGGCTTGCCGCAATTGATGTCATTTTTCTTTAAATCAAAATAGTGTTGTTTTATAAGAAATATATTCTAGTTGATAGTGTTCTCTCTATAGACCTCCCACCATTTGCTCAGTCTCTTGGAAGTTGTTCGAGGCACTTGGGTTACGATTTTCTTCCACTTGTTACCGTATTTTGCCTGAAGACTTAGAACAAGATGTTGCTTATCTTCTGATAAGGATCCCTTCTTGATTTCGAGATTCAAGTAGTTCTTCCACCTCTCTGCACAGGATTTGGGATATTTTTCCAGGGCTCTATTCATTCTCTGTGATACAAGATTCCATTCTCGTGGCTAGTTTCTCTTAACATAGGCATGTTACAAAGAATCTTCTTCAGACCTCCACATTTTATGTTCCTTCATTTGTCCATTTTATGGGTGTCTTCATCCTAATCAACTAAAATTAGGATCATAACATCAAACCAAATCTAATCATATGCATTTCTTGAATATCTAAACAAATATTTTCGACAAAGAACACTTTCCTACATATATCTAACATCATATTTTCAATGATGGAAGATAAAAATCTAAAAGAAAGTCCAATGTTTTAGCAAAATTAATTCTAAACCCAAATTGACACAAAATTATCGTGCAGAAGATTAACAAGTGAGAAAGAAATCTGAAAAATAGACCTGGGTCAACAAAAACTAATCTTAAAAGCTAGATGCACCCGAGGTTCTTATGAAGTAAACTACATGATAAGGTTCATTCTTCTAAAATTCGATTTTGAACGATCGTTAAGTAACATTTGCAACACAATCGACATGTAGGTCAGGTGTTCAAAATTTGCGGTTGTAGAGGCATTTCATCAACCTATGTGGCCGCATTTCATCCCCATCAGGTTGATGAGGAAGGGTTTCTAGACTCAAATATTACTCACACACCCAATATATATATATCGACCCATCTTGTCCTCATTTCGTTTTAATTTTCTTGGTTGAATTTTAAAGGAAACAACTATTAAAAGAAATTGTACTAGGGATAGAGTACATGATGGGCAACAATGACCTGTGAATGGGGCCAATGTTGAATTTTTTTCAAAATTTTTTTGTATGCACTGAAATTTGACATGGATAGACTGTTAGTATGCCTTGACAATATGGGAGGGTTTCCAAACTCAAACATCACTCTATTTCAATAGTAATATTGATTTTCCTTGATGATATGTAGCTTGGTTTTTCATATGGAGCTTCATTCTATTATGTAATCTATTTCAACAGTAACTTGATGGAAAACAGTAACCTGTGAATGGGGCTAATGTTGAAATTCTTTCAAAATGTTTCTATATGCACTTAAATTTGACATGGATCGATTTTTCGCATGCCTTAATGATATGGAAGGGTTTCTAGACTCAAATATATAGTACTAGATGCGGGAACATGTATATTGTCGATGAATTTTAAAAGGAACAATGAACAAACATTGTATTAGGTCTAAACATGGGCAATGATGACCTGTGAATGGGGCCAACATTGAAATTTTTTCAAATTGTTTCTGTATGCACTAGAATTTTACATGGATAGACTATTTTCATGCATTAATGATATGGGAGGGTTTCTGGACTAAAATTTGACTCACACACCCACTTGTTTCCATCATCAATTCATCATGTAAACCATAAACCCTATTTTTATTTCAAAGTACACAAATAGCTCGACACAAGTTTTAAGTTTGCATCAACCTTTCTTCATTTTTATTTCAGGTTCTACATTGTATATACAATGTATGTGTGTCATAGTTGTGATGAAAAATCCCTATTTTTGTTCATTGTTTAATCAACACTATAAAAATGATTGTGATGAATGGCCCATGTGTCCCTAAGGAAATTTCTATGATCTTCTACCTTGTCGTTTGACCCTAGAGAATTCCTTGGAAAACCATGAGAACCATACTTCATGTTACAAATTCATGTGAAATGACCATTTTTATATCACATATTGCATGTGTGATTCCATAAATCCCTAGGCATGGACCATGAAAGATAAAATGAAATGGGGTCCCCAACTATGGGGACTTGGAGCTAGTTTAAGTTTAAGTATAAGTTGTATTCCTAGTCCTAGTTGGTCTAAGTGAAAGTCCTATCCTAATATGTAGGCTCATTCCTATCAAATAGTACATAATTGAAATCATAATTTTCAATGTGTGCCACTTTTTAACAATATTCCATGTGGTGCATATGGGAGATAATTATATGAAAAAATTTTCCTAGAACAATCCACATCTATGGTGTCGCAGGAGGTGGGATTCCCTACAAATGATTTGGGTGATTTTTTTCAAATAAGGGTTGTATGTGGTTGTTCACAATGCAAAGGAATAAGAAACATATCTTGTTGAGTAAGTGATAAAGAATTATTTTCAAGATAAACTTCTAGATGTTGATGGAAGTATATCTCCTATATTTATTCCTAACCCCATAAGTGAAGTTGGGCATACAAGGGAAAAAACTAATTTTAAGATTTTTCTTGAACCTATGAGAAATGTGTCTATCATAGCCAACCCAATAATGTTTCCTACTATCCTATCATGAAGTGATAAGTGTTTATATACCCAAGAATCAATTGTGGGGCCTAATATTAAAACTAGGCGATCTAAGGTGGTGGGTGCAATAGTGAAGAGTTTGCTAAAGATAAATACACATTAAAATATTTCGCAATATGATGTTAGGGAAGACCTTTTAGATATTTCCTTACATCCAACTTTATAATTTTCTTAAAACACATCATTTAATAACACTATCTTTCGTGCATGGTTCAATGTTAAACCATTTCTTACAATTGGATAACTTTTCCCCTTTTGTGGTAACAACTATGTAATTTCACCCTCTAAAATGCTCATGTACTTGAAACCGGCGCATATAAATGACATGTGAATGGGGACAACGTTGAAATATTTTCAATTTGTGCTTGTATGGACTGAAATTTGACATGGTTAGACTAGACACGTGCATTGATGGTATGGGAGGGTTTCTGGACTAAAACATGACTCGCACATACAATTCGAAAATCAAACAAGAAGCCTATAGAATAATTAATGTGAATGGGGAAAATGTTGAATTTGTTTTCAATTTGTGCTTGTATGGAATGAAATTTCATGACATGTTAGGACAACACACATGCATTGATGGTATGGGAGGGTTTCTAGACTCAAACATGACTCAAACAAAGAATTTGACAATCAAATATTCTTTGGTTATTCTATCAAAACCCAAAAATAAGGCGCGACTGCTTATGTACTTGACCCTTCTTATAAGTGACATGTTAATGGGGTCAACATTGTATTTTTTTCAATTTGTTCTTGTATGGACTTTTCATGACAAAAGCTCTAATTACTACGTCATTTTTTCCATGCTATGCTCAAGGACATGGTTCTAAGTGGAGGTCATTTATTGTTGTGATCTACACATGCAATGACTTATGGATCCTAATTTTAACATACCATTTGATTGGACGTAGGCCCTCAAGAGATTCTTTATTATATCCCTATAAATCTCCTATAAGTGACCAACTTCAACAAATGAAAAAATGAGTGCCTTTATTTGACATGTCGTCTACTCCATTGTCTTCCTTTCCCTTAAAAAATACTAATGAATAAATTTCCCGCATCTTATGGACATATATATGATTATAATTCCCATTTTGAAATAGGCCAGTTGCATCATAGAACAGTGGCCAGTCATGCCAAAGGCTCCAATCAATAGGTCATTTTTGTCATGCTTTCCCTGGGTACATGGAACATTGTTAAGGATACTTGGTCATTATGAGACGCATGAATTGCAATTTCAAGGAGGATTAGAGGCCCAACTTCAAATATTGAGCGCGCAACAAGAATGATCCTAATTAGGGCCTAAGCCATGAATTAGGGATGAATAACTAAGGATTTAGTCCCTAATATATTATTCATGAGGCTTAGAGGTCATCCATGTGGCTTTGAACGATGTTACATGGTTTGCAAGTGAAATGTATTCCCTATAGGAGGATTAGAAAACAAATTTCAAGGATTGTTCACAATAGAAATGGTTATTATAGTTCAAGCCATGGTTTCATTTTGATATTTGGATTCATTTTGTATTATTTAATGTGGGATATTTTGTTCTAGTATTCTTAATGATGTCCCAATTTCTCATATGCATTTTTTCTTTCAATGTTGGATATTTTAGGGATTTCCCAAGATCTAATATTTCCCTCATTCCTATATAGGTTGGCATAAGTGATGGGTACTAAATTATCCTTGATTTTCTCCTCTACCTATTCTATTTCTTTTCACACAACCATATATATCAAAATTTCTTGAAGGTTAAAAATATCAGCGTCAACTTAGAAGAGAATCCAATATCATATTTCCCTACTTCTAAATTGTGTGGATAAACATGGTCGTATCCTAGGGATATCTATCAAGTTCTTGATTTTCAAATCTAACAACCAAGTCATGATTGAAGAACTCGTATCAGGTTTAAAAGAAACATTACGAAGGGATATAAAAATATCAATAAGAGAATATGTCATCCCTCATGGGAAATGGCGAGTAAAAATATTTTCATTTATCAAGAGATTGTATTAATGATTGTAAATTAGGTATTGATAAGTTTTACTAATAAGATTGTTCCCATTGGTTATCTAGTCACATCATAATAACTAGTTCCTCATGTTCCCATTCTTTAGATGAACATCAGATCGAAGAAGAGGGGAAATGGAAGTTGTTACTAACTAGGATGTTAAGACAAATGGGATTCTTCATCCACCCTCCTACCACATTAACCCATCATGATGATCTTTGTTTTTGTGCATGCCCTTAATCTTATCATGCTTTACAAATCATTCTTTCATGGGGGTTTAGAATCAATGGTACACATATCTAGAGAAGTTGGTGGTCGAAAACATCTATCACCTTAGGATAATTACCATATAGTTAATGAGGGAAATGCATTAATTTAATTGCAAAAGAGAATGCATCTTATTCCATTATGTGAATCTCATTCTAATGTGTATTTTGCATGAGCTCTCATACTTGAGATCTGCATGAGCTCTCTTACTTGAGATATAGTTATCCATTTCATTACAATTTCCTACATATATTGTTGCAAGACCATGTTAAATGACAAAGAGGCTACCCCAAGAAGGGGTTATAAGTCCCTTCAATACCCATGAGTGGTATGATAGTTGCTTAGTTTAGTAGGAAATTTCCACCCAAATAAATATACTAGTTCTCTCAGCTCTAAGAAATTGGAGAGTAATAAAATTAATTGTGAGAATATCTATCATGTGCTAGTTGAGTTTGGGGATACTTTGAAGGACACATAAGAATTTCATGCCCACCAATGAGATAAATTTAAGGAGAAGGATCTCTCACTATTGAAGAAATTATGTTTTGCAACTAGTTTCCCAATGTTTGAAAATGAGATAAGTAGGGAGGCGGTTTTTAAAAAGAAAGTCTCGTGCTTCTTGGAGATTATCATGATCATGGAGGAGTAGGTTCAACTTCTTCTAAAATCCAATCTATCCCAAAATCCAGGAGGGAACTTATTATCAATCGACTAAGAGAAGCCTTTATTATAAATATATGTTATCTCTCTATCTAGTATAATTTCTTTTAAGTTAGGAAAATGTTGTGTTAAGATGTGTTAATATGTCAATAGGATCTTGGTTTGATGGTAAAGTGAGGAGGGTGATATTTCTCTTACTAAATTTCAAATAGTTAATAAACATGTTTTCACCCTCATGGTTGTCTCACCTATGCAAGACAATATGTAATTGGGGCTAGCAACAGGGCCTTAATAAATGGGTTGTTTGATGTGGTTGGTTTTGTTGGATCGGGTTGTCATTGATGCCAATGGTTTGATTGTTTTATGTCATTAATTGATGTCAAGTTATTGATTGATGCCAATGGTTTGATTGATTGATGTCATTAATTGATGTCAAGTGATTGATTGATGTCAAAAGATTGATTGATTGATGATTGATGTAATGTAATATGTATTTTCATTGATGAGAATGCATAGATGAATATGGATCAATGAGTTGTCATTGATATGATGAAGATGGATCAATGAGTTGTCATTGATATGATGAATATGGATCAATGAGTTGTCATTGATACATGATGCATAGTTGACGTATATGATGCAATGGTGGATTGATGCAAATATGAATCATTATAGTCTTATCATGGTTGATAAAGTGTACAAATGGATGAACTCCTAAGTGGTCCCCTTATGGTGAAATATGTCCCGGGAAGACGCTTTGTGGTTGAGTTATCCTAGAAGTATAGTTAGAGGACCCATGCTTGTATGTGTAATAATGACATTAAGATCAATGAATTTGTTGGTGAAATTATCCTAGATGGATAGATCTTTTCATGCCATTTTCGGTGGTATGTGGAACGTCACATAACTCCTCATGGTTTGAGAGTTATAGCCTTACAAAGTTGAAGGACCCCAATATGATGGCTTGAAGCCCCGTAAGGTCAAAGAAGTCAAAGTGCTTGAGAAGAAGAAATTATAATTTAAATGATAAAGTGAAGTGACAAAATCAAGAATGATTATTTAAATATTAAAGTAAGGTGAAAAAATCGAGGAGGAATATTTAAATGATAAAGTAATGGAGAACTTTCTATTTATGGAAAGTGGTTAACCCTAAAATGAGGAAAATAGGTTAAGTGACCTAGAAATGGGTTAAGTGACCTAGAAGTGGGTTAAGTGATCTAGAAGATGAAGAGTATAAATAAGAGGCTAGGGTCTCTTGTGAAAGGTACATTTTTTGGAGTATCTCTTGTGTATCTCTTGAGCATGATTGAAGATCTATTCTGAGAAAGAGAGCATGAGGAGGATCTCATGGACGCATCAAAGTTTTGGAAATGTCTGAGATCTTGACGGAAAAAGTCTTGGGTCTTCAGAAACCCTAGTTTATGAGGTATACATGGGTTGTAATGGACCAGGGCATGTACACAAATGGAATGTATGAGGACAGGGTGTGTACAGTGGATAAAATCATGGAGATTTGTGTTTGAGATGATGACTGGTTGTTGAAGACTAAAGTAGGTTCTAGATCTGCATTCTATGGATTCAGATCTGTTACTGAGACTCTGGTATGGTTATATTGTTGTCTTGATGGATACCATTTCTTGTTGTGTTGTGAATTCTTAGGGCATTCTTGGTATGGATGTTATGATGTGATTTATGCTGGCTGATGGAGTGAGCATTACTCTTGTGATTCAGTGGTGATATGATTTCTATGGTATAATAGTTTCTTATACATGATTGATTTGGCATTCATATTGATTGGTTGTGGAGCATGAGTAGACTATTGGAGATCTTGGATGTGTTGTGAATAGTTGTGGGTCATATTGGACAGTGGGAGACAGAAGAGAATGTCATTGCAAGTTGCAGAGGATCTGAGTACGTGAAGCAAAGAAAAACCCTAGTTGATCATAAGTATATGTATGTTGCATTGTAGATTGGTCGCGTACATACATGGATTGTAGTGAGCTAGGGCGCGTACACACACGGGTTGCACTACTGACAGGTCACGTACCTATGAAAGATTGATATATGTGGAGGATTGGTGTCTCATCTTAGTCAGTGCTGAGGATGTAAGTTGAGTCTTGCATATAGAGTTGGTGCTCTTATAGAGTTGTACTCTATTCATTTGTTGCCGATAAACCCCAAGGATTTTAGTCCGTAATAAAAACAAAATTGTGCATACATCTTGTGTTCTTTTTGTTACTTGTGGTGATGACTTGTTGATGATATATGTTGTTGATATATGTTCACATCTAAGTGGTTATAAATGACATCAATGAGTAATGAGTAAATTTTGAATACTAACTAATGAGTTTTGTGAAAGAGGGAAATTTTTTTTAAAAGAGGCCCACACTCATTCACCCCCCCTCTAAGTGTGGTAGGTGTGTCCAACAATTGGAATCAGAGCGAGCCTTCACTACAAGCCTTAACAAGCTTGAAGGAGATCCATAGACACACAAATGGATGATGAAGTTCCAATTCTTGATGAGGAAAAATATCTTACTTGGAGAATACAAATGAGAGTACATTTGAAGGAAATGGGAGCGGCTATTTGGAAGGCTGCCATTGGTGGATCAGTTCCTTTGAAGAGCAAGTCAAAGTTTGCAGCTCAAAGAGAAGGAAAGAAGAATGATGCGTTGGCTCTTAAGACCATTCTTAGTGGACTCTCAAGCCCTATCAAAGAGAGCATGGGACAATGCACTTCCACCAAGGATCTATGGCTAAATCTAGAGGATACATATCAAAGCAAGAAGGAGAAGGAAGATATTGAAGACCACTCCATCAAGATTATCAAAGGTAAATAATTGTCAAAACCCTTGATTGTATTATTTCAAAATGTGATCTTGAAAACATTTCAAGTGAAGATAGTACAAAGGAATATCTCAAAAGTATTTCAAATGAAGGTAAATAATCTCCAAAGACTCTTGATTGCAATGATTCAAAATGTGATGATGTTGAATTATTCTCAAGTGAAGAAGAAGATCTAGAAGTAGTTTGTGTAAAGTTTGATGGTGGTTATCCCATGCAAATAATAGAAGAAGATCTATTAGAACTTCAAAAATAAGTTGAAGAGGGTTTATATAGATATAGCAGTGATCATTATTATACACACTATAACTATCTTTTGGATAACACTAAGAAGTTTCTTAGGAGGAATCAAAGGCACATCTTGAAGTTAAAGGGAATG
>ML778881.1:1939730-1981018 GCA_009831015.1 Picea engelmannii
TTATGTATGACTGTGATATCTTGTGCACATATACATTGGAAAATTTGTTTTAATCATTCCTGAAATCGGAGCAATTCTGTAATGAACTGAAGAGATTTCCATTCTGTAAGTGTTAGAATCAAAGGTGGAGATCAAAGCGAACGAGAGAGGACCAGAGATTTACGGTGTGGATCACCCCGAGGATGAACGATCAAGATCTGAGCGGAATCCCATAACAAAGAACCAACGGCCTAGATCTCAGTGGAGAAGTGGAGGTTCAAACTCCAAAGCATTTGGTGACTTCCGTTGAGGCCACGTCTCTATCATTGTGTGGGAGCGGAAAGTAAAGGTAAGTACAGAAAAGTTGTACATTGTGTTTTCCGCTGGGTTATGGTCATATCGCATAGTCCCGAGGTGCTTAGTATGAAGTGTAAATTGATTTCCGTTGGGTGCTAGAAAACACAAGAGGTGCTTAATCCGCCAATTCGATAGAGGTTCTGTCAAATAGAATGGATATGCCAATTTTAGCGACAGTTAGCCAAATTTATCTCTGTCGACCCCATTTCACTAACACCAGCTGCATTAGATAGTTCCATCATTATTTGAAATTGATGACATAGCCAAGGATTTTGAGATGTTTACTAGTTTCCCGATAAGCCTTTGTGATGTTTCCTTGAACCTCTGTAATTTCTCTCACGCACTATCACATTCATCTACGAAGTTCACTAATTATCTCTCCCATCCTAAAGTGCATCAACAGTCACAATATTCCATGTTGGTGCGAGGAATGTTGTGAACACTCAATTCCACACCCTACAAAGTTGCAATGCGTAACTGGGAAAAGATAATGTCGATGGATTTGGAGAGCAGGAGAGGAATAGTGTGAGAAGAGAAGTGATCCACATTGCTTATATAACTCTCTCCATTAATGCAAAAGGCTTGCATGGAAAACGATAACATATCCATTGAACTACACTTGAACTCATTGTTCTACACCTCGGGGGATCCTAGGAGAGTACTTTATTATTTAGTAAATTCCACATAAAAAAATGTGACTTAGATAGCAATTTAAACCACCATACCTTTTTCCATCACCATTGTGAAGGAGATTCATTCCCTCATGCAACCAAGGCCCTATAGCCTTCTATAGGAGCATAATCCCTTATTGAATTCAAATATCGGACCAATGTATATTCCTTGTCCTTGATCATTACAAAACTTGATTTGAAACTTCCAACATATCTATCCCAAGTATCAACATCTTTGTCCTGGAAACTAGGTCCCTCCGGGTAAGCCAACCTTGGTGACAAGTAGTATTTTTATTCAAGTTAACTTTCTAGGAAAAATTATAAAAGCCTCAAGACCCTAAAAAAATTATGATATGACGTGGAATCATGTAATTTTCACCACTACCTATCCATGTATCCATCCCTACTTGTAGCTTTGTTCTTCTACCAACACACCATACAAGCTTGTTTCCAACTGAGGGGAAGGCTAAAATCATTGCTTTCTAGATGATTGTTATAGCAAGATTTGCCTCACCCTATGAAATCTTGCACACAGGGCCTTTTTCCATTTCTCTATGTAGAGTTATCATCCTTGTTTGATAAATCCAAAGCTAAAAATACAATTTTTTCCACATGTATGCACCTTGCCTACTATACAACATGTGTATACGCAGGCTGCTCCACTACATCCCGCGTACATCGAGATTTGTGCCAAAAAATGAAAATTAAATGTCAGGTTTCCATGTCACGACAAGATATCTCTGATCCCTTGCCTTCCATATACGGGAAATGTTCCGAATCATCCCTTCAGTTTCATTTGAAGGCTATAAATGGGCCAATTCCAAGCTATGAAAAAGAGGAGAAAGAATTCAACTTTGAGAGAAAAGTTACTCTGGAGAAATTATTACTTCATATTGAGTTTGCATCCCTTTGTCCTTTAAGTCTGAACACGGTGTTCAGCCCCCAAGTTCTTCCCTTATTAATGAAGAACCTCATTGTTTCCCTTCTATGAGCTTGCCTTTGGTGCAGGATTGAAGTGGTGGAGGCCCAACTGGAAGGAACTTAGTTTCTCGGTTCTGAACTGTGCCTACACGGAAGTTTGTAATGTTTTCACTTCTGTTGATAATTTATTAATAGAAATACTCCTTTCCTGTCCAATTGATAGCTTGTGAATATATGAGTTATTATCCATGGGAATATTTGTTTTGTATATTAATGGATTATGCTATCTAATGTGCTAACCTTTTATATTATCACTATATGCTTTCTCTGCTTGTTTGTTGAGAACTTGTTGCGGGTATAAAGATTTGGATCAAAGTGCTCAATGATGGACATTATCAAACATTTGGACGAGGTAGGTCCCTTTCTTATCTCTCTTGCACATTGGTTTATATAGCATGTTTTTTGGATAGAGTTGATTTCTGCAGTCATATCCATCTGTTGTGGTTTACCCTAGCCATAGAGAGTTTTTCCCTCATAACAGAATTGGTGACCATACTGGGGAAATTATCTTCTTTCTTAGGGTTTGGAGTACTTTTCTCCTTAGATTTCTCTCGTTTCTATTGTGGTTATTGTCATATCATTGCTTGACAGTTCCTGTTCACTCTAGGTTTGAGTTTTTAGCCTTTCTCCCTTGCCTGGCCTTATTTTGAAGCATATACATGGATTTTTCCTTGACAATTGTGTACATACACTGGTTGTCTCACTCCAAGATGCGTATATATGCTATGTTTTCCTGAATAGTCACGTACACCTATTTTCTTTGCTTAGTTTCTTGTTATAGTGTTTGTTGGGTGGGATTTGATGTTTGATGAGCCTTCTTAGGTCTCTGTAGTGTCTGTTAAGTGTCTCTAGGATGACAGGAAACCCTCTTTTGGTTGAATTTCTGGGCGGATTCTTTCTCATTATATTTTTATTTTTTATTTTCCTTGTACATTGGGTTGGGTGCTTTGATGCTTGGTATTATGCTTGAGTTATTTCTTTCTATACACAATAGAATTTATATATCAAGCTTCTTATCATTCCATGCATTTTCTATTTAGTAAACTGAAAATACAAAAAAAATAGGCATTTTGCATTGTTTGGCATTTTTGTCTTTTGAATCCTTGTCATTAGCTTAGTGCATTTAGTGAAAGATTGGATTTTTACTTTAGAACTGCAGAGTTGAAACTGAAAATTGCATTTGTTTTTAGAAGCATATCATTCATTGAAAGTTAAAGTTAGGAATTTGCAGTATTTTCATATTTACTTTTCTTGTAGAGTCAAAACATCATGAGTTTCACTACCATACCTTTTTGAGTAATCATGGCCATAAAATCAATGCTATAATTTAAAATTTATTAGTAGCAGTTTTATTTTCTAGGGTGCACAAACTAGCCTAGGATTTAGTGCCTTGGAATAGGATTTTGTGAGTAAACTTCTCCAAGGAAATTAAATCAACATTTGTGTGTGAGAAAGGGAGTGGAGAAATCCATTGTATAATTGGTAAGATCAGTAGGCTCTGCTCACACTGAAGTTAATCACAAGGTCACGTGAAGTCAGTTGAAGGGATATCCCCCTGATACCTTCCTAGAGTCGAAGATATTTCTGGGGATCTATTCGTATTTGGGGATATTGCTAGTGCCTTTACCTCCGTGAGAGTCAGTAATTTCAAGGTTTCGTCCTTTGCTACCCTGCCCATACGGTGGACCTGACTTATGACTGCTCTCATGTGCATCGGTTATACAATCGTTTATTAGTTTCTTGACTTAGGTGTCTCATAGGTTACTTGCATGGGTTATTCTACAGGTACCCTGGATTAGATAAGGGTCAGACAACATACAACCTTTATTGAGGATTACCTCTCTAGGAGGATCTGACTGACTAGTTTTTAATCCCACGAGGGCCCTTATAACTGATTATGTTACCTTCAATCTTTAGTAAGGAGTCATAGGCCCCTCTTAGGTGAGACATACCTTCTTTAGGGAGGGAGGCCACTCAGCCACTTTACCCCGTTTGCATGCATTTTGGTTGTTTGAATTTTGGTGTGCTCTTTGACTACTAGTTGGCCTTATGATATTTCTTTTATCTTTAGAGTCTTAAGTCATCATGGAGTCAGACTAGCATCCCCGCCAGTCCCATCGCTTGTTACAGTTTTCTAGTCCATTTTCCTATGGTATGCCAAACTTTACTTCACAGTTTTTGAACTCCATCCCAGTTGTTGGCCTTAATGCTAGCATTGGGCTTGGGGGAAGTACACCTAACTATATTCCTTTTTCATTTGGTGGATCTCTTATCCCTCAAATGACTCCTAATATGGGAGGCTTCCCTACTTTTAACCTCGGGTCCAACCCTCCTACTTCTAGGTGGAGAAACCAACTTGGTGGACATGCTTCTACTCAAGCTCTATCATATACCCCTATCTCCTTGGTGTTGATACAACCAATACTTTTGGCATGAAGAATCCACCTCTATCCTATGAATTTCCACCTGGGGAAGGTCAGTTTCATGCTTTCGTCAACCCCCAACCCGGATCTAATATAGCTAGGGGAAACTTTTATAACCCTCAACAGAACATTCCTACCAGAATGATGCCCAACCAACCTTTTATGGGTCAGCCCATAGGAGGGCCTTATAATCCCGGATAGGGCTATGGTGCTTACCAGAAACCTGAATGGGATGCAATTCCACATGCACAATATTTCTCGGGAGCTTAGGGCCAGATGTCGCAACCCCATCTCCCTTTTATGACCATGCTTAATCTTCTAGACTTTTCTAAGTTAATGAATGACCCTATGAGTCATGTTCCAACATGGCCCCCCATCCCCACCAAGATTCCTTCGTACATTCTGAATTTCGAAGGTAAGAATGGAGAGGATCCTGATGATCACATCACCACCTTTCACCTTTGGTGCTCATCAAATTCTCTTAATGATGATTCTATTTGGTTGAGATTGTTTCAACGCACCCTCATTAGGGTTGCTGCGAAATGGTATATTGAGTTACCTAGGGGGGCATATGCGACCTTTAATCATTTTGTGATGGTCTTCCTTAACCACTTCCAGTTTCCCATGTGTTACGATGTTGTCTTAGAACTTCTGTTGACTTTACGCTAGGATATCGCCACTCATATCTCGGATCAAATACAAGAGTGGCATAGAAGGAAGAGGTTGATTAAGACCCCTATACCCCCGTAATTTCTTTTAGAATGGTCCCTTAAGTCTTTGCACGCTCCTATCTCGAAGCACATTGTTGCTTCTAGGGTTACCACTGAGGAAGAAGCAATCTTTAGAGCCCTGCAATTAGACTTGATATGTGCTTAGTTTGGGATGTTATACCACCTCCTTCCTGACGGACCGCAGTCAACTTATGACGCTAGACAAAATCCCAGACCTCATGCTGATGGCATCATAGGTTCCACCAATGTAAGATCCTCAGTGAAAAACCATTTGAAAGAGTTGTCTGTAATCCAGTCTGTAGGATGGATATATTCATCTGTGTCTTCCAATCCCACTCAGTCGTCGGATGTACTTTCCATGCAATCGTCATCCAACCCAAATGGTAACCAACAACCAGGAGGGAATAAGAAGAAAGGACATAATAATCCTAAGGGAGGGAAAAATGGTAATAAACCCAAGGACAGTAATAATAATGATAAGAAAAATAATAATGTTGGAGAGGGAAAATGAAAAATACGTAAGGAGAAGTTTCCCTATAAGCTTTGCATAGACGATCACCTTACCCATTTGTGCCCCAAACTTGCGGAAACTACAAGGCTATTATCTCTACCACCCGTCGTGCTGACGAATCCATTCCCACATAACCATCACATGTCCTTGAGTTCCTCAAATGCCAGAAATGTGGCTGGTGGGAGTCAAAACTTGTCATCACAAGATGGTGACCATTTGTGTATCAATATGGTCAATGCGAAAGTTAATGTAGCCACACGATCTTGAGATTATAGCTCTTCACAAGCTAATCCTGGTCTAGAATATCCTCCTCCTCCTCCAGAGATGAACTTACAGATTGAAAAACTAGAGCCACCACCTCATATTCCAAAAGGAGTACTCAAGCGCTCTACCCATAATCCAAATGCTAGAGCCGCCTAGAACTACTCTATTGTTGAGGACCTAGGTAAAACCCCTTGTGTGATGTCATATTTGGAGGTAATCCAGATGTGTCCTTCATAAAGGAATGCCTTGCTCTCTACTTTAGGATCTCTAGAACCCAGTGGCTCAAAAGTTATCAAGTTTGATGTCACGGATGTGAAGCCTCGCTTGCCTTCCCATGTGTCTTTCCAAATTCATGTGGAGTACTCAAAGTATATTATCAAAAGAACAATTTTTGATGAAGGCATTTCCACTTGCGTGATGTCCCTGGTCTGTTGTAAAGCTCTCGGTTCTCTAACTCTTTCCAAGTCATCGAACATGTTGACTTCTTTTGACGGTCATTCCTTCTGCCCTCACAGTATTCTTCCTGTCTTTCCAGTCCATTTAGGTGGTAAGATAGTAGAGGTGGAAGTCGAGGTAGTAGATGCGCATATGATTATAACTTGTTGCGAGGACGCAATTGGACCTATGCTATGTTCATCGCTATATCATCTATCTTTTGTACTATTTGTTTTACTCATCAAGGAAAGATTGTGATGATTGACCAATTATCCTTTGTGTACGCTAGTCCCAATGCATATGTTGGACAGTTGATCCCTGTGATTGACAATTCTCAGCCAGCAAATATCGGTGTCAGAATGTATTATTCCCTCATGGGTACTTTCGACTTCATGGCACTGATTCACCATGTGGACCCTACCTTCCTCGACTTCATCTTGTGAAGTTCATTTTCATACTGGAATGGCCATGCCACTATCAGAAGTGGAGATTGTGTATCAAGTTGTTCTTGACTCTTCCGTTGATCTCGATCCTGTTACCTCACCAATGGACAAGGAGGATCCCATTCTTAGGCCTGTGTGGGCCACTTCATTGTATTGTTCACATGATTTCCTAGATGATACTTTTCCTTTGGACGAAGCTATCATTGAATCCATGAATGGTTATGACAGACCTTGGGATGATATGCATCATCGCTCTTATTTTCTCCCAGAGCTTGAAATAATAGAACAAGATGAATTTCGATCTACTTTGAGTGAGATAGTCGGTCACGTCGTAGTTCCACTTGATATGCATGGAATTTATGATGAAGGAAACATGGCGAGTATTTCTCCTACCGTCACGATCAATATCTCTCGTACCCCTGGCAAGATTGAAAATGTAAATATCGGTGCAGATTGTTCGCCAAAAGTAATCCTGATCTACACTGAACTCTTCAAAGAATTTTGAGATGTATTTTATTGTTCATATGAAGAGATGTTAGGAATCGACCCTTGTATTGTCGAACATGAGATCAGAACTTATCTGAATGCTAAACCTGTTCGACAATGTCTTAGATATTTAAATCCCTGGAAGGCCCCTACTATTAAGGTAGAGGTGGAGAAACCACTTAATGTTGGCTTCATCTACCTAGTTCCCTTGACTGAATGGGTATCCAACACCATTCCTGTGAATAAGAACCAAGGAACTATCTGTGTATGTATGGATTTTCATGACCTGAACAAGACATGTCCTAAAGATAACTTCCCCACACCTTTCATCGATCAGACTCTCGACGACTGTGTGGGAAGTGAAGTATTTTATTTTATCAACGGATTTTGAGGATATAACCAAATTCAAATCAAACCTAAGGATCAACACAAGACGAAATTTATTTTTCCTTGGGGTACTTTTTCATACCGAAAAATTCCTTTCGGCCTTAAAAAATCTAGAGCAACCTTCCAACATGCCATGACTTTCACTTTTCACAATCTTAAGCACATAGTTGAAGCTTACCTTGATGATATTACTGCTCACTCTCGCAAGAGAGTGGATCATGCTATGCACCTTCGGCTTGTTTTTGAAATATGTTGTTATTATAGAATCTGGTTGAACCCTCACAAGTGCATCTTTTGTGTTAATTCTGGTCATCTTTTGGGATTTCTAGTTTCTAAGACTAGGATCATGGTAGATCCACTAAAGGTTGAGGCAATAATTCAATTGCCTCCCCCGCGCACGATTAGACAACTTCAGGGTTTACAAGGGAAAGCTAACTTTCTTCATCAGTTTATAGTGAATTATGCCAATATCACTAAGGGTTTCATGCGTCTCCTGAAGAAGGACACCCCATTTATCTGGGATGAGCGATCCCAGGAGTCTTTTGATGCTTTGAAGAAATCCTTGGTATCGACACCTCTGCTAAAGTCTCCTGACTATAGTAGAGATTACTTTATTTATATCACCGCATCTGAGGAGACGATTGGTATGGTTCTATTTCAAGAGGATGATGAGCTCTGTGAGTATGTCATCTACTACCTTAGTCAAAATTTAGTTGGTCTTGAGCTTAATTATTCTCACGTAGAAAAGCTAGCTTTAGTTATCGTTCATGTAGTCCAATGTTTGTGTCATTATATATTGATTTGCAATATTGTTGTGGTTTTCTATGTCAATCCATTTCAATACGTCCTTACTAGGTGTATCATAGGGGGAAAATATAATAAATGGATCGTCATTTTACAAGAGTTTGATATCGATTTCACTTCTGCGAAATCCAAGAAATCAATAGTATTCATGGATTCAATATATGATTTTCCACGATTATATGAAGACATTATCCATGTTGATTTGTTTATGGATGAACACATTTTTCTTGTCTCATCGTTTGACCCTTGGTATGGAGATATTGTTCTCTATCTTCAAACCTTGAATTTCTCTCAGCATCTCTCGCGAGATGACCGACGGCGTATAAGATACCAAGATAAGAAATATATTATCGTCTGTGATAGTTTGTATCGTCAAGGAATAGACAATATATTGCGTTGTATTTTAACTCACGGAGAGGCCGAATCAGTCCTGAACGATTGTCACGATGGGGCTTATGGTGGTCACCTATCTAGGCTTGCGACAACCCAAAACCTTTTGCGCATCGGTTATTTCTGGCCTACTATCTTTAAATATTGTATTGAAGAGGTTAACAAGTGTCACCCCTACCAAGTGTTCACTCATAAAATGCACTCGCATCCATCCCCTCTTCACCTAGTCATTACCGTCGATCCCTTCACCAAGTGGGGGGTGGACTTCATAGATTGCAACCCAACTTCAGCTAGGGGGCATCAACACATTATCATGGCCATCGACTACTTTACTAAGTGGGATGAGGACATGCCTACAGTTAAATCATATGGGAAGACTACAACCCTTTTTGTATTCAATCAAATTATCGCTCGATTCGGTATCTCGAGTGAGATTGTCACTAATCATGGCAGTCACTTTCAAAACAAAATGATGGAAGAACTAGAATCTAAGTTGGGGTTTAGACATGGTAATTTTTCTACTTATTACCCCCAAGAAAATGGACAAATAGAGGTCGTCAGCAAGTCTCTCAAGACCATTTTTCAAACGGTCAGTGAGAGTAAGTCCGACTGGCACATCATGTTATATCCCGCACTCTGGGCATACCGAACCTTGATCAAGACTGCCACTGGATTTTCCCCTTTCCAATTAGTACACGGTGTGGAGTCGATTTTACCAATTGAATGTGAAATCCCTTCTCTTAAGTTGGTAGTCACACTCCTACCTGACACTACCGATCTCGAGAGATGCCTTTATGGCTATCGAGGCGAACAAGAAACATGTCAAGGTCCAGTATGATAAGTATGTATGTCCTCAATTGTATGCAGAGGGTGACTTGGTCCTCTTGTATGATCAAGACAAAGAACCACCGGGGGTAGGAAATTTTGAACCCATGTGGCAAGGTCCTTATATCATGCGACGTGTTCTAGAAAAAGGAGCCTACAAGTTAGAAGATTATGAAGGGAATATGTTGGTTGAGCCCAGGAATGGGCTCTACTTGAAAATATATTACGCATGAGCCACAATATTGGGCAGAACTCTTTGTATACTAATGTAATTTAGTGTGTGTGTGTGTATATATATATATATATATTCCCTTTCTTTTCATCTTTAGCTTGCTTATCGAGTTTTTGTTTGGTTGGAAGATGTCAATGGAGTCGTCGGTCTACCTAGGATTCGCAAATGGAGCTAGCCATCATACACGGAACTTGGCTTGTTCCGCTTGGGTGGTTTACTCACCTGAGATTCTACTGGTGTCTTTAGGGGGTGTATTCCTAGGGCTATCCATGAACAATGTGTCTGAATATTGAGTTTTTATAGAACTTTTGTGCGATGTTATCTCACATAGTATTCTCTCTTTAGAGGTTTGTCTGGATTCCCAATTAGTAGTATATCAGTTGAACGGAAGTTATCACGTGTGTGACCCTACTTTACTTGGATGATTCCTACAGGTACATATTTTAGAACGAATGTTTGATTTTATTACATATTATCACATTCCTAGGAGTTCTAATCATGTATTTTATGCTTATGCTAATTACATTTTAGATTGCCATTAGTCACATAACTAAAGAAAAGAAAAACACATCATTAATGTACACAATCTGAAATATAAGTAAAGCCGAAGATCCTTTTTTATATATTTCAAAAACAAATATGGTGTTTATAGTACAAAATTGGGGCTAATACCCTCAATACACATATACATCCAGTAATACAATATCCCACGACATCTACGCCTATGGCGTCGGATGTGTTAGCACTCTGTAAATCTATTTGGTTGATAAACAGACGTCGAAGGTAACTCTTTCAACCAACTTTGAGACCTGAAACTAGCATTTTGGATCTGGAGAGGGCTCTCTCATAAATGGTGGGGTCTTCGCACAGGATATGACTTTGAAAAACAATGGCTAGATTTGACACGTATGGTAAAATGGTTTCTGGTTATATTGGTGCAAGAAAGTAAAACTTGGGCTATGGATTCGGTCTGAGGAAGAGACGGAACAAATGACTCAGTGACTGGATTCGAGAGGAAAAGGCTAGGCGAGCAACATCCTTCAGTGTAAACCATAAAGTGTGGCAGCAGAAAAAACATAGGAAGCAACTCAAGAGCACCATTGTGGATGAATTCAGAGTTAGCTTGAGAGGAAAACGTTTTGTCTAAGTGGCGTGAACAAGGGGCATTGTACAGCGAATCCGTAGGTTCAAAAATTTGTTCTGAAATAGACAGTATAAGATATGAAATAAAAGGTAACAGGAAAAATGAATGCAAAGAAAGGGACACAATACATCTGACTGTCGCAACTATAATATTTTCATCAAATCATAGGACCTTTGCATTAAATTTTAGTCAAAAATTCAGATTACATACAATACCAGTCGTTTTCTCAAAATTGCCAACCAACCCTGTTTACATGAAATTATCCCCATGTATAGAAAACTAATTTCACCCTTGACTGCTAGAGTCGAGCTAATCTCTCCTGGAATCATGGATCTATTTTCTTTGAAAGAGAACATTAACTTCAAAGGATTCACTAAAAATAGAAAACTCGACTTTGCCAAATCATAATCGTAATCGAAATATTCTTTACAGTCATTGATCATGATCCAAATTTGACCATATGGTTGTGATGATCCATCATTTTCACTTCTGGACACTCTGTCATCCATGCACAGCAAGTCTTCTACGCAACAGTAACCTACAACAAAAACGCAGCAGAATGCACAACAAACTGGTAAAATAGGTGTTAAAGATGGCATCGTATCTCACTAATAAAAAACTATTTTTAGAAATTGAGAGATTTTTTTGTATTTACTATATTTATAAAGAACAACCTCTCTCGGTTTCTTTAAATTCATCTCCATATGGTCGTAATACGTGTCGCAAAAATATGTCTCAGACAAGAAATCACGAAAACTGAAAAATAGGGCTCAAAGATTCCTTCGAATATCCCAATCCGTGACAAATTTTACAAATCTGAGAGAGATTTTTATTATTTGGTTTGTCTTTGACAAAAACCTCTCGGGGATTTTCAAAAATCCTCTCTAGTTGGTCGTAAATTGATCTTGAAGTTTACCACTAAACTAGTAATTTGTGCAACGTGACCTGTAGCATGTCCGTAGGAAAATCCTCTATGCAACAACATCCCACTGCGTGAAATCATCCTATGTGCGACAACATCCCACTGCGCGGTGAAATCCACTACGCGACAGCATCCCACTATGCAACGAAAACCACTGCACGAAATCATCCTATGTGCAACAACATCCCACTGCACGATGAAAACCACTGTGTGAAAGCATCCTATGCGCGACAGAATCCCACTGTGCAACGAAATCCACTGTGCGATAACATCCAATGCTCGATGAAATCTAGTGCGCGACAGAATCCTTTGCACGGTAAAGTGCTCTACGCAGCGCGTAGAAAATTTTGCAGCACGCAGTTGCAAATGGAAATGGAAATAATAAATGAAAACCTTTCTTTTGAAACAAACACTTGGAGATGTTAGATGATGCCAGGCATAAAAACAAAATGGGTGCTAACATGCATGACTTTGCAAAATTGTTGACAAACCTCTAACCTTAGCCATGAAAATCATGGTGTTAACAGGATGTGTGTCATGGTAAAAAACCATGATGTTTGTGAGATGACGAAAGAATCATACCCATGCTCTGGGTACACCAACCACTTGTTGTTGCATGGCTTCAGGCAGGTCCTCTACCTTAACCATGGGAATCCTCTGATTCAAATGAGAAAGGTTGCCCTGCACGTTTTGTAGGACTCTCTCGGATTCTCCTCTCGCCGCCTTGTATCCCTGGTTCCTTCGTCGATGTCGAGGAAACCCCTATGGTCTTTGTTGATCCATGTCTGCATTACAAAAGTGTCTCATTAATACATAAGTACCATACCAAAATATTTTTGTTCTATTATACAAAAATACAAAAAAAATGACATGTCGTTGCCACCAGTAGAAGAAATCCTCATTGTAGGGTGTCGGCACCCTACCTCCCCCTATTGCCTCATTACCTCGGTCCACATTTCCATCACTAGATCCTGAGGTCCTCTAGAAATAATCTCGACTCTAGGTCCCAGACCTGGAACCCGCTCAAAAACAAAACTGCATAGGATAGAGGCAAACCCAAAATTTATCTTACTTCCTTGTTTGCACTCTTTCAACTGTCTCTTCATATTTGTCAGTAGTGAGGTACACCAGTCATATACTCTAGGTTTCATACATTGCATTGCATAAAACATGAGCAGTCTCGATGTTTAGTGCAATGAGGTCAAACCTGTGAACCTCGTTAATACGAGAACAATGATCTTCAGGTTGAGATCGTTTATTGCCTGGATAGGGATTTGACTCCCCACCTTAGGAATCCCTGCTACACAATAGGCATCGATGTACTCATTTATCTTCATCCTTCTCCCTTCCCCTCTTGATTTGAGTTTTACAACCTCTCCCCGGCGTGATAGACTAGTCAAAAAGTAAATGTCCTCTACTTCAATCCTCCATGGTTGCCCATCGAGGTTGAAGCTTTCACTCTCAGGGTCCTAGTAACCCACAAGCATCTTGAAACACCTCACCTGGGATCTCATTCCTTTGAGTGCCCAAAATTTATATAATCCACGTCGCTTTAAGGTCATTTGGGCCCCCTGATCTCGATCTACAACAACATCGACCTCCTCATGCTCCCTTTCCCTCCATTCAAGAACCATCCTGCCAAGGACAAATCAAAATTTGAGTTAGAACCCTTCAAAATTATTGTTTGTGTGCATGTACGCAATATACGTCAATTACAGTTGTGTGTAGGGCTTGATATACTCACCCTGTAGTTTACATAGGGGCATATACCTCGTCGTATACATGACTTGATTAAATATTGCTCGCGTACACCAAAATTTACATTTTGCGCCCTCAACAACTAAAAATTTGGAACCTAATTCAAAAATATAATCCACTGAAATTGAAGAGAAAGGGAAGTAGGTTTACCTGATCCAGACAATTTGTGATTTCATTGCTTGATGCTCCCGCAATCGTTGTTTGAATCTCGGAGGTATTTTGGTCCAATTTGCACTATTTGGGTAAAAAATCAAAATGGTATAGTAATTTTTTATTTTGTTACTATTTATAAACTATTTTTACCCATTGTCTATATTTTTAAGCCATTTTTTCACTTAATGGACTAATATAAAGGTAGATTGAGTTGGTTTTTGTAGTTTTAACCCAGGATTCTTGCAGATTTCAATGTTATGTTGGTCGTTCGTCACCACGGGCAAGTATTTTCACTACCCAGCATATAGGATAGGTATCAATTCCATCATGCATTTTCACATTATCCTATATCTGTCACTTGTTATGCCTTAGGTACAAACCCATTTGTTGCAACACAGAAACTTCCATCTGCTATAAGTAGTGTTGTTATCAAGTGGTAGAAACTTACCATACATGGGTGCCCTAGTTATATCCTTTATTGCATTTGGTGCCCATGCTGAGATTTTTTCCTTAGGATCGGGAGTCCCTTATAAATGATACATGACCTTATGTTGAGCCTCATTTCTCACTCATAAACATGTTGCTTCATACCCCAAGGACTCCCAAACAAGTCCAAGTTAATCTCTTTTCCGACTTGTCTAAAAAGCGAAAAGATTGTCGAGTGATTTGTCCCTTTCAGACTCATTAAATTGGACTTGAAAGGTTGTGAGTCTTAATTAATCTCTTTTCAGACTCGTTTTCAAAAAGTGAAAATATTTCTGAGTGAACTTGTCTCTTTCACACTCATAAATCGGATTTGAAAAGACGTCTATTTGGCACAATTTTATCCCTTTTTCACACTAAGTAGACTAAAAGACATAAAAAATGAATTTTTTTTGCGTCAAGTTGTGATTGCATCTCGTGCACTTGCTTGTTGTATTGAGCCTTTAGCCAGTTCTCTCTTTGCATTATAAACTAGTTGCCTCAGCAGTTCTTTGCATCCTCAACCAAGCAGAGCTTTATTTTTATCCTTCGCAATTTGACACCCTATACCCAGGAGGGAACATTCCCCTGAGTGTCCATCTCCCGCGTGCATTTCCCTGCGTTAAGCATAGGTATGTTCCAATGTTGAAACTAGTTTTGCTTACTTGCGACACTTGTTTCCTCCTCTGTATCATAGCATTCATTTGTCTATGAAAAGACAAAAAAATATGGGCGGGAAGGGAGTATTATCTTATGTTGGTAGTAGTCGTGTCGCCTTTGAATAGAGAACAAATTGATTGAGTCCATTTGTCAACATAATTTTTGGTTTAGCATGGCCTTAGGAAGCTGATTTCATTATAGAGTCTTCTCTACTGACTAGTTACTCTTCCAGTCCCTATAGATAATTTCATTGATGCCTCCTGCATCTCATGGTTTCATCATTGAGTCTATGTTGCTGGAGTCTTCCATATGTCTCATGCTCTTGTTCAAAGGAAGTCTATCAAACTATGTCGGCCACTTCTCAGAACTCTTGACTTTGCATGTCGAACATATCCTCAGTTTGTCTTAGAATCACATGATATTGTAGTTCTATCATGCACCCTGGCCCTACTTTCATCATTGGTAGGTAACCTTGAATGCAGCAATTGAAATTCCATCATTGGTCTTTGATTGGGTGGTTTCCCTTGTGTTCGACGAAAATACATCTATTCACACATTGGGATTTGTGCAATGTCTTAGATTCCATTAGCCTTATTGGTAGTATTCTCACCTTTATCAATAGTTTTCATCATTGGTTGTTATTCAGAGGGTCTTTTTTGTGTACTACTTTCACTTGGCACATGTGAAATATGCACATGGTCATTAGTTCGTGAACATGTTCTTCGTCTGATTTCCACCAAATCATGAACCTCCTACTTTGTACCTCATTCTGACTGATGAGAGATGTCTTAATGCTCTCCTTTCAGTGGGTCTCCTTCCATCGAATTCAGCTCATTTATTCTGAAAACAAGACCTAGAGTCTTATGAGTACCTTGAGGCTTGCAGTCATTAGTGGCAAGCTCTCTCGCCATCAACAGTTTGGAATACATCAATGTCTCATGATCGATGGATTCTTTAGGTGGTAAACACCAGCTCCTTTATTCACACTTGTAAGAATGTACTCGGTACCTTGATACCTACTTTCATTATCGGTAAGTTGTCTCATGTTTTTTAACGGTATACCTCAATGACCGGTAATCAAATGATGTCTCATTGTGTTTGACCTCAACTCCTTTATTCACATAATGTATATTTGCACCCTTGGCAGATTGTGTATAAGACTTGAAGAAATCACTATGTGGTCACAATTTTCCTAATTTGTTTCTTCCTTTTCATTGGACTAGTACCTATATGAATTCAGTGATCATGAGAGATCAGATTGTACTCCATGGTATATAGATATATTCATATTGGTTTTTGAGACTAGTTCTATTGGGCCTTGTTCGTGACTATGAAATCTTTTGGCATGTAACCGCATTTGTATTTGCTTATTCATGGCCATTGTTGGAACAAATTTAAAATTATAAGCCTGGATATTTACCCTATCCTTTTACTCTATCTCAGAAGTCGGTTTCCAAATGATAAATCAACTTCATTTTTTTAGCCTTAAGGCGCGTGCGAGGTCCACCATCGATTAAGTTCCCCCGTTGATTGAACGATTCCTTTTTTCCCCAAGTTTTTGGAGTCGCCTGATTATTAAAAGGTCAAGCCACTAGAGACTGCTTTGTATTTTCATACTTCATAGTTTCTCGCTTCGGACGTTTCTCCATGTCACAACTTCAAATTCCTGATACCCGAAAAGTGTTCGAAAAAATCTAGTCACTGTACATGTATACCTTCCTAAGCGTTGACACAACACTCTGGGTAATATCCTGTTGAAAATTTAATAAAGTTAGTTTTCCAATACATGAAACAGTAAATTCCTAAAAGATAAACCCCAATTAATTAAGTTAACCTCGATTAAAAGTTAATTAATAACTTCGCGCATTTGGAGCTCAGATATTCGCCATTCATCATACGCTAAATTCATGAAGTCTGAACTTCTGAAATATGTTAAACACTAAGAAGGGTTAATTAAAGTTAAAGATAATTATTCAATGATAAACCGCTTTGCGATTTCGAGTTTCGGGAATCCTATCTCGAGCTATTATCAAATATCCTGAAGTCCGAAAACCCAAAAAGGCTTAAAGTTAAATACGATTAATTAATGGGTTAAATACAATTATCTTGCAATTAATTTAGCGCTAAATCGCAGTTCGAGAAATTTCAAATCTTATTCATCCAAGCTCCCGATCGCTAACCACCAAATATTAATGGCATTAATAATAGATCAATGGAAATAATTTCAATATAGATTGCATATCACAACATATATCTTTTCATTAAGTAAATGAATGAATCGTCAGTAAAGTATTCACAAATCAATACACTTAAGATGAATAAGGATATCGGATTTTGAATTCTATTAGCATTCTCATAGAACAACAAGTTTTAGCAAGCTAAGAAGTTTACGCGTTTCCTTGTAACAGGTAACATAGTTATGAGCTTGTAATATCATGGCGCCGTGAAAAATAGATAAAGTATCCGGTGAGAGCGTGAACCCAAACACAAATGTTCTCTCAGATACTTCACCGAGAGCTATAAATGTCGTGAAAACCTGGATGTAGGTGTTTGATATTCTGCAAAACGAGTTGATAAATTTCCCAGAGGATTTGGGCGACGAGGTGATCGAAACCCATGCGACGAAGTTGTGGGATATAGCTCAATCAGATATGCAAAAAATAGTCACACGACTGAGGCTCATGTCATACAATGAAATGATAGGTTGGCCCTTAGAGAACGTTGGCATTGCAACCAGGAGCATCTGCAATTCACAGAAAGTGGATGTCGGGTCCTTTCAACCGGAGAATATATAGGTAATGTATAAATTATTACCATTTTTCAAATACAGTTACAATTTCTCTTTCCTAATAGAGTTTGACAAAGAAGAGTGCACACAATCTGGAAAAAAATACCTGAACTTAATCAAGGACTGGTGAGGACACCCTAAGAAATTCAGAGTAGACACCCATGGCATATATTCCACAATAGCATTAGACACCCATATGATTTATGTGGCTATGATGTTGTGTAGACTTTTCGGAAGGAAGGACTCTACTCATTTCTTGTTGGCATGGGTACCAATCATGCATGAAGTGGCAGAAGGTTTTTCTTTCAACTGGGACAAGATGTTATCGGGCAATATGGCCAAGGAAATCACAAAGTATCAGTCGATGAAGGCCAAAGGGAAACCCGCCCCTTTCTACATGTCAAAATACATTATGGATGCCATTTGTTTTATGATGTCTTTTCCTCTTATGAGCTGGAGTTATACCCTAACCAAAACCAAGCCCATTTGTTTATATCACTCCAAGCTCTTGGAGGATAAAGCTCGAGAATTATTTTATGAAATCTGTCATTATGTGGTGGTGTTGATGCATATCGCCCTCTACGGTTTCTCGCCTCCCAGAAATTCAGACAGGATCATGGCCAACCTAGGAAAAATAGCAGACTGGTAAATTGAGGAACATTTCTCCTACATCAGGGTTTTTGGGTGTTCAGTTCCCCCACATGCTTTACCAAATTTTTTTCCAGATCGGTTGGTGTGTCGAGAAGTAGCATATCAAACTATGACAGGGGGCATCAGTAAATAATTAAAAGTGGCCTAGAAAAAGGTATGGCCAACCTTTCCCTTCAAGTTGGTATGTTTTCGTTACAATATTTCGGTCATTCAAAAGTAGAGGTTGTAGCCCTAGAAGACATCAAGTTGGTTAATATTGAGTTCAAGAAGCACAATCCCCAAAAGATCATGGAAACCTACCTAGCTCTATACAATCTAAATAAATATGTACATGATGTTTCTCCATGGGATAAAATATTCTAGGGAGTCGGGTCCTACCAGGAAGTGTTGAGTAGAGTCTGAACTCTAGCTCCAGAACAATTGACCAGTTTCTACAATTTCCAAAGGCACAGAAGGAATATTTTGCCTAAGGTCTTACATGGAAAACCTCAGACATCTCCATCTACACAAGAAGCTACAAATCAGGGTTTGGAGGCAGGAAGTTCCAATGCACAGGATACTCAGGAGGATCCGAAGAAATCTGAAGTTTTGACATAGAAAGTGGATACCGCATTATCAAATCCACCTGGTAATCAAGAAAAATCTCAATTTGAAGATTTAATAAAAAAACAGGGACATGATACATCACCGTCCACACCAAATAAACCGGATCCCAACACAGTGGAGAAAAAATCATCCACCGAGATAGGTATCCCTATTATGTCATTAACACCATTACAGTAAAGTTAAGGAAATCCAAATGCCGAATTCATATTTATAGAATACCTTACTCTGATTTCAGCTGAAGAAATGCTTCCTTTGGACTTCTTTTTTAGTAAGAAGAGAAGGGGCATAGTTAAAAGAGAAACACATCAGAAATATGGTGCAACAGTCAAAGGAAAAGGATGATGTATGATGGATAGGGTCTAGATGATACAGAATTCACTATGGAAATGGCAGGTTCGTTAGGTGCCTTCACCACGGCTAATCAGTGCTCGCTAGAAAACCTAGCGGAGCAGTTGAAACAAAGAAATATGTTGGTAAGACGATTGCAAGACCATATGATAACCATGGAAAAATATGTGAGAAATAAGATGAATAAGGATTTTGAACATGTCAGAGCCAGTGACAGACAACAAATTCAACAACTCAAAACCGACCTTGATGAGCTATATCGGAATTCATAGACCAATAGATAATTATCCACTCAACAGGAATAATTGATCAAACAACTATAGGCCAATATAGAATTGGTTGAAGGTACAGCAGTGGAGATGGAAGCTTTCCAATATCAGGCACTAGAAGTACATGATAAGTTGGGATCAGCCCATCAAGATCTTTTTACGAAAGTAGAAGCCATTCAGAATTGTGATTGGGTGGTAGACCTTTCTCTGAATAAAATTTACATTAAGGAAAGAGAATCCACTGCAACTCGGGCTAAGTTTCAAGAATCTATCTTAATAGTAGCAAAAGTGGATGTAGCATAGCTTCCTCAATTGTCTCTTTCTGAGAAAAACAAAGGCGACATAATCTTGAAGGCCTGGGAAACAAATCTGGCTGAAAGAAAAATATTGGCCAGAGAGGTAAATAAATCTTGTGAAGAAGCATTGTCTTCACTAGATAAAGGGTTGCTTGACATTGAAGGAGATAGTATCCATGATGCCCTAGGGCAGATTGAGATAGAAAATAACCAATACAATGCTAAGACGAGTAAAGAGGAAGCCATGACAACCATCCAACAAATGAAACAAAATGATATTATCCAGATAAACAAATGGATAGTAAATCCTAGTTTATAGTTGTAGGCCACATTTTTGGGAGCAAAGAAGATACAAAAAAGGTTGCCTCAAGTGGAAAATAAGTTATACACTTTTGAAGCAAATGAAGCAACTGCACCTTCTAGGTTAGTATAGTTAGTAAGCATATGCATCCAGTGTGTCGAATATGGGAAGGCCAACACGTCTAGGAACAAGTAAGACAACCCATACATTCTACTCATACAGGTCAAGATCAGATGCCAGTTGTTTTCAAGATGAAGGATTAGGAGAAGAAACACCTTTTACAGCAGACAAAGAGACAGAGGAGAAGGCCAGTGAAAATTTGTAGTTTTGCATGTTGTAATATTTAATAATTTTTATGATAATTCCAACCATTTTGGATTGAGACCATTTTGTATAAATACATAAATCAGAGACTTATTTCAGGTTGCTTCTTGCCGATTGTAACAAAGAAAACTCTCCTTATAGAGTATTAATACAAGTACAGACAGAGATTCCAAGTTTTGTTCAAATATGGGTTATGTGTATCTTTGTCTTCCATTTATCATTTTCTTTATGTATTCATGAATAAATCTTGATTCCAATTTAGTACTACAACTACTGAAATCTTAATGTATCAGTAATTTATTGAGTAAGTAGATTTTCCTTTGTATTTACTATGAGTAATACAAGAATTGTTTGTTGTGTGGATTACTGTATTTTTATGCTTTATTCAAGGTTATACTAATCTACTTTATTCTACTGCAACAAGGTAGGACTCATATTTAATTGATGCCTTGCTTTGTTTCAAATTTTTGTAATTTTCTTTCACTTCATTTATTATTTCGATTTTGACTCAGATACGAAATATGGCCTATGTGTTGCTACACGATTAATTTCATTAAGGAATTTTTCTCATATAACTGAGGTAGGAAAATAATTTTAAAACACACTCTTAAACAACTTTCTTGATACCTAACATTATCCTTTGAGCCTTAAGTTTAATCTCATGACCAACATCTTTTTGGCACCATTATCGGGGATGGAGAAACAAAGTTATTTTTCCTTGGGAAAATGACAAGGTAACATTTTGTCTTTGATAGTGAAAAAAGATAAAATACTATATTAAAGATATTTTTATCTTTCACTTGGCGACTCCACCACAGATAAACTGTCATTATGTCGAAGGAATACGATAAAAAACCCAGACAATCAGAATACCACCCCTGTGTCTGATCCTGAAAGGTTGTTAAAACCAAAAGGATACCTCAAGTCGACTACCGCGTCGATAGGTAAGAAGTACCAACCAAAAGATGCACAAATTAATACTAAGGTTTAGGTTGAATAATTAACTCCTGAAAAGGATTTTAAGCAGACACCCTTTGTTGAGGAAGTTGTACCCAAAATAAAGATTGAGATCGAACCCTCTAATACTCCTAATTATTTTAATGAAGAAATCCATCTTATATTCACTATTGTTAATTTGGTGTCGACCCAATCCTCACCTAAAGTAAAGGTTTCGGTGATCTGAAATTCCGGAGAGCATACTCTATACCCTGATTTGTCTCTTGTCAACTCCCCTATTTACACATCTTGTAAGTCTGAGGAATTCATCCCACGTTTTCCTTTCCCTCCTCCTCTATACTTTGTATCACCTGACGATCATCTTCCAAATTTCCCTTCGCCACATCCCGAGGAAGTCAAAAGGTCACCACTTCGGTCCATAGAAATTTTTGAAAACCCTCTTTTTAAATTTCGAATCTCATCCCCCAGATTTTCAATGGTTGTTGTTGGAGGTGACCATGGAGGTGGCCAAGGAGGTGGTGCTACCGGAGGAGGTAGCGCTGGAGGTGGGGGTGTTCAAGGACCACCTCCAACCCCTAGGATTTTTGCTAAAGTAGTTGTCAGATATGCTCCTTTAGTCCTTCCTCATGTCCTTCATGACCTACCTGAAAATAACATGAAGAATTTACCAAAGTTTACAGGGGAAGGAGATTTAACGGCTACAGAGCACATAATTTTTTTCAATCAATTCGTTTATATCCTCGGTATTGAACATGAAGACGTATACTCGAGACTCCTAGTGCAAACTTTTGAGGGGCATGTAAGAATTTGGTTTCGAGGACTCCCGGTAGGATCCCTAAGGTCTTATGACGAGTTAGAAAACATTTTTTTCAGACAGTGGGGTGAAAGGAAAGACCACTTGTACTATCTGATAGAATTTGGGGCTCTGAGGAAAAAGAATTCAAAGATAGTCCTAGAATTCACCCATAGTTTTAACAAACTCTATCATAAGATCCCAGCAGAATTTAAACCCTCTCAACCCGCTACTAAAGTGACTTTTGCAGGGGCTTTTGAGACCAAATTTTCTCTACTCTTAAAATATAATATTTTCTACCCTCACAGGAATGCAAGATGACGCCATAGAAATCAATTCGAACATGATGGAATCGGGTAAACTAAAATACAAGGTTGAGACAAGAGTCAGGGAACCTAGACGCTTCAGAGAACAAGCAGGATCCTTTGGATCCGGAAAATCTGTGGAAGAAAAAATGGATGATATGGATAAGATAATTAAAGATTTTTCAAATAAAATCTCGAGAATGGAACTAGACCAATCCAAACTTGATCCATTTTCTAGAAAATATTTCAGGAGAAATCCCAATTCTCAGACCCAACATAAGCAAATAAAAAATGAAGATAAAAAAATCTAGGCTTTGTTTAAGTCATAAAAATTTATAGGAGATGATATACATAATTACGAGGGGTTAGAAGAAGATTTAAACAACCTTAGTGATGAATACCAGGAACCTCACCTAACTAGATGGGACTATGAAAAATCTCTAGAACAGGAGACCCTGTTTAGTAATGAGGAAAGTATAAACAACCTGGGAGAGTCTGCATATCAAGGAATTGTCGACTCCATAATGGTCGAGCTTCAACAGAAGTATAATTTGAGGCCCAGAGAAACAAGTACCACAATAGCTCCACCAAAAAAGATCCTATTAAGAAACAAAGAAAATGAGGAAGTTGTAACTAAAAAAACAATGGAAAAACAAGCTGCCCAAACTAAACAAACAGTTGAAAAACAAGTTGCCCAAGGTAAAAAAAATGAAACCAAAGCAACACAAACCAAGAAAGTAGAGAATATAGAAACACAAACTTCAAATAGGGAATGCGAAAAAATAGTGGGAGGTTTTAGTTTAGAAAATAAAATAAATAAAATTAAGATCCCCATGCCCCTGGTTGAGCTTGATAAGAATCTGATTTATAAAAAAACAGATCGCTAAAATGATTAACTTCTAAGATGCAGAATTTTATGAAAATGAAATAAATTTACAAGACGAAAATCATATGATTATGTTTGGTCTGCACATTGAAAACATTAAGGATCATGTAAGTCCTTTCTATATTAAATTAACTATACATGATCATTTACTGCATAATTGCATGTTAGATTTTGGGGCCTCTTACAACTTAATGCCTAAATTTATCATGGAAAAGTTGGGCCTTGATATCACGGGACCTTGCTGGGATTTATATTCTTTTGATTCTAGAAAGGTTAAGTGTCTAGGCATGATCAAGGATCTAGTAGTGAATCTTGCACAAGTTTTGGTGAAGAGAATCCTTATGGATGTAGTTTTTGTTGACGTACCTTCTAAGTATGGCATGCTTTTATCTAGGTCATGGGGTGTGAAACTTGAAGGATCACTTCAACTAGACATGACATATGCAACTATCCCAATTTTTGGTGGACAATTTACTCGATTGTACAGAGAGACTAGATTGGCTTATACTGTAAGTGACCCTCAAAACCCAAATAATTATCCAGTCTATGTTGTTGATCAGGATCTAGGAAACTATATTTTATCTTTAGACAATGATTTTGATGACTGTATAGAAGAAGAAAATAAAAAATTAGAAAAAACTCAAAAAAATGTAAGTACTCAAATGGAAGTTTGGAAAAAAAAAATTGATGGCACTTCATCCTGTGAAGGGGCAGGAGTAGGGGTGTTATTTGTTGCACCTGGAGAGGAATATTTCATTCCATTTTCATATAGACTATAGTGGTAAATCAATTATACAAATAATTTATGTGAATACGAGGCTTTGGTTTTAGGATTGGAGGTTGCTAGGAAACTAAAAATTGAAGATCTAATAGTTTATGGTGATGCATAACTTATCGTAAAAAAAATAAAGCAGCAATATCAGGCTAAACATCTGAGACTAAGGTCATACAGGAATTGTGACCAGGATCTAATCAATAATTTGTTCTCGTCTTTCAACATTCATCACATCTCGAGCATGGAAAATAAACAGGAATATTCCTTGGCCAAAGCAGATGCGAAGTTTGTGCCTCCTACTGTCCTAAAGCTAAAGTATCATATAGAAATGAAACATGGACCATCAATCCCAAATAATGTGCAACATTGGCAGGTCTTTGAAGATGATGAGCAGATTAAACAATTTCCAGAAATGGTTGATGAATTCTCCTAGACTCATATAGACCAAGAAAACCAAAACGATCCTATCTAGATCATGCAATAAGATGAAGATCCTAAAAATTTCCAATATAAGATTGCAAATCATCGGATGCTGGTACTTAAGAATAATCAGAAACCCATAGGTCTAATACCATTAGAAATATTGTCCGACAAAGAGGACATACCCTTGAAATCTACCCTAGAGCCTCAACTTGAGGAAGTTGAAGACTGTGACATAGGAACTAAAGAAGAACCTAAGATAGTCAAGCTATATAAATACCTTCTAGCCCAGGTAAAGAGTAAATATGTTGAATTGCTTAAAAAATATAAAGATGTCTTTTCCTGGTCATATGATGATTTAAAGACTTATGATACCTTTGTGATAGAAGATAAGATTCCTTTGAAGCATGGTATCAAACCTTTTAGATAAAAGTTGATATAGATAAACCCTATTCTCTTACCTGTAATAGAAAGAGAGGTCAAGAAGCTTATTGATGCAAATATTATTGTTTCGCTTAGATATTTTGAATGGGTAGAAAATCTGGCACCCGTCAAGAAGAAAAATGGAGACATCAAGCTTTGTGTGGACTTCGAAAATTTAAATCGGTCATCATTAAAGGATAACTACCCACTTCCAAAAATGGATCATGTCCTGGAAAAAGTAGTGGGAGCTATCAGAATGTTGATGATTGATGGATTCTCAGGTTATAACCAAATTGTTGTTCACGAAGATGATAAAGAAAAAAATGCATTCACTACTTTGTGGGGAACTTTCATGTATGATAAAATTTTGTTTGGTTTAATGAACGCAAGCGCCACCTTCCAAAGAGAAATTGATATAGTGTCCATCAGTGAGAGGGATAAGTTTGTCGTTATTTACTTAGATGATCTAACAGTATTCTCGAATTATGATGCAGGACATCTGGTTCATCTCAAACAAACCTTTGAGAAATGTAGAAAATTTGGTTTGTCTCTTAACCCTAGAAAGTCTCATTTTGTTATGCAAGAAGGAAAATTTTTGAGTCATATAGTTTTGAAATATGGAATTAAGGTCGATCCAAAGTGAATCGAGGCTATTGATACCATAAACATTCCTAGAAATAAAAAATAAATCTATTCCTTTTTAGGGAAAATAATTTTTTTAAGAATATTTATCCCTAACTTTGATGAAATTGTCAAATTGATCACAGATATGTTGAAGAAAGACAGTGAAATCAAATGGACTGTCGAAGATAAAGCGTCGTTTGAGTGAGTTAAAAAACCTATAAGTGAAGCTCCAATATTAGCTAGTCCATACTATACTAAGGAATTCATGATCTTCTCTTTCACATCCAAGAATACTATCGCAGTTGTACTCCTGCAAAAGAACGAAGAAGGTTTTGAGCAGTCGGTAGCTTTTTTAAGAAAAAGTCTCAAAGACGTTGAAACCAGATACAATATACTAGAAAAGAAAGCCTATGTGATGGTGAAAGCCCTTAAATATTTCAGGACCTATGTATTGCACTCTAAAATAATCTCCTATCTGCCAACAAGCTCTGTCAAAGATATATTGGTACAGCCAGACAATGACGGTTGGAGAGGTCGATGGTTAGCCAAAATTCAAGAGTTTGATCTAGAGGTTAAACCGACCAAGTTGGTTAAAGGTCAAGGCCTGGAAAAATTATTAGCAGAGTCGAATTTCATAGAACTTGGGATAAACCACCTGGAATCACATGGATCTATTCTAGACATGGGAGAGCTCGATGATCAAAACCCCGCAGTTCATATCGAAGATCAATTTTCTTCCTTCGAGAGGTACCACAATATCATTGCATATCTCCTCACTCTTCAGTTCCTGAGAAATATGACTCCATCAAAAGAAATAACGTTAAAACTACACGCAGTTAAGTACTATATTATTGAAGGACACTTGTACTGGAAAGATCCCCTAGGTTTCTTGCTACGTTGTTTAATAGAACTTGAAACAGAGAAGGCCATAAATGAATTTCACATGGGAGTGTGTGGAAGACATCATGCCTAGAGGGCCATGGCCTACAAGAGCCTAAGGACTGGATATTATTGGCCAAAGATATTTACCGATATGAATGCCAAATTTAGAGCCTACAACCCTTGCCAACTATTCGCTGGCAAGAAAAATCTCCTTGCACTAATGGTCCCAGTCAAAAAAGAAGATCCTTTTTAACAATAGGGCCTGGAATTCATTGGAGAAATCCACCCATAATCAAGCACCCAACACAAGTGGATTCTGACTGCTACTAATTATTTCACAAAATGGGTGGAATCCACTCCAACTTGGAATTCCACAGACTCTGTAGTTATAAACTTTTTGGAGGAGAACATCCTATCCATATTTGGTTGTCCCCGTAAAATAGTTACAGATAATGCTCAGGCGTTCAAATCTATGGAAATGATAATTTTTTGTCAGAAGTACAACATTGTGTTGGGGCATTCTACAACTTATTATCCTCAGGGAAATGGGTTGGTTGGATCATCCAACAAAAGTTTGATGAATATAATCAAGAAAGTATTAATGGAAAATAAGAAGGCTTGGCATGTCCACCTAAAATACGCCTTATGGGAAAATCAGATTGGTACTAATAAATCAATAGATATGTCTCCTTTCCAAATGGTTTATGGCACCAATGTTGTTCTCCCTTTTAATCTATCTCTTCCAGTAATGAAGTTGTGGCAAGACGCAAACGAAGAGCCAAATGATGTGACGAGGAGGATAAATCAAATAATTGAGGTCCAACAGAACAGGGTTGAAGTCAATGATAGACTTCAAAAATATCAAGAAAATATGAAAGCTCTTTTCTATAAAAAAAAAATGAAAGACGGGGAGTTCCTTCCTGGTGATCTAGTTTTAAAATGGGATGCTAGAAAAGAAGATGCGGGAAAACGCGGTAAGCTTCATCACCTCTGGTTCGGACGATTTAGGATTGCATCTATAGAGGGAAAGAATTCATTCCTACTGGAGAATATAAATGGGAAAAATTTTGATGCCCCTATCAATGGGCTCTATCTCAAACATTTCATGCAATAAACATGTTTCACAGTGCCATTGTTTCCTACTGGTTTGGTTTTTGTTTGATTTCGCAATTTTGTTTCTTTCTTAGGTTACCTAAATTTTTATTTTTCATTTTAAATAAACCTACTTTTTCCCCAAAAAAAATAAAAAATATGTGTATTACATACCCTTTCTATTTTACAGAATTCTCTGATTATTTCCTTTTTGCAAAATATTTATTATCAGAGGAAAAATAAGGAGGTATCGGAATTCGAAGCTAAATTTTCAGAATATTTGTTCTCTCTCGAAATAGGTGATGAATTGATAATTGTTTTGGTTGAAAATGTAAATGAAATCTAAGGTATGAACTTATATGCTTATTGTTCAAACCAAAATGCTAAAAGAAATCTTATAAAATTTTAATAAGGTGGTACACATGTAAAAAAATGGTCACTTGATCGAATATCAGAAATATATATATCTCAAGTTTTCCAAAACAAATGAAAATAATATAAGGATAAAAGAAGCTTGATAAACAAGAAGTAGGCTTATGTGGAAATGAGATCCCTTTCAAAACCTCTGAATCCTCGTTCTATTTCCATCTAGCATATCTGAAAGTTTTTACTCTATCCCGATTTTCACTACATGACCTTAAATCTTCATAGAAAGAAATATTTTTTCCTTACATCCGAAAATTCAAAGAACATATCTTCAAAAACAAGTTTAGTCAAAAATACTTGTGTTCCTCTGATTTTAACTGAGAGAAAGTATGTCTAGGCTAATCCTGGTAACTTTAGCTCTTCTAACAGATTTTAACTGATTAATTCGCTCAAGGAAAATTTATGGAAATAAAAATAACCATGAGATCTTCCCTATAGGAAAAGATGTATTCAAGACCGAGGGAAAGATAGCTCAGAGTACAATAAAAAACAATTGATGGACCTTCATCATTAAATCTTATGCAGATATCATCCATGTATGATTATTACAATTGATTGCCCCCACTTCAAAATTATAACAATATATAAGACATATGGTGAAAGGAAATTTGTGAAATTGATTGACCCCATCTAGTCCAAGACAAATGGTGAAAGTAAATTCATAGAATCGATTGCCCCCATTTTTTCAAAAATAGATGATGAAAGGAAATTCATAAAATGATTGCCCTCATCTCAAATAAAATGAAAAAATGTTATTTGAAGTGGTGAAAGGAAATTCAATGGGAGATGTAGATAACATCATCGGGGTACTAAACAGGCTCTCTGGTAGTGAAGAAATATCTATGATATCTGTAAGGTTGTCATACATGTAAAAACATACTCTGAAAGCTAGCTCTCTTCCTGATAATATTTAAATTATGAACCGATGAGGGATTCCCTAAAGAAATTGTTAAAGTTACCATGCCTTGATGCGAACCAAATCAACCAAAGTTTGATATTTCAGTTAAATTTATTTTGATTATCTTAAACAAATCCAAACTCAGTTTAGTAAAAAAGGAAATTATCAATGGCCTAAACTCAAGATCGGTAAATGATTGTGTTTTTGAAATTTTTCTGAGACACGGCTAAAGTATAATTTCTTTCTATATGATTTTTCAAAAGGTGTTTCCCAGAAATGCAATGATGACTCCATTTACCCAATAAAGGCACTTGGTCTATTGTTCTTCCACGCCTCACATGGAGACGCGATCCCCAGATGGAGCCTATGTTGGAACACATTTAAAATTATAAGCCTGGAGCTTTACCCTATCCTTTTAATCTATCTTAGAAGTCGGTTTCCAAATGATAAATCAATTTTGTTTTTTAGACTTAAGACTTGCACGAGGTCCACTGTCGATTAAGATCCCCCACGATCAAACAATTCCTTTTTTCCCTGAGTTTTTGGAGCCGCTTGATTATTAAAATTTCAAGCCACTAGAGACTACCTCGGATTTTCGTACTTCAGAGTTTCGCGCTTTGGGCGTTTCTCCATGTCGCAAATTCAAAGTCTTGATACCCGAAAAGTGTTTGAAAAATCCTAGTCAGTGTACATGTATACCTTCCTAAGATTTGACACATCACTATGGGTAATGGCTTGTTGAAAAATTAATAAATTTAAATTGCCAATACACGAAATAGTAAATTCCTAAAAGTTAAACCTCAATTAATAAAGCTAAACCCTAATTAATTAATTTAACCTCGATTAAAATTTAATTAATAACTTCGTGCATTTGGAGTTCAGATATTCGCCATTCATCACACTCTAAATTCACAAAATCTGAACTTCTGAAATACCTTAAACACTAAGCAGGGTTAATTAAAGTTAAAGATAATTATTCAATGAGTAACCACTTCGCGATTTTGAGTTTTAGGAATCCTATCTCGAGCTATTATCAAATATCTCGAAGTTTGAAAACCCAAAAAGGCTTAAAGTTAAATATGATTAATTAATGGGTTAAATACGATTATCTCGCAATTGATTTTGCGCTAAATCGCAGTTTGGGAAATTTCAAATCTTATTCATCCAAGATCCCGATCATGAACCACCAAATATTAATTGCATTAATAACGGATCAACGACAATAATTTCAATATAGATTGTGTATCACCACATAGATATTTTCATTAAGGTAAATGAATGCATCGTTAGTAAAGTATTCGCAAGTCAATACACTTAAGACAAATAAGGATATTGGATTTTAAATTCTATTGGCATTCTCGCAGAACAACAATTTTTAGCAAGCTAAGAAGTTTATGTGTTTCCTTGTAACAGGTAACACAGTTCTGATCTCGTAATATCATGGTGCCACGAAAAATGGCTAAAGAAGCTGGTGAGAGCATGAACTAGAACACATATGTCATCTCAGATACTTCACCAAGAGCTATAGATACAGTGAAAACCTAGACGCAGGTGTTTGATATTCCACAACACGAGTTCATAAATTGCCTAGAGGATTCGGGCGACGAGGTGACCAAAACCCATGCGACGAAGCTCAAGGATATAGCTCAATCAGATCTGCATAAAATAGCCACATGGTCGAGACTCATGGCATACAATGACATGATAGGTTGGGCCCTGGAGAACATTGACATTGCAACCGGAAGCATCTGCAATTCACAGAAAGTGGTTGTCAAGTCCTTTCAACCGAAGCATATACAGGTAATGTATAAATTATCCCAATTTTTCAAATATAGTTACAATGTTGATTTCCTAATGGAGTTTGAAAAAGAAGAGTGCACACAATATGGAAAAAACTACCCGAACTTAATCAAGGACTAGTGGGGACACCCTGAGAAATTCAGAGCAGACACCCATGGCATATATTCCACAGTAGCATTAGATTCCCATATGATTTATGTGGATATGATGTTGTGTAGACTTTTCGGAAGGATGGAATTTTCTCATTTCTTGTTGGCATGGGTACCAATCATGCATGAAGTGGCAGAAGGTCTTTCTTTCAACTGGGTCAAGATGTTATCTAACGATATGGCCAAGGAAATCACAGAGTATCAGCCGATGAAGGCCAAAGGGTAACCTACCCCTTTCTACATGTCGGCATACATTATGGATGCCATTTGTTTTATGACACATTTTCCTCTGTTGAGCTAGAGTTGGACCCTGACCAATGCCGAGCCCATCCATTTCTATCACTCCAAGCTCTAGGAGGATAAAGCCCTAGATTTATTTTGTGAAATTTTTCATTCTATGGTGGTGCCGATGCATATCGGCCTCTACTATTTCCTACCTCCCAGGATTTTAGACAACATCATGGCCAACCTAGGTAAACTAGAAGACCGGTATATTGAGGAACATTTTTCCTACATCAGGGTTTTTGGGTGTTCAATTCCCCCACACGCTTTACCAAATTTTTTACCAAACCAGATGGTGTGCCAAGAGGTTGCATATAAAACTATGACATGGGGCATCAGTAAAGAATTAAAATCGGCCCAGAAAAAGGTATGGCCAACCTTTCCCCTTCAAGTTGATATGCTTTCTTTACAAGATTTTGGTCATTCGAAAGTAGAGGTTGCAGCCCTAGAAGACATCAAGTTGGTTAATATTGATTTCAAGAAGAACAATCCCCAGAAGATCATAGAAACCCACCTGGCTCTATACAGTCTAAATAAATATGTACACGAAGTTTCCCCAAAGTATGAAATATTTCAGGGAGTCAGGTCCTACCAGGAACTGTTGAGAAGAGTCCAAACTCTAGCTCTAGACCAATTGACCGGTTTCTACAATTTCCAAAGGCACGGAAGGAATAGTTTGCCTAAGGTCTTACAGGGAGAACCTCATACATCTCCATATACACAGGAAGCTACAAATCAAGGTTTGGAGGCAGGAAGTTCCAACGAACAGGATACTCTGGACGATCCGAAGGAAACTGAAGTTTTGACACAAAAAGTGGATACTGCATTATCAAATCCACCTAGTAATCAAGAAAAATCTCAATTTGAAGCTTTGATAAAAAAGGGACAGGATACATCACTGCCCACACCAAATAAATCAGTTCCCAACACAGTGGAGCAACAACCGTCCACCAAGATAGGTAGCCATATTATGTCATTAACACCATTACAGTCAAGTCAAGGAAATCCAAATGTCGAAGTCATATTTATAGAAGACCTTACTTCGATTTAGCTGAAGAAATGCCTCCTTTGGACTTATTTTTTAGTAATAAGAGAAGGTCCGTAGTTAAAAGAGAAACGCATTAGAAAGATGGTGCAACATTCAAAAGGCAAAGGATGTTGTATGATGTACAGGGTCTAGATGATACATAATTCACTATGGAAATGGCAGGCTTGTTAGGTGCCTTCGCCATGGCTAATCAGTGTTCGCTAGAAAACCTAGTGGAGGAGCTGAAATAGAGAAATATGTTGGTAAGATAGTTGCAAGACTAGATGATAACCATGGAAAAAGATGTGAGAAATCATATGAATAAGGATTTTGAACATGTCAGAGCCAGTGACAGACAACAAATTCAACAACTCAAAACCAACCTTGATGAGCTATATCGGAATTCACAGGCCAATAGAGAATTATCCACTCATTAGGAAGAATTGATCAAACAACAACAGGTTAAGATAGAATTGGCTGAAGGTAAAGTGGTGGATATGGAATCTTTCTAAGCACAGGCATTAGAAGTACATGATAAGATGGAATCAACCTAGCAAGATATTTTTACGAAAGTAGAAGCCATTCAGAATTGTTATCGGGTGGTAGACCTTTCTCTGAATAACATTTACATTAAGGAAAGAGAAGCCACTGCAGCTCAGGATAAGTTTCAAGAATTTATATTAATATCATCAAAAGTGGATGTAGCAGAGGTTCCTCGATTGTCTCTTTCTGAGCAAAACAGAGGCGACATAATCTTGAAGGCCTGGGAAACAAATATGGTTGAAAGAAAAATATTGGCCAGAGACGTAAATAAAGCTTGTGAAGAAGCATTATCTTCAGTAGATAAAGGGTTTCTTAACGTTGAAGGATATAGTATCCCCAAGGCCCTAGGGCAGATTGACATAGCAAAGAACCAATATGATGCTAAGATGAGCAATTAGGAAGCCATGACAACCATCCAACAAATGAAACAAATTGATATTATCCAGATAAACAAATGGATAGTAAATCATAGTTTACAGTTGCAAGCCACATTTTTGGGAGCAAAGAAGATACAGGAAAGGTTTCCTCAAGTGGAAAAGAATCTATACACCTTTGAAGAAAATGAAGCAACTGCACCTTCTGGGTTAGTAGTATAGTTAGTAAGCAGATGCATCTAGTGTGTCGAATATGGGAAGGCCAGCATGTTTGGGAACAAGTAAGAAAACCCATACATTCTACTCATGCAGGTCAAGATTAGATGCCAGTTGTTTCCAAGATGAAGGATGAGGAGAAGAAATGCTTTTGCCAGCAGACGAAGAGACAGAGGAGAAGGCCAGTGAAAATTTCCGGTTTTGCATGTTGTAATATTTAATACTTTTTATGAGAAGTCCAACCGTTTTGGGTTGATACCATTTTGTATAAATACATAAATCATAGACTTATTTCAGGTTTCTTCTTGTTGATTGTAACAGAGAAAACTCTCCTTATAGAGTATTAATACAAGTGCAGACATAGATTCCAAGTTTTGTTCAAATCTAGGTTATATGTCTCTTTGTTTTCCATTGCTCATTTTCTTTATGTGTTCCTGAATAAATGTTGATTCCAATTTAGTACCACAACTACTGAAATATTAATGTATCAGTAATTTATTGAGTAAGTAGCTTTTCCTTTGTATTTACTGTGAGTAATGAAAGACCTGCTTGTTGTGTGGATTACTGTATTTTTATGCTTTATTCAAGGTTATACTAATCTACTTTATTCTACTGCAACAAGGTAGGAATCTTATGTAATTGATGCCTTGCTTTGTTTCACAGTTTTGTAATTTTCCTTCACTTCATTTATTATTTCAATTTTGACTCAGATACGAAACACGGCCTCTATGTTGCTACATGATTAATTTCATTAAGGAATTTTTCTCATATAACTAAGGTAGGAAAAGAATTTTAAAACACACTCTTAAACAACTTTCTTGATGTCTGACATTATCCTTTGAGCCTTAAGTTTAATCTCAGGACCAACAGCCACAAACACTTGTTTGGTATATTTTCACATGGATCTGCAATGTAATTCTATTGGCAACCATGTATGCAAAGTCAATGCAGAATGTAATGAGCAACTAGTTCATCCAGTTGGTCCCCTACCACTCCACTTCTAGGTTGTTTATAATTTATTTTGGCCATCCCACATACTCCTCTGATCTCACACATTAGGGGGCATCTGTTATAGCAAGATTTGTCTCACCCTATGCAATCTTGCACAGAGGGCCTTTTTCCATTTCCCTATGCATACTTATCATCCCTTTTTGATAAATCCATAGCTAAAAATACACGTTTTTCCACATGTACACACCTTGCCTACTATACATCATGTGTATACGCAGGTTGCTCCACTACAGCCCGTGTACATCGAGATTTGTGCCAAAAAATGAAAATTGAATGTCGGGTTTCCATGTCACGATAGGAGATCTCTGATCCTTGGCCTTCCATATACTAGAAACGTTCTGACTCAGCCTTTCAATTCTATTTGAAGGCTATAAATGGGCCAATTCTGAGCTATGGGAAAGAGGAGAAAGAATTCAACTTTGAGAGCAATGTTACTCTGTAGAAATTATTACTTCATATTGAGTCTGCATCCCTTTGTCCTTTAAGTCTAAACATAATGTTTAGCCCCCAAGCTCTTCCCTTATTGATGGAGAACCTCATTGTCTCCCTTCTATGAGCCTGCCTTTGGTGGAGGATTGAATTGGTGGAGGCCCAGCTGGAAGGAACTTAGTTTCTCAGTTATGAACTGTGCCGACACGGAAGTCCATAATGTTTTCACTTCTGTTGATCATTTATTAATAGAAATACTCTGTTCTCATCCAATTGATAGCTTGTGAATATATGAGTTGTTATCCATGGGCATATTTGTTTTGTATATTAATGGATTATGCTATCTAATGTCCTAACATTTTATATTATTACTATATGCTTGCTCTGCTTGTTTGTTGAGAACTTGTTGGAGGTATAAATCTTTGGGTCAAAGTGCTCAACGGTGGACATCATCAAACATCTGGATGAGGTAGGTCCCTTTCTTATCTCGCTTGCACATTGGTTTATATAGCATGTTTTTGGGATAGAGTTGATTTATGCAGTCATATCCATCTGTTGTGATTTACCCTAGCCATAGAGATTTTTTCCCTCGTAACAATGATGGATACATTGATTAAATTCTTGATAGAATTCCTTATCCAACCCTCCAATGGATCTAGAGAAAAAAAAAATTCTCTTACTACTTGAGCCCATAAATCCTAGAGGTACAAATGGATGTCATAAGAAGAGTCAATACCCTCAAGTTAAGAAGAAGCCAATTTCATAAAAGCTACCTTATTATAACAATCCAATTAGGTAAGTATTGAACAATGTGTCAAGAATTAGGAAAGCCTTGTTGAACTCTTAAAGTTCTTCAAGAGCATGTTTTGACATATCCATTGTCCGAAAGAAAATAAGAAGTAAATGAAGGTATAACATAATTTTTTATAAGGATAAGTACATAATTGATTTTGGATTCAAGAATGGCATAGATTGTAAGATTTTTCATTCAACCTTGCTTAGAAGAGGAAGTTCAAAAATTGGGTGCCTTTGAGGGTCACCAAGAACCTTTTTCATCTTAAATTCTTCCATGGTTTTCACAAATCTTACAATCTAGGCCAGGTCTATAAAAGAGAAGACTCACACCCCAAAGCATACCAAGATAAAAATAATGGGATGCCAAGTATGATATGAATCAAGTAAACAAGGACCCCAATAATTTTGTTACATACAATAGAATCAATTATATTCTCCAACCAAAACATGGTTTCCCTAAATATTTGCTCGATAACTTATCTTCTCAGTTTTTCGAGTGTTGGTACCACAAACTTATATTCGCACAATAAATTATCTTCTTGTTTTAATGAGTGTAGGTACCACCAAATAGGTATATGTCGAATCTATCTTCCTCGAGTGATGATCAATATATACTCAAAGATGTTGCAAGTGAGACGTGTTGTACTAGATCTACCGGTTCTAGATCAACTAGATCTGAAAAGGCAAGGAAATGATTTCGTATACGCATGCAATTTTTTATTTCCAATGGAGGGTCATGTAATTATGATGTTGAGAGCATAGGTGGCATTGAGTTTCCCTTGAGGTATAGACATCTAGTGCAACAATGGGCACCTAAGGAGCTACCTAAAGTGGACACAGATTTCTTCATCAATGGGAGGATGTATCACATTGCTCCTTCGTCCTTACATGGATTGGGGTTATGTTCCATGGATGGCATAAAGGTCGACTATGGAATTGTAACTGAATTGATGGATTATGTCGGACCATTATATAAATACAATCACTGGTTGATGTTGGCCCGATATAAGCGAAGTATGCGGAGATACGGAGTTGTCAGAAATTATATACAACTAGTAGATAACAATCAAAATAAAGGGGAAATTATGTATATTGATGGAAGGCCAAAAGATTCTGGAAACATTGCGGGCTTTATAAATAGTACATGACCAGTGGAAACAACTAAGAAACTGAATTGCATATTTGAGGGACACGAAGGAAAGCGTATATTCGTATGTGCAACAAAAACAATAGTTTCAGGTGAAGAGTTGTTGATGGATTACAAATTAAATCGAATAGATGAAGGGGGTGCGGCTATGAGGGTAAATATCTTACATACCATTCAACTCAACCTTTGATCAATCATTGTTATAATTTATCATTGTAATATTTCAATTTTTTACTGCATATTTCATTTTTCATTATTTATTTTCTAATATTACTACAACATTTCATTTTTTTAATGTTAAAATTACTTTCATAACTCTTGTTTATTAATTCGTTGTGTCAACATCTGTCCAGGGCGACCATGAGAAATCACATGCTAAATGTATCCAGGGTGACCATGGAAATGCACCCGTTGTGCCTCAGTAGGTAAATGTTAAATATAGTAACAACTTATGACTACAACAGCTAAATTTATGAAATTTCATTATTTATTTTCTGATATTACTGCAATATTTCATTTTTTTAATGTTACATGTGAATTTCATAACTTTTGTTGATTGATTTATTGTGTCAACTTCTACCCAGGGTGACTGTGGAAAATCACCCCCTACATCTATCTAGGGTGACCATGGAAATGCACCCGATGTGCCTCAGCAGGTAAATGTTAAATATAGTAACAACTTATGACTACAACAACTAAATTTCTGAAATTTCATTATTTATTTTCTGATATTACTGCAATATTTCATTTTTTTAATGTTACAGGTGAATTTCATAACTTTTGTTGATTGATTTATTGTGTCAACGTCTGTCCAGGGTGACCGTGGAAAATCACCTGCTACATATGTCCAGGGTGACTGTGGAAAGGCACCCGTTGTGCCTTGACAGGTGCATTTTAAATATAGTAATAACTTATGACTACAATAACTAAATTTCTCAAATGTTAAAGTCCATCTCATTAATTTTATTCATCAATGTATTGTGGCATGGTCAACGTGGGAAGGCACCCACTGAGGATCTTGAGGACAAAATATTTTATTCAACTGACCCAATAGAAACTATCATGAAGGCCTTGAAGAAGGAAAACATAGAATATCTAGGTTTGTTTCACAAAAGACCCCTGACACAGGAGGACAGGGCAAGAATTGTAGAGCTACAAAATCTAATAACTAGTTTTTGGGTAAGTGGCATCTTCACATGTTTTTATTAGCTATGACAATTTCATATATGTTTTTTTGCTTTATATTTTCTATATGATCTAATAAAGTAATCTTTTTCATTTGTAGGAGTTTTTAAACCCCGTGCCCCGAGAACCTGTCGAGCCTACAACTGCTATAGGTAGTAGTGATGGTCCAATGCAACAAACAATTCGACATAGAAAAGTACAAGTGAGGCTTTTTGACCCTACTGAGGTTCCCCTTGAATCCATTGATGAGTGCAATGATGTTGATCGGCATGACACACCGGAGCATGAGGAGTCAGAGCCTGAGACTCCACATGACTCTAAAGATGAACATATTGTAGATGGAGAGGAATTTATTCATGGAGTAGCACGAATTAAAAGCACGAGATCACTAAATATCACCTTTCTGGTGGATGACGCATGTGTTCCGATCAAGATTCAGAAGATTGCAGGTATTCGTTAATTAATTGATTCATTTTTATCGTGAAATTGAAATGGACATTTGTTGAGATTATTATATATTAATGGATAACATGTTTCTACAGGAAACAATGTTTTCTACAGAAAATTGAATGACAAAGCATTGGACTTGTTTGGACCCACCATTTTCACACGGTGGAATGGCTAAGATAGCGAAAAGAAAGATGAATTGATAGTCCACATGGTAAACTTGTTTGGCAATACATTCAATAAGAAAGTGGTTACAAAGTTAGACGGCGGGAATTTAAAATATACAAGGGCCCAATATAGGGAGAAATTGCAATTAGGCCTCAAGCATGAGTGCCCTCCCATGGTTCTGGAGAAAGAGTGGAAGACCCTGATAGAGGATGCAAATGAGAACTTGTTTAAAAAACAAGGAAGACATCCATGACCTGGTCAAGCAAGGTACAACACATGTCATCTTATTAGTGAAATATGTTCATTTATGTTTTTTCTTTCTTGTTTTAAGTAAAAATTCCGATATCTATTTTTTTTCAAAAATTCCATATATAGGCTACCTGACACCTCCAAAGCAACCAAGGCTAGAATGGAAAAGAACAGACAGCATAAACTAGGCTAGGGTGGCTATGGAAAACTAAAATCCTGAATCGTAAGAATTAAATGATTAATTGTGGGGAATATTTATTTAATAGTAGCGAACAAATATATGTTTTTGTTATTGGTAAATTTAACGGTGTTATGCATTGCAATTAAATATGTTCGACATTGTTGCCACCGAGGAGGACCAAAAGCTTGGTTACAAGCACAGTTTTAAAAGTGTGATTGAATATAAGAGAATCTTGGGGCAGACTCCAATCTCCCCAGCCACGCAGGTAAATAAAATGAATAAGGAAACTGCAGTAGAATGCTTGTAAAGTCTATTCATATTTTATTATATCACCCTTATCTAAGTATTTATGTTTGTTTTCAAGAAACGGTGCAACCGCAATAGTGAATCTAGTGGTATTCAACAGACACCACTTCATACTAGGGAGCACATGTCCAATGATAATGGGGAGCAGAGTACCCATTCTGGTATGTATGCTTCAAAACTAGAAATATTTATTATGATTGTAAATATTTATTTCCTGACTTATACTTATATATTGTCTTCTTTAAATGGAAGATCATGTAGCTCACGAGGGTGAACTACGAGAGGAACCAAGTGGACAAGAAATTAACGCACCAATTGTCATAGCTACACAGACAAGTAAAGATAAATATTGTAATGTTAATCAAAATAATGAAATAGTTATTTCAATTATTTTTCAACATATCGATATGATCATTTTCGTTGTTGCATTTCACGCCCCTACACAGATGCATGCACGCCCTTCTCAGTGATGTACCAGAAGTATGGTACATGAGCGCATGGAAATACAAACAATATAAGGATAGGGCGCAAGAAATACAGTGTCAAAGGATGATTATGATACCCCAATCGTCAATTTTATGAATGTAAAAAAACATAAATCAAAGAAAAAATAGATGTATAAATTCATGACTTGTATTTGGATGTTTATCGATGTTTCTAGTATGTAACATTGTTATATGAATTACAACATTATGCTTCAATGTTTATATGTTCATATGTTTTGGTGATTATCCTAGATGAATGTCTATATGTTTTCTATATAAACGAAATCATTTGTTGGGTATGGGGAATTGAGAGCGATGTGAGGGGGGGAGGGGCCATATTAGCTTCCACCTTCACGTGGTTGGCCCTGTTCAGTAGAGAATAACCTATTCTCAAAACAAAGAGAATTTCATTAAAGTATACGACCACTTAAGTTTTTTCTAGAGTATTTTACATAACTAAATGCCTATTTATTTGTTTATATATTATTTACTCATATAAAGAATTTGTCTTTTATGATTCCTGCAGGTCTTGGTGATGGAAATGCATCTCATGGAAAAATGTTATCAAGTTGTATGAGCTAATGGATCCAGCGAAAGGACAATGATAAGGTAATGGTTTTGACATGTTTTTTAAAGTATAGAACTCAATGTAGAACTTATGGAGACATAGAAATGTAAAAATACAATTTTGATTATTGTTAAGATATTCATAATTTCTAGGAAATTACTAGCATCAAATTAATGTATGAGAACCCTATGTTTGTGGGATGCATAGAGGGTTTATTCATTTTCCCACAAACAAGTGGGTCTCATACATCAATTTGGTGTCTCGCTAGGTTGTGACCTATCATTATATTTTTGAGATATAAGTAATTTTATAATTCGCTGTGTAATAATATATAAACACATAAACATATTTTGATCAACCGTTGAAATATTGCACCTACAAATATACTTTGGCATGTTTCTAGAACCATTTATATCCCCATGCATATTGAATTTTATGAGTAATTGAGTTGAAGAGTTTATGTGATATGCATTGGCTTAATTTTTATTTTATATGAATTTAAGCATGCTTGAGGTTTTGATCTAATTATCAGTACATAGTTTGTCTTTGGAATAATACTTTCATAATTATGATAGTGAATTCAAATTGTAGAGGACAAACTATTGTCATGAGTTAAATTTCTTAATAAGGAGACTACATTTTCGAGAACTTATGGTTTCACCAAGGGTTCTTGTAGAGACCTTGAGTAGATCCCACTCAAGGGAATGAAAAGAACCTTGTTTTCTATGATATTCTCATTTATATAGTAGTTTAAAAGTTCATGTAGTAGTTTCATGCAAGTTATTACAATAGTTTTATTTTCTTCATGTCACTTTATTTCAAGCCATTTTAATTCTGCAATTTT
>ML778881.1:1981068-2096609 GCA_009831015.1 Picea engelmannii
TCCCCCCCCCCCCCCCCCCCAACATTTTCTATGCCATGTAGCATTTCCTTTGAAACTATTACTAGTTCCTTTGAAATTCCCTCAACCTACACATCCTAAGTCATCTCAACCATATAGGTCTTGGTATCCACATACAAACTGACAACCAAATCATTCTAGGAACAATTGAATCTGGCAATTTTCTTGGAGATAATGGTGACCATTCTTCTTGTGAGTTAACTTTTGGGTCTACAACCCCTTCAAACTTTCCAATCAATTAGGACACAGAATTCCAACCAGATCCAATTAAATATCCACAATTCAAAGGAAAATACTCTAGTGGAGAACAAGTCCTCCTTCCGTACACATGATCCTCTTCTTCAATGGCCCAAACTAGTGATCTCCCTCTAAGTACAAAAGAATTTGATCCACCCTTCTAAGAATTAAATTATCCAAGAAACCATTCCCATGAGAGACCATATGGTTGTATGACCATAGGACTCCCAACTCTACCTACATGCTCTCTACCCTTTGTGCAACTCCATATGGTCGTGGGACCTTGTGCCCTAATGTGAAATTATCCCTATGTGGATCTCTCTCCTCGTGCCCTTCAATGGATCCAAAATTCAACTCATAAGTTATGTTGAAGGTTGATCCTTCCTCCCTAATAAGATAATGGCTTGTTGTGTGTTGGAAGAAAGGGTACACACCTCCATTTTGGGATGTCTTCTTCACTCTAGGTTGAGGCCCAAGTTTCTTGTTAGGTGTAGTTTGTGGGTTGTTGCACCTAGCTTGGGATTTCCAACAATAAGATTTGTTATTCTTTTGCCTATTAGATTGAAAATACTTTTCCTTCAGAGAGGAATTTTCTACATTCCCATGCTCAAAAAAGACTCTACAACAAAAACCAATGTGTTCATAGTCTAGTCAATGTGTTCCATGATTTCTTTGGTCTTTTCTCTATCTTCTTCTTCCTCTGTTCCATAAAGTTCTTCAAAGTGTTGCCTAGTTGTTTCTTTCACTTCTGTGAAATCTTCTATCTTCTACCCTCTTTCTAAGTACAGTATTTTAATTATATTCATATGCCCCTGTGCGTTAGTGTTCTTTTGAAATAAAGAAGTGTTTCTATCTCCTTCTTTCAACCAAAGGCTCCATGATCACAATCACCATTCCTCTTCCTCCTTTATAAAGACCGCATGCAACTTTTGGCTCATGTCTCTTTCTTCCTATAACATGTGCTCAATGACCTCCTCCTCTTCCATTTGTTTTTGTATTCCTTCTAGTTGTTTTTGACATTCTTTCCTTTCTTGCTCTAGAGGAATATATAATATTTTAACCCAATATTTCAGAACATGTTTGACTAACTTTATTTTAGATTCCTAGATATAGTTCGGAGACCCTATAATTGGTTTCTCCCAAGTATCCTCTATAAGAGCCAGAACTTTCTCCTTTTGAAGCCAGAGAGGGTTAAATCTAAAAGGAATGGGCCCAAAATTTTCTAAGGGTTCAAAGGTTAGACCAATAGGCTTATGATCGAAGACAACAAAAGGTATAATTTTAGAAGAGATAATATAATTAGAGATTAAAAATCACTATGAATGAGAACCTATCCAAACGAGCTGCAATGAAACTAGGATTCACTCTTTTGTTACTCCAAGTATACTTTCCTTTGGTTGGTTTTACATCTGAAAGATCCCAATCACAAATTAATTCCTCCTTTATTTCTCTCATGGGGTCATGAACTATATCACCTCCCTTTTTCTCTGATTTTACCAAAATAGTGTTGAAATCCTCAACCACAATGCTAGAGTTTATATTCATCTTGGCTATGGTTACGACAATAATAAGAATGGTGCTTATTGCATCTTATATTTTACTTGATGATGCAAGGAGTGGGAAAATTTTATTATTAATATTGTTTGGGTTGAATATTGTAGTAAGCAGAGAGTGGTATCAAAGTACCTTGTTTGATGGTATAAGAGAATTGTAGAGTTAACAGTACGACATTGAGCTTGGCACTATAAAGCCAACAAACCAAGCACTAAAACCAAAAAAAATATAGAGATATGCATTCATGCCTTTGGTGAGTAACAACACAAGAATCTTGAACTTTTTGTGACAAAGAATTGAAAAGACATTACACATTACTTATAAAGTGAAGATCTATGTTGGCAAGATGAACGAGACATGGGCCTACAATTTACAAATTATATGGTATTAAAGCCCAAGTTCAAAAACACTTTGTGAACAACTTGTATGATAAACACAGATAGTGGATATTAATACAATAGACAAGCAACATTGTAAGGTCTAAAGAGAAGCAGAAAGCCAAAAATGGCAGGGACTTCTCATGAAGAATATGACAAGATCTGAAATCCTAGTTTACTCAAATGTTGAAAAGAAATGTTGCATTCATAAAGATGGTAACACAACGACTGGTAATGAAATGTAAGGAAGGACACTTAGTAAAGACTAAGCATGAAGAAGAAAAGGCTAACCCAGAAGATTCCATAGGCGAGAATCTTAGACACTAAAGTTAAAACAACTCTCTTCCTTCATCATCCAATATTTCGATTTAAGGTTGATGAGAACCTTGAAATACCAATGTATGATGGTCAAGATAACGCTGAAAAAACAGAATTGTTGGTTGAAACAATAATAAATTTATTTGGCCTTTATCAAATCAAAGTAACACAACATATTTCTTTTGGATGCTAGAAAATGTCCAAACATGCTCTATTGTGGTGGGAGAGCTAATTAAATGCACTAAGGATAGGTAAAAAGCCCGTGATTATAAACTGGGAGGATTTCAAGGTATTGTTGGAATCACAGTGCTATACTATAGGCTATAAAGAGAAACACATCTCTTGAAATGGTAGTACCTTTGACAAAAATAGGGACAAGGTCTACAAGAATATACAATTGAATTATGAAATCAAGCCATCAAGTTGGGTATCTCTTTAGAAGAGCTTGGGGTATTAGTGAAGTACCTTGGAGGACTATTTAGCCATATATGAAGGCAATTATAGCTCTTTAATGTGAAAAGCATAGATGAGGCAAGTAAGAAATCTCTTAGAATTAAGTTGGAATTCAGAAAAGGACAACTGCAAAAGGGGCAATAAGATTGTTCCCACAATCCGAAAAAGGAAAAATAGCACCCATTGCAAACATTATGACATGGATGGACACATGAATGATAAGTGCTAGAAACTTCATCTGGAATTGCATTCAAAGTGTAACCAATCCATGAAAGGATAAAATGTATCTATGAAGACAAAAAAGGCAGTGGTAGAAAACACCTTTGATGTGGATGAATCCATAACATGCACCATACTGCAACAACAAAGAGTGAGTTGAGACAAAAATTGCACTATTCAAAATCAAAATTCAAGTGAAGGATCGGAAAGTAAATGCTTTCTTTGACATTGGTTTTGAATGTGTTTTGATTTTCAAATATTTAGAAGATGAGCTTGGTCTAGAAGCTTATGATTTCGTATAATTAGTTCATTGGGTTAGATCCATGAGAAATTTTCCATGACAATCACCAAGAGATCCAAATTCAAGTTTTCCATTAATGTTGATCATGTTAATGAAGTAGAATATAAAGTTGCACCACTAGATGCTTGTGAAGCAATGTTTGGTGGCCCATACCTATGGGATATGGATGTCACTTCTTATAATAAAGAGAAAAAAATATCAATTCGTTAAAAAAATGAAACAAGGGCAAACAAACAGCTTGATTGGAGCAAACAAGAAGTCGATATCATTCATATCCGATGAAGTAGTGGACTTAGGGAGACAAGTGGAGGCCATGTGTTTCCATATCCTTCACAAGTTATCTTTTGGAGACCAAAAGCCTCACACTAGTATGTATGATTTGAAATGAATCTGCAACAAACAATGAACGGATTTAATGGCTCAACTCAAATGCAAGACACTCAACAAAAAGCGAAGATTGGTTATGCAAGCAAAGCTCGAGGTTACAAAGTTAATATAAAGGTTAGAGGATGTCACTGACAAAGTGAAGGGAGCCACACTTGTTCAATCCACTATTGCTCGCCTCTAAAGTGCCACATTGCCAACGAAAGAACAAAAGAGTTAAATAATTAAAAAGAAGACAAATAACAAATGGAGTTTTGATATGAATTCTCACAATAAAGAGACAAAGGAGAGGAAGAGCGCTTGAGTTAGGGAGTTGAAGAGTTGGGGACACCTAGCCTTCCCACTAATCCCAACAAAGCTAGCACCTCCTATCACCCCATTCACAACATTTGAGAAGGGGATCTTTGGAAAAGAAGAGAAGGACCTACTCTAGAGAAACAAAACATCATTGTAATCTTGCAATTGTTGAGATTTAAACATTGAGCAAAGCCATTCAATGCTACATTTTTTCCTCTGAGTTTCTCAAGTGTAAATTCTATTGTTTATGGTGTTTAATTTCTATGTGGTTGTGGTTCTTTGTATATACTTGTTTTAGTTATGGTGTCAAATCATTGTTGGATTCAATTACTTGCTTGTGTGTTGTGCAAAGCATATGCACAACATTGAATTTCATAATACACTACCTACAAAGCATATATACTACCCACGGATTGAATTCACCTTTAATCAAAATGTTGGTTGGTTTTCCACAACCAATTGGTTGATTACTTTATTGTTGGGTTCAATTTCATTCTTGTTCAGTAAGAAAATTGCATGCTATAGCTTGATTTCTGTTTGATGGCATCACTGGTCTACCCATAGCTTCATTCCCCTTTGATTGGATCATTGATTTATGCCTACAGTATATTTACTAAGTGCTAGATCATTAGGCTTGGTGTTCCTTAACTCCTAGCTCTATTCCACACTTATAGTCAAGGTGTTTTCCTTAAGCATGTTGGCAGCTAGAGATTATATGCCTATACAAATTCGCATACTTAGTGATTAGTTGAATTCTCTCAATACCTTTTCTTTATCATTGGTATAAGAATTGTGGCTTGAATGTTTTGTAAACCAAATACTACAGACTTTTGTGTATGGGCATAAACTCATATATATGTTTAATTAAGTATTCAATGGTGCTCCACATAAACCATATATGTTATGGAAATGCATAGTAGATCCTATGGAGACTCTTTGACTTGTTCAAGCCTGCGAGCATTGATATTTGTATACAACCTATACCTACAACCTATTGCCCTAGAGATCATGTGTTGAGTAATTACCTACAACCCCTTCATATGGGTTTATAATTACTATCTCCCTCAAGACCGTGTGTTGAGTAATTATCTACACTCTCTTCATATGGTTTATAATTATAAGTGTGTGTGTGTGTGTGTTCAATCCCTCATGGCTATGGTGATTGTGGTAACAAGAATGGAGCCAACTGCATCATACATTTTACTTGATGATGTAAAGAGTGGGCAGATGTGTTGTTAAGATGGATGGGTTTGAATATTTTAGTAAGCAGGGTGGTATTCAAAGTATCTTAATTGATGGTATAACAGAAGTGTAGAGTGGATTTGTTCACAGTTTGGCAGTGATATTAGTAATGCAAAGCCAACAAACCAAGCATTGAAATCAAATCAGAAACAGAGATATACATTCAAGATAGTGGTGAGTGATAGGACAAAATCATAACTGAGGTTTCCTTATTCATACAAAAGGATGTGATAGGAGATTTCTTAGAAAGAAGGGGAAAACCATCAATTTTTATTTTTTTAAACCTACAGAAGGTGTGGAAATAGCGATGTAAGTTCATCACAAGCCATTGGTGGGTTTTTTACTCTGCCATGCTTTTTCATCGCTACTTGCGACACTTTTTCGTTGCAAGTATGGCATCTGCGTCACAAGCCATTGGTGGTTTTTTTACTTTGCCACGCTTTTTCGTCGCTATTGCCACACTTTTTTGTCTCTACTTGCCACGCTTTTGTGTCTCTACTTGCCACAATTTTTTGTCTCAAGTATGGCATCTACGTTGCAAACCATTGGTGGGTTTTTTACTCTGGCATGCTTTTTTGTCTCTATTGCCATGCTTTTTCATCGATATTGCCATGCTTTTTCATTGCTATTGCCACGCTTTTTCGTCACAAGAAGGTATACCTCTCTTTAGGAGGATGACACGTGGTGGCCTGATTTTGTCGTTGTTTCCACGAATACCTAGTGCGTGGATATAGCGGCGAAAAAATTTCCACAAAAAATATTGTTTTCCTTTGTGGAAAGTACGACGGATATGTGTGGCAATAGCAACAAAAAACCGTGGCAAATTTGGTCATATGTGGTAGTGGTAATTCCTAGAGATAATGCCTTCTTTTTGAATTCTTGAGTATATGCTTGAATATACTGGACTTTACTCTGTCTCATATGCTACCACTCGATCATTGTTATCTGTGTATGTGCCAATGAATAGAATTGTTTCCTGATTTCCTTAGTAAACTTATCCCAAGAAGAGATTGCTTTACCTTTTTGAACAAGGTCAACTTGCATCTCACTCTCCCATCATATTAAGGTAATGTCACTTAGTCGAAGAGAAGCTAATTGTATCTTTGTAGCCACGTCCATGATCCTTTGAGCCATGCAATATACCTCTATTTTCTTGATCCAGTTGTTTAATTTCTCGGCATTCAATTCTCCATCATAGGTAGACAACTCGAACTTAACATCCAATTTTAGTAATGGAAGATTATGGTGAGTCTTCTTAGGGGACTTATTAGAAGGCTTCTCTTGATAAGAAGAATGTTCACTTGCCTCAGAGGAAGATGAGGAAGAGGAGGGTGAAGAAGGCTCTGAAGGTCCCTCATCTTCACCTCCCCTTTATCCTTTTACTGAAGATTCTCCACTTGTAGGGTTTTGAATTCTTCATTGCAAATAATTTATTATATCCCTCATCAAACGAAGTGTAGCCATCATTTATTTAGGACTCATGGGAGGATTTTATCCTTCCCCTCCTTCGGAAGCCATCTTTTTCTTGCGAAGTCTCATTTCAGGCTCAAACTTATAACTTACAAGATTTCCTTTACCAAGCTTGAGTTTGTCTCTTGTACGCATTCACTCGCAAAAGACTTGTCAAACCATCTCTTATACCAACTTGATCTGAAAAATCCTTAGATGTTGATAATTTAAAACACACATATACATCTACTCATCCTCAAAAATAAAATGATCGTTTGACAGCTTTGCAATTAAATGTGAAATATTTATCTAACCAAATTCACTTCAATGATAAATGACTTGCAAAATAAATGAACTTGAATTAACAACAATAATACAATCACATACACAAGTTGGAAAAATCGGATTTCACCCAATTTGGGCTACCTCTATGAGTCTGCTTCCAATAAGGACCTCTTTATTAATGCTCAAAATCTTATATATTACAAATTACCTTTTGATATGTTGTTCTAACACAGAAATTGAGTGCATTGTTGAGTTCCTTCCTGGCAAAAAATAGTGCAATTTTGATATAATATACATAAAATTCTGTCAAGGTGACCATCGACACGCTTTACGATGTAGCCTCACAACTTGGCACCTTTGGGCATGCTTTACGAAGATAAAATCTACATAAACTTGTGTGTTTCTAGCCTTGGGGTGCGTGCGATTAAATAGGCCACCCCTCTAAACCAATTTTGATAAATTATGGTTAGCACTAGTTATTATTCATTGTTTTATTAACCAAATCCGCAATTATTGATGGTCTTTAATTATAAATCAGTATGTATTTATATCTAACTTGAACATGGTGGAAAGTTGGCTAATGGAGGCATTTGAAGTCATAGAAATATTTAGCATTTGGTGGGTTCTATTCCCACTGAATGCCTTATACATTGGCATCTTTTGTTATTTGTTATAACCATATGTTATATTTAGCATATGGTACAAATTCTAATATTCGTTGGTTCGTTTAAGTAGTATACTATTCCAAAAATTTTGCTCAATGTTAAGCCCCCTGTGTGATAAGTATTTTGGTTGGTTTAAATGGTATACTATGCCAAAAATCCTGCTCAATGTTAAGGTTAAGCTCCCTGCATGATAAAGTTTGGGTTTTATGATATAAATAGGGGCTGGGAGCTAGACCTAGGCCCCTCTCCTCCCCATTTGAAAATTTATTACAATCAAAATAAAATGTGTGCTATTTGTTGTTGAAGAACCAACATATGGTGTGTTGGTAATGGAGCTTTGTTAAGAACTTTGGTTCCCATGGAGGTCATGGGGTTGAACCCCATTTACTCCATATTATTTTAAATAACCCAAACCAACAGTTACCAATGAGGGGTTTCCACATCCATTGACTCTATTTTAAATCACCCAAACCAACAGTGGTGACCCCTCATTGGCTCTTTCAATGCCATTTGTTAAATAGCTGATGGAGCCACTTTTCATCACACGGTTGGATCACTTGTCACTATACTTTTTCCCAATAAATTTTCAATTAGGTGACACGTGTCACCCATGCATTGGTTCCACGTTTCACCTCCTTATTTGCCATGTAATTTGACTTTTGACAAGGTTTGATTGGAACTTTGACTGGATCACTTGTCACTATACTTTTTCCCAATCAGTTTTCAATTAGGTGCCACATGTCACCCATGCATTGGTTCCACGTTTCACCTCCTTATTTGCCATGTACTTTGACTTTTGACGAGGTTTGACTGAAACTTTGACCGCTGATAACTTTTGCATATGAGCTCTGTTTGACAAACTGTTTGCACTGTTGGAAAGTTGAAGACATGATCTACGCATTGATATCATTTTTAGAACAATTTGAAGCACTTGAATTTTGCTCATTTTTTAACCATTCTGGACCTTTGTGGATGTTTTGGATCTTTCTGGACCTCTGTGATCATTCCCGGATCCTCTTGTATCATTCTGTGAGCATTATTTCTATTGTTATTGTTGATATCTCTTAGTTTCCTAGTCTCAGAGAGTAGTTAAGAGAATCTCTCCAACTGTCTCTATTATTATGTTTAGTTTCTATTTTCTAGGAACTTGTCTCCATAGTGGTTGACGTCATATCTATATTATTATGTTCAGTTTCAATTTTTTAGGAGCTTGTCTCCATATCGATTGAAGTCATTTTTCTTGATGTATAGTTATATAAGCTTGATTTTTTATTAGAAGGCAGTTAAAGATTTTATATCACACCTCTGGTGTTGAACTTTGCTTGAGTGGGATTTTCCCACATCATTGTGCCATTTTCTTTGTTTCATCAATTTTGTCTAAAGAACTCCATATATTTTTGCAAATAAACCAATATCTCTTTGGATCTTCGTCACTTTCATAGAAAGAAAGTCATACGGTTTGATTATTGACAATTGTTGATGATACTTGTGATCGAGTCAAAGGAGTGGGTGGAGTTAGTTGCCTTAATTTTTTGAATGTCTTAGCAAATTTTTCAACAAGAACTCTAAAGTTAAGTAGTTTTGTTTCTTCAACAACTTTGGATGTAAAGATAGGTTCTTGTGGATATGTCTAACACTCGTATTCTATGTATTTAGTAATTATTGGCCCTTGTCTTTTTCAATCTTCTCTTTCTTGTCTGACTATCAATTGTTAGAGTTTTCCTCACTTTGTATATATCATTATATTAAACTTAGAAGGGTGGGTACCTCCATGATATGCTTGACCCTTGTAATTACTTGATTATCTCCATTCTATGCAGATATAACCAACATGAGATCATCATTTTGGAGTAGTTGTATTGTTATTCTATATATGATCCATTTTCTTTCATCTAGTGGGCTCTAGATTGATATAACACCCAATTCCATATGTAGTCCACGATAAAGAACTACTAACATTATTATTCCTTGTGTTTCTTGTAGGTATTTTTCCCTTCTTCTTTTAGCTTCCAAACTATTTTCATTCTACGATGTTCCTAATATGGAGTGGTTTCAAGCTAGCCTCCACATTTCTTAGTGATTTATCTACTTCAGGGCCCAATGACGGTGTTTCCTCTTCCTCATCTAGTCAACCTTATAGATGCTACATAAATAGGGTCAATGACCTCCTATACCATCACTTCTCTTATATGTAATTGTTTGCATATCATTAGAAATTACTTCTTGTGATGGATTCTTTCAGCTTATACCTTCTTTGTTTTATTTTACCACTTTGTAGTTTCTACAAGTTGGCACAAGTTTTATGTTGTTCCATTCTCATTTATTTTCTATTTTTTCTATATTTTTCGATTGTGTATTCTCCCTGTCTGCTTGTTGGCCATGCTTTTTTACTTTCTTAATCTTTCATGGACATGCTTTTCTTCTATGGATTTATTTTATTTATAACCTTTCGTGATATAGACTATCCTTCTCAATTCATATCATGGATGGTGATCCCCACATTTTTTACCTTGGAATCTACTCTTGAGTGGTGTGGGATTCTTAGTATCTGACGTAGACCCCTCCCTGCCTCCATAGGTTCTTCGTGACCTCCTAGTCTAAGGATCATTCAACTTCTCGTTGAGCTGAAGTGGCTCCTTCGTTTCTGTGCTGGAATCTCAAATATTCGATCCACGGGTCCTTTACCTTCCTCATAGTCTCTGTACACGTCCGTGAACTTTTCCCTGAAATGGAACTTCGGGTTTCGGGACCCCTTGAGTCCTATTCCCGATGTCAAGAGTCCTCTACCCTTCGTCCTTCTGATCTCCAAAATGTCGATTTACCGAAGTAGCTTCAACTTCAGTTAGCCCCCCTGGGCTAGGCCTTGGTCCATGTGACCACTATTCCCATGACCACAGTCCTATTTTGGTTTTTTTTTTCTATGTGTAGCTCCCGGACTCCTATCCTCTAGATTCTCAAAAAGTTGATTCCCGAAATGACGAAATACCTGTGTCCCAACCTTCTCCTCCTTTCGCGATTTTGGGTTTTCAAACACCAAAATGCTCCGACCTTATGTCCTCAAGATCCCCGAAATGTCGAATCTCGATATCCCGAAATTCCTTTTCCCAGTTCTTCACATTTTGCACTTTCGGAGTTTCAATCCCCGAAAACCCTGGATTCCTTGTCTTTGGAACCCCTGAAGTTCTGAACTTCGATATTCTGAAATGCTTGCTTCCTCCAAACGCTTTCAGACTTTTTCATTTCGGGCTTTCCCGATGTCAAGACTTTCCTCCATGCCCCTGGTCTCTCGCACTTCCGGTATCCGAAATGTCGAAGTGACAATACGGCCCTTTTTTTTTTACTCATGGCCAAGATCAATGGTTGTGATCCACTCTCAAATTGACGGCCCTAATCATTTCAAAGTTTTCCTCCCTAAGAGCCTGGATCTCTCGTTCTCAGGATTTCCAAAATCCTGATATCCGGTATGCCAAAACTTGGCCTATGCTCTCACGACCAGTAATGCTCCTTCTCTACCTTCGGGAATTCACGTTTCGGAATTTCACGAATCCCAGCGCATCAAATCTTCGTTGTCCTCTGATATTCCCGGTATCCGAAATATCGAAGTACCGAAATCCTGAACTCCCAATTCTCCTCCTCCTGAGCAAGATCGACGGCTCAAAGCCCCTCTCGATCCAATGGTTCAAATTGTTTTGGGACTTCGCCAGATGCAAAGTTGAACGATTCTCCCTTCTCTGCTTCCCGATGTTTGAATCCCCGATATGAGGATCTTGCGACACGTGTCCCTCTTAGATGGACGGCTCAGATATTTTCGTGACTTCGGGACCCGTGAGTCCTAATCTCTTGGTCCTTTGTCCTCTGAACCTCCAAAATCCAGAACTCCGAAATCCCAATGTCTCTACCCTTTTCGAAATTTTTCGGGTTCTCTGCTCTGCGCGTGAGGGTTAAACCTCATGCTCCTCCTAACAGATCCAATGTCTAGCAGCTGTCTGAGTGAAATCTAATGGTCCAGATCTACTCTTCTCCTATGTGCTCTCCTACTATTATTTGAACATGAAAACTTCAATGGTCCAGATCTCCCCTTCGGCTTGATCCGACGACAGTTGTTGCTCCTTCCTTGAGCATGCGCTTTCTTCCCAAACCTTGGAATATTTTCCCAATATCAAGGGCCTCGACCTTTAGTTCTCTTCTCTGCGAGTTCTACCACAGTTTTTCTCACCTACGTTCTTAAATATGCTTTCTCTCCTAAGCTTTCGGGACCCTAAACTCTCCAAAGGGTTCTTTGCCTCCGTGACTTCTACAGCTATGGCTCTGTGCATGAAATCACTACTCCTCCTGAGCTTCTTTCTTTGAATATTCAAAGGGATCTTTGACTTATACACTCCTTGCAGAGTCTCTGCACTCACAAAGGTGTTATCTCTTCTAATATTTCCTGTAGCTTCGACCTCTAAGGAATTAACACTTTTTCTCCTCCTTCAGATAGAGAATCTGATGCCCTCCTGGCACTTCTTTGCTCAAGAAAACTTCTTGTTGAGTCTACAGGGTGTTCAACAACCCTATAAAGATCCCTCCTTGGACTCTACTCTGTCCCTAAACTCAAAGAGTTCTTCTCTTGTGCTCTATCTGCACATCTACTCAATGCCCTCCTGGCCTAGCATCTTCTCATAGAACATCCAGCAGTTATGTCCTCTCCTGTGCATTCTATGCACCTGCTTAATGCCCTCTTGGTAGAGCTCAACAGAATTCATTAGAGATTTTGTCTTCTACTGTGTCCTCCTCTACACAGTCTCACCTCCAAGATATTCAACAACCTTGAGGTCGTCCTCTGAGTCAATGATTTCAGTTGGTGTTCCTTCCTAGCACGTCTTTGTCCAAATTCTGCAGAATTGGAAGTGCACTCTATGCACTGGCTCTCAGAACCCGTAGTCTTCTATCACGCCCTCCTGGAATGAAGTCTCAAATATCTCCAAACCTTAAATAAAATAACCCACATATGGTAGCACCTATCTTTCCCTGCAAATGCACATACACAACATACATTCACGACACATAAAGAACACATAAAAGCATTCACACAACACAGAATGACATGCAGGAAAAAATGTTTTTTGTATTAATGTAAAATGCCTCATTTACAAAGTGTTCTTGAGTTCAGACTTTGACAGAGTCTTGGCTCCTTCTCTATCTACCTACTTCTTTCCTTCTCTTTTTTGTTTCCAAAATGAGATACCTCGATCTTTTTACATGAGGCGGATCTTCGAGCTCTTCCCTCCAAATCTACCTACCCTATTCAATTTACATTAACTTTATATTGAATAGGTTGCCTAGTCCATATTGGATCTAGATCTCAGCCTTACAACCATTAAGGCTATCTACATCTAATGCCTGTGTAAAGGCGTGGCTTCGTGGCTCCATGGCCTTATAATATTAAATGCCTTTCATTCAAATTCAAAATATGAGAGGGCTGGTGCCTCTCTTCCTTGAATGCATGTGCTGAGTTGGCTGGCTGGTTGGCGCATGGTTGGCTTGGCAGCGATGCTCCTACATCATACTCCTCTGCTGTGAAAATTCATGAGCTCTTGCTCATGAGCTTCCCATCTCAGCTGTTGAAATCCTCCTGGATCCCAAACAATTCTTGGGAGTTGTTCATCTACTCCACTTCCCTGTTGTTGTTTCTTCTTCTTTTGTTCCTCTGCTACTGTTGTTGTCTCCCTTCTGCTCAAGTTCTCATCGTTGGTAGTCTCTTGTGCTGACTTCAACATCAACCTCCTGACCTGTTCGATTACTTCATCTAGTTTTTGTCCTGGCTAGCTATGTTCATGCAGTCTCCTCTGCTGAAATTTATTTCTGCAGATGGGAAGATCACCATGATATCCCATGCTCTCTTCTTCAGCCTCTGTGGCACTATGTGTCCACTATGTTGCAGTCTTTTCTGCAGTCTTCTCTTGACTGACTTGTTGTTCATCCTCTTCATCTGACATTGCTGCTACTATCATCTCTCTTGCTGGTATGTCTCCAGCTTCTTTCAGTTTCTCCTCAGCCTAGAAATCTCCTCCATCAGTTTCCAACCTCATCTGGTGGATGTGCATGCTCTGCACCTCTACCCTTCTCTCTAGGGTTTCAATCTGCTCCCACAGATCAGCAAAGCTCATGTTTTCTGCCTCTTCTTCTTATGCTTCTGCAAGCTTCAATGTTGCAGTCTTTTCATCTTCCTGGCTAAAAATATTGAGCCATTCCTCGGAATGCTCATCCTCCTCTTCTACTTGGGAAGCTTCTAACATTTGTTCCAATTCTTCTTTGAAATTCATAGCTGGTTGTCCTTCTCTTGCTGTTGCTGCTTTGCTGGCATCACAAACTTTTTCCTCCCTTGGGTGATGTGGCAGGAATATTCGAATTCCTCCAATTATCAGAAGATTCCTCTTATCCTCCTCCTAGATGGTGCAAGTTTTTAACTTGTCATCATCTTCATTCACATGATCTACAAAACCACATGAATCTCCACTTACCTGCATCCCTTGCTAATATGAACTCACCTCCAGGTTCATGAGAATTTCACATAGCCTCACTTCAGTTCCCATGCCCACCTAGAAAATTGGGATTTTCCTGCTGCCCTCCTGGCAGTCTATGAGATCCCACAGTGATCTCGTCTCATTCCCCTCTTGGCAATGTGAAATTCCCTGGCTGTCCTCGAGACAGTCTGTGATATCCTGCAGTGATCTCATCTCATTGCCCTCCTAGAAATTGGGAACTTCTATTATGCTCTCCTGGCAGTCTTTGAGATCTTCAACTGATCTTAGTTCAACCTTGTCAATGAGATTCCTCCCAGTCTCTGGTTCACATACCTGAACCATCTCTTCTTCTGGTTCGTTGAGGTTTTCAGCATGCCTCAACCATCCTCTCAACAACATCCTCTGTCTTCTAGCCATCAACCCCTTGACTGGCCATTTTATCTTCGTCTTCTTCATGGTCCATTCATATACCCATCTTGACTTTGCGTCCTGTTGCATATGCAATGCCAGAATTTCTATCCTCGCCCTGATTTCAGCAAGTTCTTTATCCTTCGCAGCATTTCCTACTGCTGGTGGTTCTTCTTCCCACTGTGTGCATGACCTTCAATAGTCATTCTACCCACTGTCTATCTGTCCTCCTGATAGATCTGTTGTTTCTCAGCAACCATGAGTGCTTCCAGTCTTATTCTACAGTCCTCCTAACTATCTTCCTTGATTGTTTCCTGTCTATAAACAATCATCACAGAGTTCCTAGCACTCTGTCTTCTCCTTGCTTCACCTAAAATATACAAATGAAGTCCTACTCTGATACCACAATTGATGCAGACCCCCCCTACCTCAGCAGGTTTTGCACGACCTCCTGGTCTAAGGATCGTTCAACTTCCCCTTGAGACGAAGCGGATCCTTCGTTTCCCTGCTGGAATCTCAAATATTTGATCCACAAGTCCTTTACCTTCCTCACGGTCTCTGTACATGTCCGTGAACTTTTCCCTGAAATGGAACTTCGAGTTTCGAGACCCCTTGAGTCATGTTCCTGATGTCAAGAGTCCTCTACCCTTCGTCCTTCTGATCTCCGAAATGTTGATTTGTCGAAGTAGATTCAGCTTCAGTTAGCCCCCCTGAGCTAGGCCTTGGTCCATGCGACCACTATTCCCGTGACTGCGGTCCTATTTTGGGTTTTTTTTTCGGTCTGTAGCTCCCAGCCTCCTATCCTCTGGATTCCCGAAAAGCTGATTCCCAAAATGCCGAAATACCTATGTCCCGACCTTCTCCTCCTTTCATGATTTCGGGTTTTCAAACATCGAAATGCTCCGACCTTATGTCCTCAGGATCCCTGAAATGCCGAATCCCAGTATCCCGAAATGCCTTTTCCCGGTTTTTCACATTTCGCACTTTCGAAGTTTCAATCCCCGAAAACCCCAGATTCCTTGTCTTCAGAACCCCCAAAGTTTCGAACTCCGATATGCCAAAATCCTCACTTCCTCCAAATTCTTTCGGACTTTCATGTTTTGGGATTTCCTGATGTCAAGATTCTCCTCCGTGCCCCTGCTCTCTCACACTTCTGGTATCCGAAATGCCAAAGTGACGATACAGACCTTTTTTTTTTACTCCTGGCTGAGATCAACAGTTGTGATCCACTCTCAAATCGATGGCCCTGATCACTTCAGAGTTTTCCTCCCTAAGAGCCTGGATCCCTCATCCTCAGGATTTCTGAAATGTCGATATCCAATATGCCGAAACTTGGCCTACGCTCTCACAACCGGTAATGGTCCTTCTCTGCCTTCGGGAATTCGTATTTATAAATTTCACAAATCCCAGTGCATCAAATCTTTGTTGTCCTCTAATATGCCTGGTATCCGAAATACCGAAGTATCGAAATCCTGAACTCTCGATTCTCCTTCTCCTAAGAAAGATCAATGGCTCAAATCCCCTCTCGATCCATTGGCTCAGATCGTTTCAGGACTTCCCCAGATGCAAAGTTGAAAGACTCTCCCTTCTCTGCTTCCCAATGTCTAAATCCCCGATATGAGGATCTCATGACACATGTCCCTCTTAGATGGACGGCTCAGATCTCTTCGGGACTTCGGGACCCGTGAGTCCTAATCTCCTGGTCCTTTGTCCTCTGAACCTTAGAAATCCCGATGTCTTTGCCCTTTTTGGTATTTTTCGGGTTCTCTTCTTTGTGCGTGAGGGTTAAACCTTGTGCTCCTCCTGACATATATGATGGCTAGAGGCTGTCTAAGTGAAATCTGACAGTCCATATCTACTCTTCTCATATGCACTCTCCTGTTTCTATCTAAATGTGAAAAATTCAATGGTCTAGATCTCCCCTTCAGATTGATCCGATGGCAACTGTTGCTCCTTCCTTGAGCATGCGCTTTCTTCCCAAACCTTGGAATATTTTCCCAATATCAAGGGCCTCAACCTTTACTTATCTTCTCTGTGATTTCTACCACAGTTGTTCTCACCTACGTTCTCAAAGATTCTTTCTCTCCTGAGCTTTCAGGACCCTAAACTCTCCAAAGGGTTCTTTGCCTCCGCGACTTCTACAACTATGGCTCTGTGCATGAAAGCACTACTCCTCCTGAGCTTCTTTCTTTGAATCCTCAAAGGGATCTTCGACTTATGCACTCCTTACAGAGTCTCTACACTCACAAAGGTGCTATCTCTTCTGAGATTTCCTGTAGCTTCGACCTCTAAGGAATTAACACTTTTTCTCCTCCTTCAGGTGGAGAATCTGATGCCCTCCTGGCACTTCTTTGCTCAAGAAAAATTCTTGCTGAGTCTACAGGGTGTTCAGTAACCCTATAAAGATCCCTCCTTGGACTCTTCTTTGTCCCTGAACTCAAAGAGTTCTTCTCTTGTGCTCTATCTTCACATCTACTCAATGCCCTCCTGGTCGAGTGTCTTCTCACAGAACATCCAACAGTTTTGTCCTCTCCTGTGCATTTTATGCACCTGCTCAATGCCCTCTTGGCAGAGCTCAATAGAATTCCTCAAAGATTATGTCTTCTACTGCATCCTCCTCTACACAGTCTCACCTCCAAGATATTCAACAACCTTGAGGTCTTCCTTTGGGTCAATGATTTCAGTTGGTGTGCATTCCTAGCACATCTTTGTCCAAATTCCGTGGAATTGGAAGTGCGCTCTATGCACTAGCTCTCAGAACCCACAGTGTTCTATCACGCCCTCCTGGCATGAAGCCTCAAAGATCTCCAACCCTTAAATCAAATAACCCACATATAGTAGCACCTATCTGTCCCTGTAAATGCACATACACAGCATACATTCGTGGCACATAAAGAACACATAAAAGCATTCACACAACACAGAATGACATGCAGGAAAAATTGTTGTTTGTATTAATGTAAAATGCCTCATTTACAAAGTGTTCTTGAGCTCAGACTTTGACAGAGTCTCGGCTCCTTCTCTATCTACCTACTTCTTGCCTTCTTCTTTTTTTTCCAAAATGAGATACCCCGATCTTTTTACATGAGGGGCCTCTTCGAGCTCTTCCCTCCAAAGCTACCTACCCTATTCAATTTACATTAAATCTATATTGAATGGGATGTCTAGTCCAGATTGGATCTATATCTCAGCCTTACAACCATTAAAGGCTCTCTACATCTAATGCCTGCGTAAAGGCACGGCTTCGTGGCTCCATGGCCTTACAATGTTAAATGAATTTCATTCAAATTCAAAATATGAGAGGGTTGGCGCCTCTCTTCCTTGAATGCGTGCGCTGAGTTGGCTGGCTGGCTGGCGCATGGCTAGCTTGGGAGCGATGCTCCTGCATCAGTGTCCATTATCTTGATGATGATTTTATTTTCTTAGTAAATAGTCCCAATTTTGGGAATATTTAATAATATCAATGGTCGACAAGATCTACAATAAAAAAATTTCTTTTAATATGTGCTTGGCACCTTTCTCAATCAAGAACTTATCCAATAATGTGGGTATGGAGCACAAGAAAGTAGTATTCATTTCAATATAAAATATCATTCCTTGATATTGGTAGTGTTCCAAAATTTTCTCAAAATATGCTTGACTATTGGCTCTCTTGAATTTGATCAATTATGGTAGGATTTCTTTCTCTTTTCCTGGACTTATACATTGATGTTTTCAATGAATTTCTTGATTTCTTTTGGAATTCATTCAAGGAATTTCTAGTGGGTATTTGTGCATAATCGTCCTCTCGCCCTTGAAAGGAACAATTGATTTGATTTGGTGTAGTTTCATATGCAATTCTATATTTTTCTCTCCATTAGCTAGTTATATATTCTCTTTGACACATCTATACATATCTCATTCTTCAATTACTCATGGGATCTATTGTGCTCCCACAATAACCCACTAAAAAAATTCAAGTTCAAGAGATTTTTAGTGGGTCCCCCTGTTCTAAATTTTGTGTACAGTACTACATCACTACCTTATTGATTTGATACTGACATGGGGAGTTGTTGTTTGGATAATATAGCCTGGATCAGGGGATTCTTTACTATGATACCCATTTAAAAAAAAAACTCCAATCTTTTGTTTCATTTGCTTGACTAATCAATTCATCCTCACCCGAAAATATTGTTTATGTGACTTTACATAATCACACTAACTCTCCATCACTGATCTGAAGTCGTTAGAAGCTATCGGGTAGCTTAATCCCCTTGAAGATGTAAATCATAATGGAATTAAACAACACACTCTAATAAATAGTATGGCAGAAACCTTTTTGATAGTCATATCAGAAAGATTTATGTCGGGCTCATAAGTATCAAAAACAGTCTTTCACACAGATAAATTTGTACCCCAATGGATTAGCCCCGATGACATAAGTCCATGATGTATTCTTTAGTGGTTTCTTCAGTTGACATGACATTCAATTATTGTTTGGGGATAGATGTCCGGGTACAATGAAACTCATGTTTACATAACCTCTTATAAGGATGAATTTATTACATGGCAAACATTAATTAGCCTTTGGTCAATTAAATGAAACTCTCCTACTTCCCTAATGCTCAAACATTCATAATAGCATGTTTTTTTAGAAATGAATATTCTTCGATACCCCTCCCTTTGGAGTTATAAATTTCACAAATCTTGTGAAACTTCGATAAGATAGGTCTGATAACACACATGTAACCCCATTCTTGTTATTATACTTTCAGCACACAAATCTATGCAAGAGAGAGAATATTCCTCGATGCCTTTTCGTCGGAGTACAAATTAATATCTAGAATACCCCTACCTCGACAGTAATAACTATGATAATGCTCTCAATCTGTCTGGGTCCAATTTTTGGTTCTCATGAATCTGATACACATATTTGGGTGATCTTTTCTTTCAAATCACATTAATGATGAAGTGATGATATGCCTTTGAATTGGTCCTCGTACACGGATTATTTAAAGTGGTAATTAGGGTAATTTAATACTTACATAATATCCTTGAATCCCTCATTAACGCATTATCTTCCTACGCAAGATGGTAAAAATTCTCTGCTTTGTGTTATTTGGCTCTGTAACACACAGTAACCACCATTTTGGGTTGAAATTACTGGTATTTTTCTATATCAATTGGTCGTTTTGTTACATTATTTCATTATTCAGTAAAATTGTATTTTTTTATGTTAATTACAAAAAACGGAATATTTACCATGGCCATTTTGAATCCTCGAAGAACCAAGAATATCATGGCATATGCTCGGGTTTCCACACCTGAAACTACTACTAACTCGGGAGAAGTTTTAGTGACAAATACCACTCATCATACTAGAGAAGATAGATTCCCCAGGTACAACGAAATATATAAAGTATTCAATACTTATGAATTTCCCCCAGAAGATGAAAACCTAGACATATACCAAAATATACAGAAGAGTGGTATTCACCTCATGGCCGCTCGACCAACATTATTCCCATACAATGATGCATCTCAGTGATGTTTTAAGCATTTTGATCAGAGTACTGCCACTATTATAATCAAACCCAGAATACAAATAGCTGCCCTCCAGTCTGAGGATGTTGGTGTTTGATATCACTTACATGTTCCTATGTGTTCTCTCAACGAGCGATTTTTAAAGGGATTTGCTAGGAATAATAAGGACTCGGCCAATTTAATGGAATATTTGTGGGTCGATGAAGATAGACCATTCAGGAAAGGGCACAGGTTTGTTCCTACACATGAATTAAAAAGACCATACAAGATGTTCATTTCCATGCTAAGAAGGGTATATGGTGACTAGAAAATCACACATTTTCAGATGGACTGGTGATCCAGAATCGGACCCAAGAGCTTGATGGGGCTCAAAAAGGCCTAAAACTAAAATTTCTCAGAATTGCTTCAAAACAGACATGATGGTAGGTCTTGTCGATACGAACCCAACGCAACTTGAATGGGCTCAAATGGACATTGTATGCTCAAGTTATGGAGATCTGTTAGTTTTGCCAAACATGAAAAAATGATGACTGTACAGTCTGTACAGTGACACGTGGCAGCTGACTGTACATGTTGTATGACCGTATAGATGATGTGGAAGGCACATTTGGAAGCTTATGGAGGTGACACATGGTAGGTTGATTGAGCATAAATATGTTGACGTGGATGGACAGGTGGAACAATCCGGGAGTGACACGTGGCACGTTCGTACGGTGACACGTGGCACGTTCGTACGGAGACATGTGGCAAGGTACGACACTGATAGGGAAGACAAGTGGAAGAAAAGTGGACCATTCAACGATTGACATGTTGCAGAGTATCAGAAAATGGAGAGGTTCCATGTGGCACCCTGTTACTGGTTTGTAGTTTTGCAAAATTGTTTGGAGCTTACCGGATTTGAACGCTTGACCACCCAACGGGCTAGGTTTTGGTAGGGTTGGGTTAGCCAACCCACCCGCACTTGTTTCTTAACTCTATAAGAATCAAACTTATATTTAATTTTGCGTTATGGTGTGGTTCGAGTGGAAAAGGGTTGGGATCCCCCAGCCCCGGTACTATCCACATGACCCTCCGATAAAACCCTAGTTAAACATTTGTTGGCGCGGTTTCAATCCATACCAGCTAGCCATGGTTATGTCCTAAGCACCATAAGACCTGGGGTTATTCCATATGTGGTGGATAAAGTTTTAGCCTAGTCAGTCGAGCTATCCCATCAACCAGTGGCTAAAACTTGGGCTACTCCGTTGGGAGCTACACTAGAATGCGCATGGAAGCAATAGTGTATGGCCACATGGCCTTCAATGCAACCTGGGGCTGAGAACTAAGGGGCCAAATGATCCAGCACCTAGAGCGAGGACACATGGGGCATGCCCATAGGACCAGTGGCCAGTGCATTTGGGGGTTGCACCCAATATTAGCCATAATATGGGTTTTTAACTATACAATAAGATTTTTTTGGATTTTTATTATTTTATAGGCCTGTTTTTGGAGATTTTGGTCATTATTGGGAGATATTGGGCCCTTTTTTAGGCCAGATCTTGGGAGTAAGTTGGGATATGTTTACCAACTTCAGATCTATATAAACCAGGTCTCCTTGAGGCCATGGGAAGGAGATTCGGAGCAGGTTTATGCTAAATATTTGCCAAGCCAAAGCCATTTTTATGCAAGGAAGCTATTGAGGAGCGCACCTTTGCGGGCCATTTCTAGGAGCTCTGGTCATTTGATTTGAGTGTCGTTTCTTCTGTTGGGTTCTAAAGATCTGGTAGAAAAATACCAGATCACTTTTGTAACCTTTTGGCACTGTTGTGATGAACTTATTGATATTTTAACAAAAATAAGAAAGCCTCACCCACTGACATAGACGAGATTGTCAAACATCCGTTATCACGTTGGTGTTATGGTTTGTTGTTATTTTATTCTTCATTTAATTTTTGTACATGTTTATATGTCTGTCACAATTCTTCTATACTTCTTCCTCTTTCTTTAAGATTCTTAATTGGTTAATCAACACATGCTTAATAACTCAACCATAGTCGTGTAAAAGATCTTTTTGGATTAACTAGTTACCCATGGAATACACCATTGTGAAGACAACAAGTTTTCAACTGGGTAGATATATTGACCTTTAACATTTTCCTTAACATGAGGAATGTTCCTAGTATGAAGAAATCATGTTTCTATATGTATTCATATTTGATTGATGCCATCTACTCCTCCATACAATTTCCTAATCTCAGATGGAATCGAGATCAAGATCAACCCCCTTTGCACATTTATTTATCCAAACTTTGGAACATAAATTATAAAAGATACCTTTATAATATTTGTGATTATTTCCTTGCTCCTCTCTACACCATCATTTTCAAGTTCCCTAGATACAAAATATCAAAGGAAGACAGGGCTAGAATGAACGGTACAGATGATTCGTATTTAGGGAAGTGTTACACTTATATCAAAGTGTATGGAGGCATTGGGGCCCCACACCTCTCACCCTGCTTTGTTCGAGACGGTCTATTGATGAGAGAAATTTCCTACCAGACCATGAGAACATGGGTTACTTCCCTTCTTTTGAGCAGCAATAAGAAGCTATGGCCCTTGTTTCATGTACATATAGGAAACTATAGTTTATCGAATGGCCCACATGCCAGGAAAGAGGAGGAGAATTTACATGAGATATGTTTATGCATCAGAGAGGCAAGAGAACATGACCCATATGAGTTGGTGGTTAGTCATGTTAGATCTATGGGTCTCACTCATTCCAATATACATGTATTCAATTTTGATGAAGATGTTTTCAAAGGAGCTATCTTCTATGAGGATGTATTACATAAATTACCCAATGATGTTTCTAGATAGGAGTTACAATCAAAACAATAAGAAAAGAGGAGAACCTTCCAGGAGCAATTTCAAATGCTCTCAGAAGATGAACATAAGAGGTTGGATACCAAGGAACAAGAAAACCTTAAGAAAGCAGAGGAATTGGAACAGAAAATAATCAAGAAACATGAAGAATATCAAAAAATACAAACAAATAACGGGAAACAAAAAAAAATGATCCAAGAAGACCTTCAAATTAGATGAAAGCAAAAAGAATGAAGAGGCACTTCAAAAACTCATTTGATGAAAGAAGGAAAAAGAAATAAAATGAAGCAAGGGCCCAACAAAATTCTCTCTAACAAAAGAAAGATGATGAAGAAGCTAAGAAGGTGACAAAAGAAGCAAAGACATGGAGACTATAAAAGGAAAGACTAGCAGTTGAGAATGAAGCAAAGAAGAAAGTGGATGAAGAAACATAATGGAAAAGACAGAAAAAAATGAATGAGACTCTGAACAAACCATTAACTCCAAATATGGACGTATTGGAAATTCCACCACGAGATTTCACCCTTATCATGGCCATTCCAGGTAATTCAACATTTTCTACAAAAGTATTAGATTTTGATGGTTATGTTGTAGTTGTAGGGGATTATTACTGCAACAATAAAACTCGAAGCATTGAGAAAAGGTCAAACAAAAGGAAGAGAGGAGAATCAACCACCACCCAATCATATATAGGGAGAATCATTGAATGGAAAGGAGGACCTGATCCAGAATAAATGTTATACATGCAACCTTTGCTCTTCATGCATTTGTGGGAGAAAATGCATTGTCTGGCTTTGAGGTTAATACAACATTAGGCAATGCAAGAACTAAAATTGAAGAACTTGAAAATGAATTGAAAATAGAAAGATATGATATCTCTACAGAGTTCCTCAAGGCGGTTGAGGAGAAACATCATCTTCATAAGGAAGAAATTGAAAAGGTTGTGCAAGCTACAAGAGATGAACTTACTTCAGAATTTGAAAGGGATACCATGACCTATGAGACTCTTCACATAGAGGATCTAAACAAAGCTTTGAAAACTCAGAAGGATGAGATAAATGATAAATTTGAAAGGAGAACACTGCCAGAATGGGACACCCACATTAAATAGATAGAATCTATGAAATGAAAGCTCTCTGAAGAAATAGAACAAATAAAGAATAGACATACTAGGGAGATATCCAATCTGCAAACAGAGAAAGTTGAATCCAAGCGGTTGGTTGATAAACGAGGTTTCCATATTTTGGGATTGGAACAGGAAAAAGAAAAACTTGAAAAGGCTCTAGAAGAGAACAAAGAAAAAAATCTTTCTTTGGAAGTAATAAGGACAGTGACAATGGAGTTGAATGAGAAACTAAGATTTGAGCAAAAGGAATGCTTATGCCTTCTCAATGATATGCAAGCAGATAGAGATGATCAACTTAGGATAGAACGTCATTTAGAAGAGATCAAGGAGCAATATCAAAAGGCTAGTGATGCCTTTGATAGGGTCATTGATTGGCAAGGAGTATACAAAGACCCCTATAAAACATTTTCATTATACTCAAATAAAGAGAGACTTAAAGACTAAGTCTTGTCTAATACATGGAAGCCTCTGTTGAAGGATGTCCATGCCATTCAAGAGACAACAACCAAAGCATGCAAAAGGTTATGGGACAACTCGGATGATCTCATTGAGAAATTCAGAATGAATGAAATTCCCCCCATTGATAAAGTAGCACCTACCAAGGTGAGAATAGATAAGGTAGAGGAGCACAAATAAATTATCCAAGTAAATATAGAAAATTTGACTGAAGTAAATCAATAAGTTCTAGAGGAATATTTGTTGAAACCTGTCAGGCTTATCACAATGACCCAGAGTTTTGTAAAGCGTACAACATAGAAGTTAAAGTAAGAAGTTTCTACTAAGATTTTGATGGAGAGTTGGACATGGAGAAGATGCAATTAGATAAGTTAAAGAAAGTAATTGAATATTATTTTATTTGGAAGGAATATCAGGACTAGATGCAGAAAATCTCATAATTACCTCATTTTCATAAGTGATCCATTTGTCTTATTTCCTCTCTTTTGTAATCATAGTAGAAATCAGAAATGTGAAGAGTCACATCTAAACTGCCCTGTGATTATGTTACAATTTTGGAATGTAAACACTCTTTGGAATCTTATAAAAGAGAGAACTATAAATGAAAATGGGCATTTGATTTTGATTGTATCCAAATAGTAAAATAACTGTATGGTGAATTGAACAAGAGACATAAATGGAAATTTTGGTACAGGTATATATGAATCAGATTACTCTTTTTATGCATATTCTTTCTGTGAATGTATGGAATATAATTTAATGAAATTTGTCTTAGTTTTTATTATGTATGTTTATGTTACCATGATTTTCATTATGAATGAAGCAATGGTGTAGTAAGTTAGTGAAGCAACTAATTGTAGCTTACTTATTATATTGTCGATCTAATTTACTCGATATTATGAATTAATTATGTGCAAGTAGTAACATTTTTCACGGTATTCATTACTGCAGTTTGCTCCTAATCAGGATACTTTAGGATGAGTTAGGAATGCATCTTTGAATAGTGATTATTCATTTTATTTTAGTTCAGTTTTCAAAGTCTTAATTCATTTGTGAACATTCTACTCTCATATTCATATTTAGATCATTTTTAGAGTGGAAACCAGGCCCATATACTAGTCAGAAACGCTATCCCAAATGAGAGTGAGTCTAATTGGGACTTTTCATCAGGTGTTCTCCCTTACCTGGTTGACATGTCATTTAGACCCGTCAATAGAAATGGCGCTAGAAGGAGGACCATAGAACTGAATGGATGCAAAGAAATCTACAAATCATACCTATTATATTCAACTGATAAACACTATTATGCCCAGTAGTTCCCATCAACTTCATTCAGATCAAGTTTCACATCCTCCATCATATTCTATGATTAGACCCGCTCAAACCTCTACCCAGAGAAGATTTACCCATTTGGAACCATTATCTCCAAATCATCGTAACTTCACTCGTGGAGAGCTCTAAACAATAATAAGAGAATCTCGTGAATGTGTGTTGACCCAATAGTGGGATAGAAAAATTGGTCAAATCCCTATCGACTATTCAGTATCTCAGGGTTGTGGAAATTACCTAGGAACTTATCCTTTTTTTGAAGATCCTTACGTACTACGGGAAAACCCAATCGTTGAAACTCCTCAATACCATGTGTCTCAATCCTTACAAGAGATTTCAGAATCTTCTAATTTCAAACTCAAACATTTCTTGCTCGTTGTTGGTGGTGGTGCACCACCATCACCACCATAATATCCACCTCGAACCCCTAGGAGTGAACCCAAAGATGATTCTAGAGAAGAAAATGAATCCGAAAGTGAATCAAAATCAGAGCGACGGCTACAACTAGTCTTATACAACCCTCAACCCATGGCAGAGAATAATCCAAATCCACCACCTTAACATCCCTGGCTCAATCCTGATGTTGTGGCAGTTCCCAGAATAGTCCATGACATGCATAAACATCCCTATAAGTTTATGTGAAAGTTTGATCCTGACAGAAAAGACTCTGCATGAAACCACATAAAGAAATTCTTACTTGTTGTCAGATTTATGAATGTTCAACATGAAGATGTTGTCTGCATATTGTTTCCTTACACTTTCGAGAATGAATCCTCTACATAGTTCTTTCTCTGGAAGAAGCTTCTATCTCTAGCTGGAGAATATTTTAGACCATTTTTCTTGAAAATTTTGGAAAAGACAAAACCCCAGCAATACTAGTTCTTGATCTTTCAAGAATTAAAATGGATCCCAAACAAAAAATAAAATATTTCAATCAACGCTTTCTCACCCTAATGAAAAAAATCCCACAAGTTTCCAAGCTCGTTGAAGATGTTTCCATCCAGTTTTATACTTCGTCTCTCCCTATGTCCATGGACATGTTTGTCAAGAATGCTGACAAAACTACCCTTGAAGAAAAATTTTAAAAATCCCTAAAAGTGGAAAAGAAAATGTTGAGTCTAAAAGGTAACCTGAGAGATGAGTCTTCAAAAGATAAAGTTAATTCTAAAAATAAATCCCATGTTTCCAAAACCTTGGAAAATAAGAAAGGCATTGACTCCACAGACATGGAAACACTTCAACGAATTGTTAAGAAATTGTCCAACAAAATAATTGACATTAAAAAGAGCAATGGATAAGGATCTTCTGGCACTAAGAAATTCTTTGAGTTTCATCCTAAGAAATATAAGAGAACTCCTCCCACCAACAAGACGTCTCTTTCTCCCCTAGACGGAATTAACATGGAAGATATTGTCTAGGCTCTCCAAGCTTGGACGACTGAAAACATGACTGAAACTGAAAATGAAGAAAAGAGAAAATCTAATGATCAAGATCAATCTTAGGATAGTAAAGAGACAGAAGAACGTCGAATTAATTGTTTTGGGGATAGTTTTTTTGGACCAGGAGAAAAAGAAGATATAGAGGAAGCATGTATGTCTTGTTAGCGCTTGAGATGTTCTTGATTGAAAAAGGATCTATGCCAAGTACATTTGGAATGATAATTTGTGTTTTGATTGATAAATCAAAATGACTAGGATTGGAAAATCAACATTTAACTCAAATCTCATACTCATTATATCTCATGGATTAAAGGCATACAAACTCGATATTCAGATACTTAGGGTCAAGTAAATGAAAGAAGAATGAAATAAAGACACAGATATCAATGCACCAATCACATCAACAAGAATTGGCACATCTCAAAACTGAATGTTCATTAACAAGAAACTCTTTCTAATCATGAACTCAAATAATTGAATGAAATTTTATAGAGAATAGGCATTTATAGCAAAGCTTGGTTTCTCATGAATCTGTAACTCATAGATTATTAATATATGTTATACCAATAATCATTTCATTCAACTAAGAAGGAAAAATATATGAATATAACATAGGAAACACAATCTGATACTGAATATGCATGAATTCTTCAATAATGAAACACATATACAGAGTCTGCAAATATTTCTTAAAACTGATTTTCAAAACCTAACATTCCAGCCCCTTTTTTAACATTCTAATTGATATAATTTATAAAAATTACAATACCTAAGCTATTTCTAGCTTTTAGGAAACAAAACTTATCAATAAACTAAAAATAAAAACAATGTGTGATCTGTTGCAAGAAATTTGGGACTGTTTGATCGATCCTCTTCTTAAAAATACTCAATTGTTGAGTTCTGATACCCAATATACTAAGATGTAGGTTTCGTCTTCGACCAGGTGTTATGCCACTTGTATTCGAATCTGGAATGAATTTCACATTTTATGCCTTATAATGTTCTGCCACCTCCATGTTGATTGGGCGTTTTTGGTGAAATCTAAAAAAAAAAAAATGTTGTAGAGATCTGTTCATAGCTCCTAAAAAATTCAATATTTTGAGAAATTGTTGGAGAGGAACCTAATTGGGTCCCTTATGAGAGAAATCCATGTCTCATATTTGGCTCATTGATCCCCATTTTCCCATAAATCAAGCCCAAATTTTCTTTCCTGGAAAATGACGTGGATGACAAATTTTTGACTGAATATCTAAGCCACTTTGACGAGGTCTGGGCATGATCTCAGGAGTGTAAAATCATCTCAATACTTCTATAATTAAAACCAATAACCTCCTTTTCTCTCTTGGATGGCGAGAACAAACCAACGAGCATTTTTTTTTTTTTAATTTCGTTTACAAAACTTTTGGTAGCACCTCATGTGGCATTCAATCTCTTCACCTCATACTTCAAACGATCTATGAATTATTTTAGAGACATTTATATCTCGAGTTTTCACTATAATTACAATGTTTGGATATTAGCATTCACTTCCAAGATATCAGCTAACTACTCATGTTGGTCGACATTATTCAAAGCAATGAGAATGTCTTCAACCATATTCATCTGTTCCTCGTCTCCTAACTAGGGCTTCTCATATTCCAATCAAATTGTAAGATATATTTTTTAAGAAATATGATTTGCAGAGATTTTTGTCCCTTATTTCTGATTGTCTCTCTTACGTTAGATAGGAAGGCAAATGCCTTGTATTTTCCTTGGAAACAAATAGAAACCTATTAAAATTATGTGATAATATTTGTCCCATGTCCTTGGTAGTTATCACTTTGTTGACATCTGCATACAACATTAAAACTCTACAAACAACAACAACTAACTCTGTATTCAATGTGTAGTGTACAAGTGTTTGACTATGAGCTCTGTTGGCGGGCTTTGATTAACATTTGATGGTTGACTCGACATTCGAAAGATCGATGATTAGTTAGACTTTGGATTCAGAATAAGGACTTGGTTTGGAAATGGAAGTTGGGTGCGAAAACTCAATATTTCTATTTGCCAACATTTTTTAATAAAATTATTATAAATAATAACTTATTTCAAGGTTTAACTTTGGTAAACTAGATGAGAACCCATGGCATTTTTCAAATGAAAACAAAGAGAGAATATGACAAAGACAAACATACATTTCAGATTGACTAGAATGGAAGTTTGAGGCAATGAGAGGCTTACACAAAATGACACGAGGATTTATGACTCTTGGTGAAATTTTCATGAAGGATGACAAGCTAGTGAAGTTTGTGTAATTTCTACAAAAGTTTAAAATTGATGAGGTAAATTTTAGTGCTAACATGTCTGGAAATGTTGTAACCACTAAAAGTTCAAGTAAAGCTTCCTCCCCTGGCCCTCATGTTCCTTCTAATCCACCCAAAACAACACCCCATACCCAGAAGACCATAGAAAATACTTCCCAACAGAATGCTCCTTCAAGTCCTTCATCAAAACTGGAACATGATTTCTTAGAAGATTTGAAGAGAACTAAAGAAAATATTTCCTTGTTTCCACTAATGAAAAATCCTCAGATCCAAAACAACTTTATTAAGACTCTGAAAGGTAATTATGTGAAAAATACCAATGAAGTCAATGTGCGGAAAAGAAAGGAGACAAGCAAAATTGGCCCATCTAATGATAATCCAACACCCCAAAGACAAGTAGTTGTAAAGGAATATTTAATTGGATAGAGATCGAGATCAAATACTCCTCCATTCTTATTGACCTTTGATATTTTCAATAGAAATGTACATAATTGCATGGTAGACTCTGGTGCTTCTTCCAATGTAATGCCTCTTAAAGTATGTGAGAAACTCAATGCCAAACCTGAAAACTTTGATATCCAAATCATTCATCTAGACATAACGTGAGTCAAAGTAATTGGTGAATTAAAGAATGTTTTAAAAAGGATGTATGCTAACCCAAAAATTCATTAAACTATTGATATTATTGTTGTGGACATACTTGGAAATTATGGCATGCTTTTGAGCAAGGACCGGTCTTCTATGCTTAATGGATATTTTTCTACTGATTGGTCACATTTGTGGCTACCGTATAATCGCAAACTCAATCATATCATAATTGATAGAGAAAGATATATGAAACATGTGGTTACTGATTTGAATGACCCAAATTAACATGTTGTGTTTAATAATTCAGTTTTGGGCAAATATTATTATGACACATTTTTTGGGAATTAAACATCTAAGTTTTATTCTTATGCGAAATCACACACACAATCTAAAATCCTTCATTGCACTCATATTGTTGAGCCCCACTGTAACATAGTAGGTAGTACTGATAATAATTGTTATGCACACTCTAACATAGTTTCTAGAGATATATTAGAAGGATTTATTAACTCCACTAACCTTACTAATTCAAAAAACACAGTAAATACAAAGTATACTCACAAAGAAAAAAAGGGAGATCCTGACATGTGGACTTTATTTTTTTATGGATCTGAGTCTTTGGAAGGTGTGGGTGTTGGATGCATACTCAAAGATCCTAAAGGTAAGAAAATATTAATTTCATGCAGACTTGAATTCCAATGCACGAACAATACTACTGAATATGAAGCCCTCCTACAATGATTGAAAAAGGCAATAGACTTGGAAGAAAAAAATATAAAGGTGTTTGGTGATTCACAGATTATCATAAGGCATGTAAGAAACACCATAAGTTATATTCCAAGTCATGTTAAACATTACCAGCAAGAGGTATGGGAATTGATTAAAAATTTTCAGGCATTTAATATTACTCGTATTCCTCATTATTTTAACTATGATGTTGATTTACTTGCTAATGTGGCATCTATATTGATTCAATCAGAAATATTGATGTCTGACCCTTTTTCTATGGAATTGTTGTATAGGCCTTTGGTTCTTGAAAATGTCACTAATTGGAGAGTCTTGATGATGACCAACAGATTGTAATCTCTCTACACCTTGAAGGCACCTTCAAAGATTCAATTATTGACAAAGGCCAACATGATCAACATATGAACTATGATGTCACTGACCTACTAGATCAAACACGGTATGAGGATCTGACTCATTTAGTCAATAGCATTCCCAAGAATGTGGTTAGATTGGAGAAATTGTATGATCTTCAAGCTAAGTTCAAGAAAGTCTCAAACTGCAAGACCAATAGCTCAGTGATGCAATTTGAGGTGATAAATCTAGGCACGAGCCATACACCTCAAACTATAAATCTTGGGAAAAATTGTTCCTCTTTTGAAAGACAAACTTTCATTAAGTTGTTCAAAGAATTCAAACATATATTTTATTGACATATGACACTAAGATCATCCAACTTGTCATTCTCATGAAGTCGCAAACAAATCCATTTCAACAAAAGCTGAGGAAAATACATCCTAGTCTTGAGACACAAGTGAAAGCAGAGCTTAACAAGTTGTTAGCAGCCAGAATAATATTCTCGGTCAGGCATACTCAATGGATATCAAATATTGTACATGTAAGAAATAAAAATGGAGATATAAGACTCTGTGTTTACTTTAGAAATTTAAATAAGGATTTAGAGAAAGATAATTATCCGGTCCCACCCATGGAGAAAATTTTACAATGTGTATCTGGTTCTGAGATGTTCTCATTACTTGATGGATTTTCTGGTTATAACCAAGTTCTAGTTGCTCATGATGATCAACTAAAAAATGTGTTTAGAACTAAATGGGGAACTTATGCATACATGAAAATTCCATTCTAGTTAATAAACGTTGGAGCAACCTTTCAAAGAGGTGTGGACATTTCTTTCATAGGATTAATTAGAGATTGTGTAGTGGTGTACTTGGATGGTGTTACTATTTTCTCCAAAGACAGAAAAGACCATATAGCCCACTTGATAAATATATTCAACAGATGTAGGAGGTATTGCATATCTCTCAACCCCCAAAAAATATATTTTTGCAGTTAATGAAGGCCAACTTTTAGGATTTATTGTTTCTGAGGATGGTATGATGATTGCACCTGAGAGAAATGAAGCCATTTCCAAAATCCCTCCTCCCCATAATAAAAAATATATATAGTCTTTTCTTGGGAATATTAATTTTGTGAGATTTGTCTCGAGTTTTGTTGAAACTATGAAACCCCTCCAGGATATGATAAAAAGGGATGTTGAGTTTAAATGGGGACACGGAGAAAAGGTGTCTTTTGATAAAATCAAAATAGAAATAGCATAATCTCTCGCATTGTGAGTCCTGACTTCAGTCGAGATTTTATACTCTATATGTTTTCCTCATAAATTGCATTTGTGGTTGTTCTTACACAATAGAATAGTGAAGGAGATGAATTTCTAATTGCCTCTATGAGTTCAGGTCTACAAGGAACATAATTGGACTATCCTGAAGTAGATAAAGAAGCTTATGTTGTCTTTAAAGTTGTGAAACACTTCAGACTTACTTGATCAAATCAAGAACCAAGGTGATTGTACCTTAACTTGTCATGAGAAACATGTTGGTATAGAAGGATCAGAGAGATAAAAGAGCTAATTGGATAACATCCCTACAAGAGTATGACATTGAAATAATCCTGCTAAAATTTTCAAGGGTCAATGATTATGTAAACTAGTCGTTGAATCGGTAGATGATAAAACAAAGGAAGATGCATTGTATAAGGACCAAAGTATTTTTGAAAGGGAAGTCTACTATATTGTTGTTAATTCTAATCAATGGTACTACAAAATGAAAAACTATTTAACCCATGGGCCATCTACACGTCATATGGAGCAGAAAAATAAGAGAGCTCTCAGACTCAAGTTAAACCAGTACTAGCTCATTCAAGGAATATTATGCAGAAGAAATTATGATGTTGTCTACTTGAGATGTATTGAAAAGAACGATGCAAATAAAGTCTTAGTTAAATTCCATGATGACCCACTTGGAGGAAACTTTGGAGGTGACACTACTACTCACAAAATTCTTAGAGTTGGTTATTATTGGCCCACTTTGTTCAAGGATTCTCACGCATATGCAAGAAAGTTCCAGGAATGTCAAAAGTTAGACGGGAAAGAAAGGAAGCCCACATTTCCCCTACAACCTATTATTATTGAACGCCCTATCCAACAATGGGGGTTAGACGTAATAGGGGAAAACCCCAATTCTTCTCAGTTACACAAATACATTCTCACCGCAACAAATTATTTCACCGTATGGACTGAGGCAATACCGCTCAAAGTGATCAATGAAAATGTAACAACCCAATTTGATTAATTATTTATCATAGTTTTTAATTTAAATTTAATTAATTATTAAAATAAATTAAATGAGTCTTTTTATTATTTTATTATTAAAAGGTAGGTGAAGTAGTTAATGGGAGGGATAAGGTTGTTGGGGAATTAATGGGGGGATAAGGCTGTTGGGGAATTAATGGGGGGATAAGGTTCTTTTGTAATTAGTGAGGGGGATTTGAGAGAGAAGGATAAGGAAGAGGGGGGGACTTGGAAGAGGGATCCTTGTTTTGGGCAAAATTGGGGAAGGAAGAAAGGGGAAGAAATTCTAAAAAAAGAGGAGGAAATTGGAAGAACAATTTGTTTTGGGAACTCTCATAGGGAATTGTTGTTTCTAGGAACTTTAGGCTCAGGGGCCAGGAAACCGCAAGGATTCCTAGAGCTATGGAGCCAGAGAGGTTGTTCCTAGTTGGCTGGGAGGTTTATATTCAGTTGGGCGGTTTGGGCAAGCTCAAAAACAAGAGAACCAGGGACAAAATCAACCAACCTGCAAGTAGAGGTATGTATTTTATTATGTTTTTGTTGTGATTATGTTGAGGTATGTATTTCATTATTTTGTTGTTGTGATTATATTGTTTTTTTGATTATGTTGTTTATCAGTTGAAAGAAAACGGTAAATTAAATTGCAGATTATTTTAGTAGCAAACAACAAAATACATATTTATTTATTATTGAGGCCCTTAAATAGGTAGGCCTTACATATGGTATCAGATCATGGTTTCAAAACTTAAACCTGGGCTTGACCACCCACATAATTGAATCTTTTCATGTTGATAAAACAGGTGCCATCATCAAAATCTGTTGCAAGCTGTGATTTTGCAATTTCAGATTTTGCACAAAGTTATATACCTGATGTGCCTCTACCCAATCGGTGAATAGGAACATGTTGTGTTTCTTGCAAATCAGCAATGGCCTTTCCAATCATTGACCAATATTTTCTCGACTGGATAGCTTTCCACTTGATTTGAGTTAATAGAGTATGTTGTTGGAATAGTCCTCCAGGGAGAACTTGCAGGCCTGATGGCTTATTCACTGCAATTTGGACCTCATAAACCATCATATTAAATATAAAACACCATAAAACATTATATTATATGTTAAAAACATCTCGACATAACCAAAAATAAACACCTGGACTCACACCCTACATCCCTACCTTCTGTTGTTACCTACAATATCCATATTGAAGAAAACAAATGCGGGAGGAAGTGACTATGATGGATTGTGGACACCATTACTGCAATGATTGTTGGACATAATACTTTATTGTTAAGATAAATGAGGGAAAGAGCAATCATATTAGGTGCATGGCTCACAAATGTAATGCCATCTGTGATGGAGACATTGTTAGAAAGCTTGTTAGTACAAAATATCCTGAAGCAATTGAACACTTTGAGCACTTCCTACTAGAATCCTACATTGATGATAACAACAAAGTGAAATGGTGTCCCATTGTTCCAAACTGTGGAAATTCCATAAGGTTTGAAGAAGATGTATACTGCGAGATTGAGTGCACTTGTAGAAAACAATGTTGCTTCAATTGTTTGGTTGTAGCACACTCTCCTTGTTCCTTCTTGATGTGGGAAATCTGGGATAAGAAGTGTAAGTATGAATTAGAGATAGTCAATTGGCTTACAGTTCATACCAATGCCTACCCCAAGTGTCACAAGACAGTAGAAAAAAAAAATGGTGGTTGCAACTTGGTGAGCTGCATCTGTGGCCAAGCTCTTGGTGGTTATGTAGTAGGTTCCCAGTACGTAACACCTGGACTCAAGCAATGGTAGTACCCATGTAAAATTCTTGTTGAGATGTCATCTACTAGAAAATAAACACTAGGAACTTCACCTATATACACTTCAAAAGTTGATTACACTAATGACCTGTAATACTATGAATGATTAGAAACTAGCATGTGTACTGTATGTATTTCTACAAAACATATTTCTTATGGAATTGACTAGTAAGTGTAAAATGCTACAAACTCAAAACAATAGTACATTTTCTGCACTCTTTTATCAATGTAAGTCTTCAAAGTTAAAAATTTCTACACTCTATGCTTCATCATTGTTGCCTCAAAGTTTTATCACCCAAAATGTGGTAGTACATAAAATTACCAAATGATCATCTTCAAACAAAACATATAATTTGCAGGGTGCAATTGGCTCTCTCCATGAAAGACGGTGATAAACCAATTTGGACCCTATCCAGAGTGCATTCTCTAGCTCATTTACCATTTTCCCATCAACGATGATCTGGCCATTGTGAATCCGCCTTTTCTCAGAGTCGATCTCTTATACTGTGAACTGTAGAAATCAATCAGATTTGGTGGAGTGGAAGTAGATTTCACAGTGTCTGTGTAGGATAAGCCAAGACCAAGTGCCAAGCCACCAAGGGAGGAGCCTACAAGGGCTATTTTTTGTGAACCACATGTCAAGCCACCGACCTTTGAAGCCCATCTATGTTTCACGTCAAGCCACTGACCTTTAAAGCCCATCTCCAATTCACATCAAGTCGTGGACCTTTGAAATTCATCCAGGAAATTCCATCAAACGCAAAAGGCATATTGTATCACTCGTGCCAAGTGTTCAAGGAAGCGCCCACACATCGAGAACCAAGGGAGAGTACATGTTTGGACTATATGTGCCTGAAGTCCCAATATCCAAGTATTTAAGCCTACCAACTATTGGCCATATTCAAAGTCAACACATATCCCATCACCCAAGCACCAATCCAAGACAAAGAGGAAGAACATGATGCCCGACCGAGACATGGTCTTCACACTCTCAATACAACTACATACTTTTCCTGTCTTCGGGCACCTGGATTTTGAAATCAAGAAAGACCTAGTAAGACATAATTCACTGCAGAGTTCAATGTATGGAGGCCAACTATTCGTTGGTATCAGATGTAGTCTCTAAGCATACAACCTGTAATCTCTTGTGACTTTGTCATACCTCAAGAACATGAGCACCATTCTTGTAAGCTACTTAGAAAGAGATTTTTCCACGGTGCCCCAAACAGGAAGAATAAGATCCCCCAATATATTGAATGCTTGGACTCTCTTACCAATGGTACAACTTGCACCAGCTTTACACTTTGTTCCATGCATGCATTGTTCAATAGATAATTGAAACAAATCTTTTCAACATATGTGTGCCTTCAACCTGGTTGAATTCGCATCAACAGTTCCACCAACAACACACTAGTCACTGATAGAGGCAACATACTCGCCATGCAAATAACCTCCTTGTAAATGTTGCCCACCCTTGTAAATGTTTCCCACACTAGTGCGGTGTAGCTAATAAAAATTTAACCTACGTGTCATAATGTCAGACACCCATTTCTCTACCCAATTTCACCTAATCACGTACGCATTTAAATTCCCTCTTTATTATCTCCTCTCTGTTGCCAAAAACGAATTCAGACCACTTAATGCACTGCTTTAATCGGCCACGGTCCCTCCTCACTTAACTCTACTTAGCCGAACCCCATACCTGCAGGCTTGCATTATCCTGATCTGCGTCCAAGTCAACGTGTTTCTCAAATCCATGTAATCTATACACATGAATAGATAAATTGGTTGTGGCCCACGTTCAAGTCATGGATGCAGAGTTTGGTTCAAAACTACCCCGCAACATTTCATACACCTAAAATATCCAAGTCATATCAAACATCGACCTTCATGTTAAGAGTCACAAGGAAGAAAGCATCACAACAAAGCCCGACCCAATTCAAGGCCCGAGACCAGGCAAAATGGACAGATTTTGCTTGTGCTTAGAACAAGGACAGAATTAGAAAAAAATTGCCAAGAATGTAACTTCTTGACATTGCAAAAAATAAAACCTCAGCATGATAACTTAGAAAAATTTATGAATATATCAAACAGTTATATTAAACACAACAATTAAAACATTTACATTACTTATTAGTATGTTTTAGATTATTGTGTTCCAAATTCGGAGTAGATTCAGCAAATGTAATATCCATAAATCAGTTCAATGTTGTAGTTAAGAGACCTAACATTTATGTTTTGTTGCTTTGAGATTAATTTAAACATTTTCTAAGAATAAAGAGAGGGCCATTTGAGAAACCATTTAAATAACTCTAGATTTAGATATTCATTTTCTTCAACCTACACAAAGTTGTAACATGCCAGATTTAAAGATATTGATCTATAATACAACATTGAGCAAATCTCAAATTTATTATGATTTAATGGTCATTTATTTTCATACTAGTTATTTTATGTTTTAAAAAAAACAATTTAATGAACTCACCTGTAACATAATTTTAATAAGGTCGGAACCTCAAATTTATGTCACATGATTTTAATAAGGTCGAAACCTCAAATTTATTATAACGTGAGAGTCGTTTTTTTTTTTACATTGCTTATTTTATGCTTTATATAGATTTGTGAGTTTTAAATGATAATTATAATTATATATGTGTGTGTGTGTGGCGGGGGGGGTGGTTAAAATGAATGCTATAACATAATAGATATGTTGTTAAAATGGATTATATATAAAACAATCATAAAAATAAATAAATTATTTTTTTTAAATGTTTGTTTTACATATTTTATAGAGATTATGGTGATAAGAGCATAATAAAATAGGTTCAACAATTAGTGAAATAAATCTATATTGATGAGCACCATCCTAGTATAATGTGAAGTTGAAAGGATTAAGCATAGTATAGCAATATCAATTCAATATATGTAATGATGTCACAAGTGTGTTTATATATTATATGTAGGATTGTGAAAGGCAAATTAATATTATAATATATGTGTGAGGTCAACATAACAATGCTTAAATGATTGAATGGTGTAATAGTTATAATGAGAGTGCATACAAAATAGAAGATAGGGTAATGTTTTTAGTGTGCTCTTAATGTGAAATAGGTTAAAAAGAAGRAGAAGAAGATTCAAGAAATAGGTAATATAAGTAAAGTGAATTATGGCAAGGATGACAAGGATATAAGAATGACAAGATAGTTAGTATGTAATAATGATGGAAAATTTAGGGAGAATATTAATGATAAATAAATAAGTATACAAGAATGGCAAGTAGTATAAAGTATTAGAGTGTGAAGTGACATACAAGTAGGTAAGATGGAAAAAGTACATGGATTATGCAATATGATATATATAGCAATAAAGTGTTGACGCGAAGGGTGGTTGAAGACAGTGAGAGGATATGCATGAAGTGTATTAAGAACATAACATGGACTAAATGATAGTTAGAGAAAAATAGATGTAACATAAAGATAATAAATAAATAATGATATAATACAAAGGTTATCAATGTAATACAAGGTGTGGAAATGTAAGAAATGCAACATGATATGATGTCACAAATGGTAGTAGACAATTGAGATAATGTGTATATAAAATAATAATAAAAAAAAAATAATAAGTAGGATAGAGCATAACACGCAAAAGTAAGTGGGAGCATGAACAAGAATTATAGTCTAAGGACAATAGTATAATAAGGGAGTTAATTACAATAAAGAGATAATCAAAGTCAATAATGATTGTTTATAATTATCAAGATACCCTAGGTGGGATTGTATGTATGACTTAATGAAGTTTATATCAAACTCAATATAAGATTCACTTAACTAGAGAACAAATGATGAGCTAAGGTTCTAATTAGTGAAAAAATCAATAGACTATACTTTATATATGGGGGTCATATATGAAACTTAGGAAGAATAAATCTATAACAAAAGTTTGTCTTATCATTAATTAAATTACAAGTGATAATAAAATAGAGTCAAGACACAGTAAGGTGCTTACTAAATAGGGGTAGTTGTAATCAATATATTAATAACCTCAACATGTTTTTAATTGGTGAAGGTACAATGGGACCAATATAGAATATGGTTTTCTATCATAGAAGACACATATAAGTCATGTCATGACTTTTTCCTTATATTGAGAATGACCATAACTTCAAGACGAAGTTTTGTTTTGAAGGGTTGGTGTATGTTGTTGTCGCAAGAGTCGACTCTAGGCTGTAATAGAGCCTAGCCTTAGCACATTTTAAATGAAATAATAAGTTGTCACTAGGAACTTGACTTGGGTTTCATGCAAGTAAATTTTGAGATAAGCACGAACCACTTTTGATTAGAAGTTGCCCCTTCCAACCCAAGAGGGATCTCTCAAATATATGTCATGATAAGATATTCAATAAGCTTAATAGTGGGCAAATTTGTGGGTAATAGAAAGTTTTAAGGTTTTTAGGGTTGGTGGTTTGGACCAAGAGGTATTCCATTGGGTATGGAGTCAAATGATCAAGAAAATAATAAGAGTGTTTCGGCAATGGAAATCCATGGAACAGAGGTGAGATAGAAGCTGATTATAGAGAGAAGGATTTATAGAAGTATGGCAGCAGAATAGAGAGAAAACATATCAATATGGAAGGAGCACTTAGCAATGAGTGAATTCCTAGCATAAATCAGTGGAAAGAGATAGTTGGGACAGAGAATCTAGCAAGGATGAATTCTGAACCTTCATATATCTACAAGAAATGACCCATAACATGTCCAACAACAGAGAATCTAACAAACGGATGAATTCCATTACCAACACAGTTACAAATGGAAATAAAACCAAGTGAAATTATGTGAAAATGAAGCAAGAAGAAATTCTCTGCAAAAAAAATAACAAGAATCTCTTATATAGATCTAAAATGCTTTGCAATCTTTTATTAAACATGAAAACAAGTGCTACATCCCAGGAGTACTCCTCCTGTGTGTCTCCCCCCCCAACCCCCTTTTTCTTCTTCAAGAAGATACAATAATATAGGTCTTCTTTCGAATAACTAAAAAATGATTCGAATTACAAAATAAATCCCTCTATAAATGAACATGTATCTCATGTAGGTATTGAGGTCGAAATCCTCCTAAAAAATAACAACAATTACCATCAATTTCGGAAAATCTCTGCCATAGAAAATGGGCCAAACTACTGAAAACTGGGGTTGTGGTTATGGTTATGTATCTCTCGAATCGTGATAGTTGTGAATAAACTAAAAGATTTTTGTGTGAATCTATTTTTTCTGACAAAAAACCTCTCTCAGTTCCCTGAGATCCATTTCCATTTGCCCCAGATCTTCATTTTACAAACATCTGTCAAAACAAAAAGATATGAGATCTGAAAATTAGGGCTCGGAGATGGATTCAATTCTCCCAATATGTGACACCTGTAGGAAAACTGAGAGAGGATATTGATATTTGATGTGTTAGGAAAAAAATCTTCCGACCATTTCTCAAAATGATCCTCCAAACGCTCAGAATAATCATTTGAAAATGATTACTCAACAGAGTAAAAAAACGTCATATTTCTGAAAACGAATCTCACCTTTCGGGGGACTTTTGAATGCCTTCCCAATATCCAAATTAAATTCTAAAGACACCAATGGAAATCATAGGATATGTATATGTCGATCGACTATTCGAACGCGGAAAATGGCCTCTCCAAGGCTGAGAAAAATGGTTTTTTCCCAAGGACGTTTTTTGCATATGAAAAACCTACGATTTCGATGGCTAACGGACCAAAAACAAGGGTATCTTAGCTGCTGAAAGTCCTGGTTTTCGGTGGCTAACAATGTGATTTCATAGCACCATAATCCACCGAAAGTCCTGAAATCTCGATTTTGGGTTTCGGGAAAATGGGAAATGGTCAAAATCTTTATGTCAGCCAAACCCCCAACTGTCGAAAAAACTTAAATGGTGACGTGGCATTTTTGTAAAAAACTTATTATAGCGATTTTATGTCGTTTGTTGCATGATTTCCGTGCCTACTCGTGAGCTCTTCCTCCACGTGGCTTGATGCATGGCGCTTGAACACTTGGTCTCGGTCGATACACTTTTGGCAGCTAATGGCATATGAAACCTGAGATTTAAGCTACCGAAAGTCTGCACTTTCGGTAGCTAAACACTATAATTTTTTTCCTCCTAAGCTACTGAAAGCCAAAATTTCAATATTTGTTCCAACATAGGCTCCATCTAGGGATGGTGATTTCTTGTAAAGCGCCAAGGACAGTAAACCACGTGCCTTCATTCATTGGGCTATGGAGTCGTAATGCTTTAAAAAAAAAAACCATACTAGATTCAAAACTGAACTGAAAACATATTGAAAACCACCACTATAATCTAATGCTCAAAGTCAAGCTTATTTATATACATCACCTACTCTAACTACTGAAAAATTCCCACTGAATCAAATGATACGAAAATGGCAGTGAAGCCAATCCAATAATTGTCTACTTATTTGAAATTCGCTCACACTTTCTTGGAGAAAGCTGAAAAAGGAAACTAACAACTCCCATCTGACCTATTTTTGATCATGAATTTTCAAACTTTTCATCAATTCTTGTGACAAAATATCCATGACATAGCTAACTCGTCCATTAAATGAATATAAAAGGTCAACAAAAGGATCATGAAAAAATGCATGGTCCTAAGGTTTTAAATAACAAGATTCATCAAAGACTACCGTGTGCTCCAATTTATTTTGCTCAGGATCATCCTCAAAGAGGATATCCAAACATCCTTCATCTGATATGACATCTGTCTGAAGACCATCATTCCTCCATGAAAAACCTGCAGCCAATTGTTCTAGAGAAACAATATTATAATCATCAGTGTACTCATCGTATTTAGGTTCAACAGATAACTCAAGAGTGTAAAAAATGCTCGGAATCTTGACTATGGATTCTCAAGCATGGGAAATTCTGGTTCTTTCTCTAGCATGATGTTTATCTCATATTCATACTCCTCCAAATCACATTCTAAAGCATCCTTGAACAACAAACTTCCTTCATGACTGTTAAACATGATAGCCACATCTTTTTTATGAAACAAAATAGACTCTACAAGCTGATCTCTTGGAAGGAAATCATCATCATAAATAGGTTCACTAACTTCATGTAAAGTTACATCAAACACATGACTGTCATCATTTAAAAACAGATTTACATTTTCAGAAATGGAAGAAGTTTGACACTCATATCTAGGACTGTGTGAAAGTTGCAAATCTATGTGAGTAGGGGTTGTAACATAGCTGTTCAGGAGCAGGTCTATCTCTTCTTTTGTTAAAGGATGAGGTGATCTGTGTAATTTTTGGATCAAGAAACTATTGTTTGCATTCTCTTTTGCAGGTTGACCATGATATTGAATATCTTCTTCTTGAATATGATCACAAGAGCTATCATATCCCGTTTCTTTATCATCCAACTCTTCGTCATGTTGGTCACCTTCATCCACTTGAGAAATTTTTGTTGTTTCTTCCTCCTCTTCAAGAGGATTTGTATGATCTTTTTGTCTTATGAATTCTATATTACAACAATCTTCAAAAAGGATTTCAGCTGAATATATCCTCTTACAATGTTGATGAAAAAGTGTGTGAAAATATTTCAATGAAGGAATACTAGAATGGGGTAAAGATTTATACCAGAGTCTAGCATCTCTTTCCAGCAAAAACATAAACAACTTCATGAGGACATCTTCATGATGTACATTTAATTCATCCATGAGCTTGTGGAATTCAAACAAGTGTTGAGCAGGATTTTCGTCCACATATCCTCCAAATTTAGGAAGGACACCTTCCCAAATTTTAATGTCTAGAATAGTGTTTGGAAAACCATAAACATTTGTAAAGTATAGAGGAGCAAACCTTGTAGCAATTTGAGCAGTGAACGAATTTGACATTTTGAGACCAGTGGAGTCGCCAGTGAATCATGTAGAGTCTTCAAACCAAGGAGTCACCAGGTGAATGATCACAACCAATTGAATTCCTATCCCTTGTTCACCATCAAGGAATAGATCTAAAATTTTTGTCATATCCTAGGGAATATAGCTTCGTTCCTCCGCCCCCGGCAACGGCACCAGAAAATTTTATCGCAAGAGTCGACTATAGGTTGTAATAGAGCCAAGCCTTAGCACATTTTAAATGAAATAATAAGCTGTCACTAGGAACTTGACTTGGGTTTCATGCAAGTAAATTCTGAGATAACCACGAACCACTTTTGATTAGAAGCTTCCCCTTCCAACCCAAGATGGATCTCTCGAATATATGTCACGATAGGATATTCAATAATCTTAATAGTCGGCAGATATGTGGGTAACTGAAAGTTTTGAGGTTTTTAGGGTTGGTAGTTTGGACCGGGAGGTATTCCATTGGGCATGGAGTCAAATGATCAAGAAAATAATAAGAGTGTTTGGGCAATGGAAATCCATGGAACAGAGGCGAGATAAAAGCTGATTACAGAGAGAAGGATTTATAAAAGTATGGCAGCAGAATAGAGAGAAAACATATCAATATGGAAGGAGCACTTAGCAATGAGTGAATTCCTAGCATAAATCAAGTGAAAGAGATATTTGGGATAGAGCATCTAGCAAGGATGAATTTTGAACCTTCATATCTCTGCAAGAAACAACCAATAACCTTTCCAACAACAGAGCATCTAAAAAACGAATGAATTCCATTACCAACACAGTTACAAATGGAAATAAAACCAAGTGAAATGATGTGAAAACGAAGAAATAAGACATTCTCTGCAAACAAAATCACAAGAATCTATGATATATATCGAAAATTCTCTGCACTCTTTTATTAAACATGAAAACAAGTGCTACATCTCAGGAGTACTCCTCCTGTGTGTCTCCCTCCCCCCCCTCCCTTTTCTTCTTTGATACTATATAGGTCTTCTTTCGTATAACTAAAAAATGATTCGAATTACAAAATAAATCCCTCTAGAAATGAACATGTATCTCATGTAGGTATTGAGGTCGAAATCCTCCCAAAAGATAACAACAGTTACCATCAATTTTGGAAACTCTCTACCATAGAAAATGGGCCAAACTGCTGAAAATTGGGGTTGCAGTTATGGTTCTGTATCTCTCGAATCGTGGAAGATCTGTATAAAATAAACAAGGTTTTTGTGAATCTGTTTTTTCTAAGAAAAAACATCTATTAGTTCCCTAACATTCATTTCCATTTGCCCCAGATCTTCATTTTACAAACATTTTCAAAACAGGAAGATATGAGATCTGAAAATTAGGGCTCGGAGATGGATTTAATTCTCCCAATATGTGACACCTGTAGGAAAAATGAGAGAGGCTATTGATATTTGATGTGTTAGGCAAAAAAGCCTCCGATCGTTTCTCAAAATGATCCTCCAGTCGCTCAGAATCATCATTTGAAAATGATGACTCAGCACAGTAAAAAACGCCATATTTCTGAAAACAAATCTCACCTTTCAGGGGACTTTTGAATGCCTTCCCAAGCTCCAAATTAAATTCTGAAGACACCAATGTAAATCTTAGGATCTGTATATGTTGATCAACTATTCGAATGCGGAAAATGGCCTCTCCAAGGCTGAGAAAAATGGTTTTTCCCAAGGTAATTTTTTGCATATCAAAAATCTGCGATTTCGGTGGCTAAGAGGCCGAAAACAAGGGTATCTTAGCTGCTGAAAGTCCTGGTTTTCGGTGGCTAACAATCTGATTTCACAGCGTCGTAAGCCACCAAAAGTCCCGAAATCATGATTTCGGGTTTCGACAAAATGGGCAATGGTCAAAATATTTATGTCGGCCAAACCCCCGACTGTCGAAAACCCGAAATGGTGACGTGGCATTTTTGTAAAAAACTTATTATAGCGATTTTATGTTGTTTATTGCATTCATTTCGTGCCTACTCGTGAGATATTCCTCCATGTGGCTTGATGTGTGGTGCCTGAACACTTGGTCTCAGTCGATACACTTTCGGCAGCTAATGGCATATGAAACCTGAGATTTAAGCTACTGAAAGTTTGCACTTTCAGTAGCTAAACACTATAATTTTTTTCCTCCTAAGCTATCGAAAGCCAAAATTTCAATATTAGTTCCAACATATGTAATGCCGCATTTTGACTTAGACAACTAGAATTACTTAAGACCAAATCACCTTTTATTTTTACTAACAGTGAAACTATTAATGACACACTTGAAATGTTAAGACATATGGACCTATGTGAATGTCAATTCTATGAATGTTTATCGTTTTTTGAATTATGATGGGTATTATGCAATCTATTTCTAACCTGAAAATTTTGACATTTAATGTTGTTGGTACATGGATACCGAATTGAGGATATGATTAAATGCATTTACATGAAGATAATGCATGGATATGTATGAGTTTATGTTATAGACTAATCTGTAGGCCCATAGGCTATGAAATATCCAAAGGATAATGATGATAAAAGGTTGATGTCGTGAACATTGACCAGGAAACTGTATGGTATGAATCTTTGTATGTGAAATTATATTAGTTCAAATGAATTTCTATGAAGTTTGGACAAGTACAGGTTTTCAGGTGGAAAGACTGCATGAAACTGAATATACGATGACAAAATTTCCAGCAACATAGTGCCACTGTATGGTTCATGGTAGGGTGTTGACCCTAGTTCTATTAGGAGGGGTGGAGGATTTTCCCTCTGTGTATCCTCTGAAACCTAGAGTCATGGGAGGACGGTGTTAGCTCACGCTCCCCTAGATATGTGATGATGACTGCCAGTTGCATGTTGGGGAAGCTTGGTCAAGAGAGTTGACACTTTCGCTTACGGGTTCTATCTAGAGTTAGGTCAATATAGTTGACGCTCCAAGATAGTCCAATAGAAGAAGGATAGGGATGGAAGGAAGTAAGTTAGGGAGGAAGGATGACTAGAAGTAGTTGAGACTGTGTGGGGATTTCACATTATGGTAGAATTTCTTGATTTCCTCATTTTGAAAATATGTATATATGTATGTTTATATTTACATAATTGAACTACAATTATCTAAGTGAATGTTGCTTGTGCTAAATTATAGTAATTAAGGGATCTCGCGAACATTTTAAATGGTCTACTATCTTTTATGAAATGAATGGTCTTGTTGATTGGATTGGATGCATACAATAATTACCTTAGGAGTGATAAGTATTGTCATTAGTGCATGTGTGAGTCTTGTATGTGCTAGCTACACATGCATGGATTGCACATGTACACTAGTATGTATAAGTGTTTTAAATTGATGATGGTGTTTATTTGATGTGGATGTATGAATCATGTGTTATTACCCTTGTATTGTAAATTTCTCTAACTTCGGGACAAATTTTCTTGAAGGGTGGGTGTATGTAATAGCCCAATTTGATTAATTATTTATCATAGTTTTTATTTTAAATTTAATTAATTATTAAAATAAATTAAATGAGTCCTTTTATTATTTTTTATTTTTTTTACAAAAACTAAAATTATATATATATATATATATATATATATATATATATATATATAAAGGGTGCGACCGAAGTCATGGAGTACAAAAGGGGGTGCTGATATGGGAGACCAGCTACATAATTTCATCAAAATCTTTCTACAAGGACTTTTCCATAGATTGTATTGTTGTAATATATTTTAACAGGCTTATCTAGACATAATTATCATCTGAAAATAATAATATTTCGCCATTTTTGCAAAATTGGGAAAGCCTTACTTCTCTGATTACATACTATCTTCCTTGGGGCCTTGTTCTTCTTCTGGCAGTGGTTCCAGGGCTACGTTTAGGTTTGGCAGTATTGGGTCTTCCCTGCTCCCAGTCTCCTCATTCTGGCTTTTCTCTATAGAATTGTGAGTTATGACTTCATGCATTGCTTCAATTATTTCTCCTTGTCGTCTGAGATAGTCGACCTTGCCTTGAAGCTGGTTGATCAGGGAGCGGTGTTGTGCCAAGGTCTCCAGAGTGAAGTTTAAAGTGGATCTGTGAAATTCCAACCACAGGGCCAATTGTTGGGTGGTGGAGAAGTTGTCTTCCACCAACTCTTCCTCCAACCACTCATGACCTGGAAGTTGGTCCATTTTTACAATTAATCTCATTGTTGGAGCCTTCTTGTGCTTGATGTTGGGGGCTTCGCCTACACTATCGTTGATGCTTCTTGGTTGTATGCATTGTTGGCCTCTGTAATTTCCTTTAGTTGCTTCTCCTCTAGCTGAATTGACAGTGAGGCAGCTAAGAAAAATTTGGAGCCTTTTGTTATTTCCATAGACAATTTCAAATTTGTAGCAGCCTTTGTTGTAGCCTTTGAACATGCCAATGTCACTATTAATTGTGGCTACCTCTTTGCTTATTGCTTCCTTTCCTACTTCACCACATCTATTGAAGATGTTCTCTAAATTCTGGCTACCACTTCTCTTTAAAATCCCTTCCTAGGACAAACTTCGCATTCCTGAATTCTTCTTGAGCTAGCAGAGACAATGAATTGAGCTCTGCCCATCATGAATTCCCCTTGTGGCTAAGAACAGATTTTGTGCGAGCTTAGGGAGGGAATGATGCTCAAATGAGGATGCGGTAGGCTCTGCCAGCAATTGCATGTTGCGAAGCATGGCTTCAATCCCTTCACAAGCCATAAACACAAGTGAAATTAATGAGGAGGTGAGGGAGCTGGATATTGGGAAATCTTGGAGTTACAAAGGCAGTTGGTTCCCATGGAGTATAAACTCCTTGCAGCCCAAGAGATCTAAAAGCACAAACGGCATCGTACTATCTCCCATGATCTATAGTATGCTCAAGTACACAGATCCCCAGGGCTTGACGTTCGGTTGTCTTGAAATACCTTTTCGTTGAAATGTCGCGTTGTAGTGGCTGCCAGGTGGAGCACAGACCCAAGGGGGGTGAGGCATTAGGGGGGAGCTAGAAAAAAGACCCTTCCCAAGACTTCCAAATGACATGGGCCTCTTCCTATAGCTAGATTAGCTTGTTCGTCTGCTATCCCATTGTTTATGCATAGAATATGATAGAAGGTAGGGAGCATGGTAGATAACATATCTTTGGTTCTTTCTATGAGCCTTTTCATCTTTGAATTCTTCAGGGTTGTTTTTTTATGAAGTACCGAATTATATTCTTGGAGTCCCCTAGAATGATTAACTTGTTGAGTTGTCATTCCTGGGATAATTGAGCTCCTTTGAAGAGTGCATAGGCCTCTACTAGATTATTGGTGGTTATACCCAAATTCCACAAGTAAGTTAGCAATCTTTGTCATCTGTGGTTGAACATAACCCCTCCCACACTTGCCTCCCCCTTTTTTATTATTTTATTATTAAAGGGTAGGTGAAGTAATTAATGGGGAGGATAAGGTTTTTGGGGAATTAATGGTGGGATAAATTTGTTGGGGAATTAATGAGGGGGATTTGAGAGATAAGGATAAGGAAGAGGAGGGGACTTGGAAGAGGGATCCATGTTTTGGGAAAAAATTGGGGAAGAAGAAGGGGGAAGAAATTCTGAAAGAGAGGAGGAAATTGGAAGAACAACTTGTTTTGGGAACTCTCACAGGGCATTGTTGTTGCTGGGAACTTTGGGATCGGGGGCTAGGAAACTGCAAGGATTCCTGGAGCTAAGGAGCTGGAGAGGTTGTTCCTAGTTGGCTGGGAAGTTAATATTCAGTTGGGCGGTTTGGGCAAGCTCAAGAACAAGAGAACTAGGGACAAAATCAACCAACCTCCAGGTAGAGGTGTGTATTTTATTATGATGTTGTTGTGATTATGTTGAGGTATGTATTTCATTATGTTGTTGTTGTGATTATGTTGTTTATCAGTCGAAAGAAAACAATAAATTAAATTGCAGATTATTTCAATAGAAAACAACAAATACATATTTATTTATTATTGAGGCCCTGAAATAGGTAGGCCTTACAGAAATCCAGATGATATATTTCCTTGATTCTTCTATTATAACTAGATTTGGTATCCCTGAATCGTTAGTTTTTTATAATGCCAAGTATTTTTTGTCCTTGAAGTTAACTGAATATGCACTTGAAAATAACATTAAAATTAAATATTCAACAAACTATTACCCTCAAGGAAATGGGCTAACAGAATCTACCAAAAAAAATATAATTAAAATCCTTAAACGAACAATAACAGAACATGAAAGGAACCGGCATATGTCCCTCCAAAAGTCTTTATGGGTTGATAGAGTGATGATCAAGACATCTTTGGGAAATTCCCCTTTCTTTCTTATTTACAGATAAGAAGCTACCCTACCTACTCACACTTTCTTCCCTTCCCTATGGTTGGCTCAATTTTTCCAAGATTAAGAATGTCCAATCATGCAACAAAGATTAAACACCCTCCTTAAGCTAGAGGAAGAAAGGGAAAATCTAAGCAGAACCTAATGCAACATCAAGAACTAATTAAAATATGGTTTTACAAAGCTTCTGTGGGTAAAAAATATTTCCAGTTGGGTGATCTAGTACTCAAATGGGACAAAGCCAATGAAATGAAAGGGAAACACACTAAATTCTAAAAAATTGGGCTAGGTCTGTACCAAATTTATGAAAAAATTGGGCCAGAAACTCTCAGACTAAATATATTGGAGGGAAATTTTGAGGAACTCCATGTTAATGGAATATTTATAAAAAAATACTTCTCCTAATCACCTTCAGTGATGTATCCTTGTACATATTAGGTTTCTTATAGAAATCATTTTTTCGTATTGCATTTTCTACTTTGATTGATTTTTTCCTGTTTCATTTTTTTTTTTAAGTTCTCTAGTTTTTCTCTTCTTTGTTTCAAAATTAAATCTTTGTCAATCATCACCAATCAATCATTGATGTTCGGATAGAAATCCTTGGTTGGTCAAAAAAAGATTACATGATTCCCTATGGAAGTATCTTTTTATGTATATATTAGTGATGTTAATATTTACTATCAGTGTTTATAACATGACAGTAATGGTTACACAGAAAAGAAGCAACATGTTTATATTTATTTCAAGAGTAAACCCCTTGTAACGTCCCCACTATAATCCTCATTTTAATTAATTATTGTTTAGATATAATATGTGGCTACAACCAAGCGATGTAATATGTGAATTGTATTTTAATGTTTTAGTAATAAAATGTGATGCCAGCTGCTAAGGGGACATGGAAAAGAGATGGGGGTTGATTCCAATTTCTGATTGAATGTTCCCAAAGCCAATCATTGAATACATGTAAGAGGGTGGGTGTGAGTGGTCACATCCCAAAGTTATTGGGCACATGGAGGTTGAGTAAAATCAGCTTGGGGAAGAGTGTGAGTCAAGAAAGGAAAGCCAAAGAGAGGAAATGCGTATGGTTTGGGACAAAATTTTTTACACATTGAGTTTTTGTGCATGAGGAGCAAGTAGAGAGTAGGGAAGAGAACTTGGATATGGTGCAGGCATGGAGGGAAAATTCTAGAGCAATATGGAGTGTATTTGGAGCATTTTGGAGCTGGAAAYTGAAGAACTAGATTGTCCACGGGGGATTCACTCAATGAATTTGTGACATAGCATGTTTGTTAGTGGGATATTAAAGAATACCCTTAATTTCAGTAGATAATGAAAAAAAATTATAAAATCCTTTTTTTGAACCCCCCCTCCCAATACATATGTACAATTTTAAAACCCCCTATTTTTACCAGATATCCTAGGTATCTATTTCTTTCCTGGACTTTTTAATACCCCTTTTTATTTCTACCCTTAGTATGGAAACATGATGAAACCCTTACACATTCGAAAATCACAAAAGTAATCCAAAATAAGCAAACAAGTGCACTAACATACAAACATAGGGATATGTTATTGCAATAAGATAAGCTTGGGTTCAAGGGCTTGGTATTATATTTATTCCACCCCTCTTTAGTATAATGCATGGTCATGCATTTTTTTAGGTAGGGGGGTTATTTAACTACAAAAGCTAAGAGTAGAGAACCCCTTGTACAAAAACTTATTTTGCATCTCCATATGAAAAAAACACATGAAATCACACCAAAATGATGGCTTTAACTTCTTGCAAAAGAACCTCATAGTTGAAGAACCTATTGGTTTCATTTTGGAAAATGCACCATGAACATGAAGTCTTTCCTTATGATTAGCTTTATTCAAAGTTTTTTTTACTAAGTACCCAAAGTAAAGACCATTGATTGTAGCCCCCTTGTTAAATTTGCAAATTCGAGCTAATGAAACATTAATATAATTATCTTATCTTATTTTTCTAAGTTTGGTTGATGTCACAAACTAGACTGGATCCTCCCCTACTAATTGTCACTAATATTAGACAAGAACCCACTATAAATAAGAGAAAACATAAATATTCATAACAATTTGATAAAAGTTTAATTGACACTAAACCGCATGCCACTTACAAAACTCTTGTGCCTAAAGGAATGCTTCTAACATAATTAGCAACTAAAGTCCAATTTGTCTTGTGTAAGTGATATAATCATAACATAGGGACTGTGTTATTTCCAACACTTCCTCCTATCCATAGAATAAAATGAACCACATATTTATGGCCATATTCTAGGCAAATATTTCATAAAAATATAGGTGTAGAAATCAATAACCCCATAAAATCTTGCAATAAGATTATCAATGTATGAATAAGTATTGCATGTGAAGATCCTTCAAGAAATTTTTTTGTTCATATGGTTGCATTGCATCTGAGGATTTTGACTTTGGATATTGTTAAGATAAATAGACCTGCCACTATAAATTTCTAGTAACATAGTGGCATAAGGATTGTCCTTCACATGCTTGTCAAGGAATTTGTTCTCATCTAGTTTAATTATATAAGTTGGATTTGGGATAGGAATGTAAGTTTGCATTGCACTTATAAATTTGAGTACTACATGGCAAGGCTTGATCATATTCTCAAAGTTATATGTGAAGGATATTGGATACTTTATAATGATATTTGTTGGAATATCATCGATGTGTATCAAAGACTCACCTCCTATAGTAAAGTGGACTTGTGATCCTTTGAAGCATATCCTGCCCAATTTGTAAATCTATGGAGTTTTTACTCCCTTTTTATCTTACTTTCTAGTTTATACATGAAGTTTCTACATCATACTTTCATCCTATTACAAAATTTTTGAGACAGTCAGGTTCCTCAATGATCAATCCAACTAAAAGGGTGATTGATTTCTACACTAACAACCTACAAAAATGGTTTGTATGCCCTCCCTCTGTTGCATTTTTTTACTACTGACACACATTTCATCCTAATATGCATCATCTAATTGTTTCTCTTGAATTTGAAAATGGATTAGTAGCCGAGTCTCCTTGGATTGGTAATAGGGACTACAATGCACAACTTTATGTGCCTTTTGGTTTGAATTTCACAAAAACTATCTGGGGTGGAATTGATGTTATCGGGAAAAACAATCATGAGAAGGTAGGGTGGAATTGATGATATTGGGAAGAAGAATCATGAGAAGGTAGTTTCCATGGAGAAAATCCTAGCTAAGGATTAGGAAACCGATCTGAGAACATTTCCATAATTATGTTCATCTATGGCCATGGTGGTTTTACCAAATTAATTAGAGGATTCATCAGACAAGGATATTGTTGATGCAAGCAACAATTCCCCCTTCATTTTTGAACAAAATAAAGGGGGGGGGCATTAAACTTAGAAATTGCTCCCTATTTTTATTTATTTTTATGGTTTTTAAGTCTTAATCCTACTCACGATTTACTATCATTTTGGTGAGTAATTAGTATTGGCCTCTTTACTTTGGTGAGTAATTAGTATTGGCCTCTTTACTCTCATTGATTTTGATTGCTTAATTACATTTTTGTTCATTTCTCTCAAGCATTTCGTAAGTATGGTAGTTTGAATTAGTACTTCAATTTGTTTGAAAATATGTTGAGTCTTAACATGATCATCATTTGCAAACTGGTAAGATGTTTGACATATCACAAAACAATAGCAAGCAACATCTAGAATGTTATGATTTATCTTGAAGGGATTACTATACTTCATCAAGCACTAAGGGCTTGAACATGTTTTTATTTCATTTCATTAACAACATAAATTCATAAATTATGGATACATTGGTTTTCATGTGACATGGATTAGACGAACATGGGCATGTTTGATGCATTTCAGCAGCCTGTGAAAATTTTCATCAATCACTAAGGGCTTGGACATGTTTTTATGTCATTTCATTAACAACATAACTTCATAAATTATGGATACAATGGTTTTTCTGTGGCATGGATTAGATTAACACGGACATGTTTGGTGCATTTCAGCGGCCTGGGCACATTTTGTAGGGGTATTTTGTAGCTATGATAGTACAGGAAGATGCATTGGTTTGTAGGCAAGACTTGCAGCCTCTCTTCGTCAAACAACAATTGGAAAGTTGCATGGCACTTCTTGGTCTCCCAAATGCCACTAGTTCTTGACTAAATTTTTATACTAAAGCAAGCAATTGCATATTTGGATTATCAATACCTCATCATTAAATTAAGAAACTAAGAAGTGTATCTTCATCCTTTTGGGAAACTATTTAGATACAACAATTGTGATCAGGTGCCATTTTTAGGAAGACATTTTGGACAAATCATTCAGATTGAGACCTGTCCATTCTTCATGCATTTATTCATTATCAATTCTAGTGCTTTGTTGTAACTCGAGATGTTTTGTGATGCTTAGGAACTATGTCCAGTCATCTCAAAACCTACTTTAGGCCACACACTGTCTCTTGAACCAGAGGGGGCTCCCTCATTAGATTCAAGAAAGTTGGTTGATCATTGTCACTAAGCAATAACTCTCGATCATTAAGCTATGAAATTCTAGATTTGAAATGATAAGAGCATGATTAAAGGGTTGAAAGAAATGGTAGAATGGACTAGAATAAAAACATATTAAATCTCTCAGACTGAGAGCCTTTCCATTGTGCATTGAAGTCCTGATTTGTAGAACACAATAGCTTAAAATGGTAGGTGCAGAAGAAGTTACGAGGAACATATAATCTCATAAAATATACAATGAGCAGGGGAAACGATGTTTTCAAAAAAAAAAAAAGTATCAAAAATACCAGAATAATTATGGAAGGCCTACGACATTCATGACATGTGAATGGTTTTGCTAGGAATTTAAAGAAAATGAATCCAACAATACATAAGTGCTTAAATTGGGTGTTAAATAATGAATCTAGTCCTATTAACACTCCACAATAAATTAAAGAGAAAATTTAAATATATATTTCAAAGGTACATGAAAAGGATGAGAATAACTCATAATTATTTTACTATATTATGGATCTGCATAAATACTTTATACAAATCAGAAAGAAAAAAGACATTTGTAACACAAATTGGTCTATGTCAATATTTGAATATATAGAGAAATTGATCTAACAATTAACAATGATGCATTGATCCAGGTGGATATCAGTGGCCACCCACCTATTCCACAAGTTCAAAAAACGATTTTCCATTTTGGCAGTTTTTCAATAGTTTTTCGGGTTCCAAACTTTTGGGGTCGTTTTGAGGCCCTAAACGGCGTTTTTTGAGGATTTGGGGCCCATGTGACTAACTTAGGTATTGACCTGGGCCATTCAAAAGTCATTCTTCTTGGTTAGACCTTTCCAACGATGTATCGATCCCCCCAAACAAATATCGTATGCAAAAGTTACGCCCCCGGGAAGTTCATGTATCAACTACCCCCATAGGGGCCCGCAAACCTTTTGGCTTTTCATCTTCTGGGGTTAGGGTTTTGGATTCTAATTATGTTAAAAACGCATTTGGAGCCTCATTGTAACAATCATCTTCTTTTGAATGTGAGTATTCATCACATCTTTTCTCATAGATAAGTTGCCACCATTCTAGCGAGTCTTTCACTTTGTATTTTTACAGTCTTTGTACATTTTCATTCATTAATAGAAATTGTATTAGTGTATCTTTATGTTTATGGTTGCATCTCTGATACATTTATATTATATTGTTGGATATTCGAGATATCTCTGTATATTTCTTTATTATATCTCCACTCTCATTTCATGCCAAAAATAATCTGGATCAGTGGTATCAGAGCAAGCTGCTCTTGATCGTTTTTCAGTGCATGTCCCCGAAAAGGTCTGAGTATAGAAAGTTGGGTCTCGAGATTGTCTCTCTTGAGGAAAATCGCTCTCACACACCCAAGAAACCCTCCATGTCAGAAGAAAATAAAAACAACAGAATAGATGATTCTAGCAATCTGTTGCTTGAGCAAGCACTAACATGACAGAGGGACGAAATGATGGAGAATTTTTCCCACATCCTTCAACGCATGTCAATAACAACATGCGCATTTTCATCAAATGACCACTTTGGAGGCACCTGACCTTTCAAGGTACAAGTTAATTTTGATATTCCCATATTTGAAGGACAGATAGATGTGGATGCCCTAGAAAAATGGTTAAATCTGCTAAAAGGTTATTTCTCTGTTCATAATTTCTCCGACAGGGAAAAGATCACCTAGGCACTCCTTAAGGCTCTCCCCCATGTCAAACATTGGTGGGAAACTTATTGGGAGAAATTTTTCACAAAGGATTCTCAAATATATGGGGTCGATCCCACTTGGGAATTTTCTGTGGATGCGGTAAAGGAAAAATATTACCCTATTGGCAACTATGAGGACCAATACATGAGATGGACCACACTGCAAAAAGAGAGGGGCCAAGAATTTTTGAAGTTCACCAATACCTTCCATACCTTATGCACCAAGTTGGGTATCAAAGACTCTGAGTGACATTTGATTCTGAAATACCATGGGGCTCTACACAGATACATCCAAACTGAAATGGATTTTTTGTATATCTCATCACTCAGTGTTGCATATTGATATGTTGTTAAAATTGAGCAGAAATTTAGGCACCAGAACAAATGGAAGTTTGGATCTGCAAATCCGCAACAACCAAAGTATGAGAAAGATGACCCTAACAAACAACTTCCTGAAAACCAGTCTAAGCCACAGGAAAATAAGGGTCACGGGAAGATGAAGAAGGACACTGGAAAATGGTGTGATTTCCACAAAATCCCCTGGCACAACACTGATGAATGTCACTCAAAACAGTCATTGGTGTCTAAGATCAAAGACAAGTAGTTGAACCTTGATTCTGAATATGATTCTGAAAATAATGGTAAAAGATAAAGGATCGACGCAGACCCCACTGCTATTGTTGCAGTCGCAGTAATTCTGCCAGAAGAACCAATAGATCCTGAAGAGGGGGAGTGCCTTTTTCATTCACATATGTGGGTGAAGAGGACCCCACTGCATTTTATTTTTCATAGCAGAAGCTAGAAAAACCTCATCTCAACAGAGGTCATCAAACAATTTGGATTGTTGACAACACCATACCCGTATCCATACAACATCGAGTGGCTTCATCAAGGATGAGATCTTCATGTCAGCCAACAGTGTCGAGTGTCATACGACATTCAACCTTTCAAGGATGAGGTATTATGTGATGTTTCCCCACTAGATGCCTGTGATGTTCTCTTAGGTCAGCCATATATGTGGAAGCTCCATGATATCTATGAGTCTCGACCCCATAGTGTCATTGTTACTCTGGGGAGTTGTCTCTATAGGATACCAGAGGTAGTTCCAACTATTGTCACACCTAAGAAATTCCGCAAGGTAGTATCTCATACTACAAAATTCAGCTTCTTCACAATTTGTTCAAAAGGTGAACAGAAGGATATTGCAACCACTACAGCCTCGGCCCAAGCACCTTCTATCCAACAGAAGAAGGTCGACAAGGTTGATGCAAAGAGAAAATATTCCTTCTACACACAGTCATCTCATGTAGCCAGACTTGTTAAAAAATTTCCAACCCTTCCAGCCACAGGTTTGTGACATCCTTCAACAAGTTAAGCAAGGCAACTTTACCAGCAAGGCAAGGAGCTCACCAAGATTCAGATTCAACAAACTCTTCCCCCTCTCCCCCGGGAACTCAACGCAATGGAGACCATTGCTTCCTAAGGAGGGAGGATTGATCTAGGTGGATATCGATGGCCACCCACTATTCTACGGGCTCAAAAAATAGTTTTCCATCTTGGCAGTTTTTGGGCAGTTTTTCGAGTTCCAAACTTTCAGGGCCATTTTGAGGCCCTAAACGACGTTTTTTAGGGATTTGGGGCCTAGGTGACCTTCTATACACTCACTTGGGCCAATCGAAATTATTTCCTCTCGATTAGACCTTTCCAATGGTGTATCGATCACCCCAAACAGAGATCGTATGCAAAAGTTACACCCCCAGGAAGTTGACGTATCAACTACCCCCGTCGGGGCCCACAAACCTTTTGGATTTTTATCTTTCGGGGTTAGGGTTTTGGATTTTACTTATGTTTAAAAGGCCTTTGGAGCCTCATTGTAACAATCATATTCTTGCGAATGTGAGTATCTGTCACATCTCTTCTGAGAGATAAGATGCCACCATTCTAGCGAGTCTTTCACTCTATATTTTTATAGTCTTTGTACATTTTCGCTCATTAATAGAAATTGTATTATTGTATCTCTATGTTTATGATTGCATCTCTGATAAATTTATGTTATATTGTTGGATATCCAAGATATCTCTGTATATTTATTTATTATATCTCCACTCTCATTTCGTGCCGAAAATAATCTAGATCATGCATAGAAAGAGAAGAGTTGGAAATTGAGAAGCTTAAAACTAAAAATAGAGAAGAAAATAGGGCTCTACAAATAAGCAGTGATTCTATGGATGGCTTCTTTCAAACTCAGAAAATTTACATAATATGGCCCCATGGACTCATTACCAAGAAAACAAAGTCTTCTGTGTTGCCAAAATATCCAACCTTCTCACCCCTAGATCAATCTTTGATGTCTTCCTTTATTCCTTTCACACAATGCCTCAATGCCTTAAATCCTAGAATTGCATGCTAAAAGTAGACTAAAGATAATATTTTGTTGGAATGGTAACATCTTAAGGAATTCGTTGTCCCGCATCTTATTAAAAATATAACAAATTGTTTCTATTTAAACTCATCTTTGAGATTAGTACAACATTAGGCAATGCAAGAACTGAAATTTTTGAACTTGAAAAGGAATTGAAAACACAAAAAGATGATATCTCTGCAGAATTCCTCAAGGCAGTTGAGGAGAAAGACCAACTTCATAAGGAAAAAATTGAAAAGGATGTGGAAGCTACAAGAGATGAACTTACTTTAGAGTTTGAAAGGGATACCAAGACCTATGAGACTTTTCACACAAAGGAGCTAAACAAAGCTTTGCAAACTCAAAAGGATGAGATAAATGTTGAATTTGAAAGGAGAACAGTATCAGAACAGGACAAACACATTAAAGAGATAGAGTCTATGAAACGAAATATCTCTAAAGAAATAGAAAAAATCAATAATATGCATATTAGGGAGATATCCAATCTGCAAACAGAGCAATTTGAATCCAAGTGGTTGGTTGAGCAACAAGGTTACCATATTTTTGGATTGGAACAGGAAAAAAAAAAACTTGAAAAGGCTATAGAAGAGAACAAAGAAACAATTCTTTCTTTGGAATTTATAAGGACAACGACAATGGAGTTGAACGAGAAACTGATATTTGAGCAAAAGGAATTCTTATGCCTTCTCAATGATATGCAAGCTCACAGATATGATCAAATTAGGCTAGAAGATCAAATAGAAGAGATTGAGGAGCAATATCAAAAGGCTAGTGATTCCTTTGATAGGGTCGTCGATTGGCAAGGAGTATACAAATACCCCCCTAACACATTATCATTATACTCCAAGAAAGTGAAACTTAAAGACTAAGTATTCTTTAATACACGAAAGCCTCTATTGAAGGATATTCAAGCCATTCAAGAGATAACAACCAAAGCATGCGAAAGGTTATGGGACAATTCAGATGATCTCATTGAGGAATTCAAAATGAAGGAAATGCCCCCCATTGATGAAGCAACACCTTCCAAGGTGAGAATATTTGAGGTGGAGGAGTATAGAGAAATTAGCCAAGTAAATATAGAAAATTTGACTGAAGTAAATAAAGAAGTTCTAGAGGAATATTTGTTGAAACATATCAGGTTGATCACAATGACCCAGAGTTTTGTTAAGTGTACAACACATAAGTTAAAGCTAGAAGTTTATACTAAGATTTGCGATGGAGAGTTGGACATGGAGAAGATGCAATCAGATAAGTTAAAGAAAGTAATGTAAGATTATTCTCTCTGGAAAGAATATCAAGACCAGATGCAGATGCAGAAAAGCTCATAATTACCTCATTTTCATAACTAATCAATTTGTCTTATTTCCTCTCTTTTGTAATCATAGTAGGAATAAAAATGTGAAGAGTCACATCTGAACTGCCATGTGCTTATGTTACAGTTTTGGAATGTAAACAGTCTTTGGAATATTATAAAAGAGAGAATTGTAAATGAAAATGGGCTTTTGATTTTGATTGTACTTGAATGGTACTATTATTGTATGGTGAATTGAAAAAGAGACATAAATGGAAATTTTGGTACAGATATGTATGGATCATATTATTCTTTTTATGCATATTCTTTTTGTGAATGTATGGAGTATAGTTTAATGAACTTTTTCTTAATTGTTATTCTATATGTTTATGTTACCATGATTTTCATTATGAATGCAACAATGGTGTAATAAGTTAGTGAAACAACTAATTGTAGCTTTCTTATTATATTGTCAATCTAATTTACTCCTTGCTCTTATGAATTAATTCTATGCAAGTAGTATCATTTTTCACTATATTCATTACTGCGGTTTGCTCCTGATCAGGATAAGTTAGGAATGCATATTAGAATAGTGATTAGTCATTTTAGATTAATTCGGTTTTAAAATTTTTAATTCATCTGAGAACATTATGTTCTCATATTCATATTTAGATAATTTTTAGAGTGGCAATCAGGCCCATATACTGGTCATAAACGTTATCCCAAACAAGAGTGAGTCTGATTGGGACTTTTCATCGGGTGTTCTCCCTTACCTACTTGACAAGTTATTTAGACCTATCAACGGGATCTTAGACCCATACAATTTTCAACGAATTTAAAGTTGTAGTATAAGGGAGTACACATGGAATCTACTCTATTATTGCAGTTGTATAACGATTATCAAAGAAAGAATCATATACACAACTATCTACATAATATAATACATACAATTAAGATATGCACATATGAAGGGACATACAACTATCATAGGGCCAACAAAAGGTGTCATTTATTACCCCAATATAATCCCTTTAATCTCCAACATTACAATATTGTATTATAAGTCTTTATATACAAAATAAATAAAGAATACCCAGTTAGTTATAGATTATGAAACTTCCTTTAGTAGGTTGGTTGATAGACCCAAATATTCAACTAATGAATATATACATTTATTTGACTTACACTTAACCAAATATATTTAAGACTTTATAAGAAATTGACTTTAATATGGGGAGATGAGTTTATGGTTGATTGATTTAGGGTTTTTGCAACTAAATGGTGTAGATAGGTTAATTTTGAAAATGGTTATGGCTAAAACCTAGAGCAATGAAAGACTTCAACCTAGTAGACTATGAGGTGGAAGATGATATGTCCTTGTCACCAATGTTCAGGTCTCATCGGTAGGTACTTAATATATGTAAAGGTAGGAGATTTATAAAAAAGTGATAAATATGTTGATGTGATGGATTAAGCTCCTATTGTGTGTATGAAAGATGATAGGTTTGTAGACCAATGGAAGCATTAAGAGGAAGGTGGTTCTTTAAAGAAACCTAATTAAGGTCTTATCAAAAAATTTATTTCAAACTCTCTCCTCATGTCCATTATTTCAAGAAGATTCATGTCTAGTTTACTTGAGTTATGAGCAGTTGTGGTGTCGTGGTCTAGGAGAGGATTTATTGGTAAAGATTCAAGGGTTGTGAATGATACTAAAAGGGTTGCGAGAAATCTAGAGAAAATTTAAGGGGAATAAGGGCATATAGAAGTTAATACTACTGATACATCGATACAAAAATAGCAAGAGGATTTTAAGTCAATCTACAAGAAAAGAAGTCATAAATGCATAATATTGAAGCCAAGAAAGGTTAAATGTTAATGGGGCTAGATGTGGGCTTGTTGGAGGTTGAATGTTTGATAGATAGGGCATTGACTGCGAGGTTTACATGTAAGTTTTTTAAAGGAGAATATATGTTCATGGATCATCAAGTTATGGCATCCAATCTTAGGGTATATGTTTATTTTCCATGTTTTAATGTGACGGTGGTTATGTTTCATGTTGAAAATATTAGAGGATATAGAGATACTTCTTAAGTAGGATTCATAGTGGGGGCCTAGGCTTGATCCATGAATTGATCTTACCTTTTGTGCAATAGTTGTTGGTTCTTTTGCATGGGTTTTCACTGAACCTTTATAATCAAAATATTTTGGAAGGTGTGGGGAATGCTCTTGGTAGGTTCGTTTCCTTGGAGGAGAAATTAATGAGTAAAGAGTATATGAGGGTTATTAGAATATTGTTGGAGTTGAGACTTAGAGAAGTACTTATAGTGGATATTGAGATATATTCCAAGGGAATTCAAATTTTACCCAAAATTTGAATATTTGGAGGATTTTGTTTAGATGTAGTGATTGCCATGAAATAGGTCATATGTGGCAGGAGTGAAAAATACCTAGAAGAATCTTTGATTGGAAGAAAGAGGTGTTGGTAAAGAAGATAGTTGATAAATGATCCTACAGGAGAATTCTCCAAAGGAAGTGATGAAGGGACCGGAAGTCCCTATTTCATCGAATGGAGATGAAGTATTGGTTCGGGAAGGCAATGAGGCACTCTTATAGATCTCAAAAAATGCCCATGTCTTGGAGGAGGATCCAAGTAAGTCTTTTCTAGGTTCACCATTTCAAGGTATGCATTCTTATACTTCCTCTCTATGCACTCAAAAATTTTGTTATGAGTTGCCTTCTTTTGATGGGTGTTCAATTTATTTGTGTAATAGTAAAGATGATATAAGGGGTTTTGGTCAATTGGTCCCCTCTTATAGTCCTACTTCTTCCTTGAATTATGAGAATAGGGGTCATCCAATCTCTACTAATTTTGTTAGTCTCTAAAAATTTGGAGGAGAAGTTAGAATTGGGAAGGTCGATGATTTCATACATGTAGGTGTTAGTTGAGCCACAAGTTGTTGAGGCTCCTTATCAAAAGGGTTTCTATCAATAAATGGTGATAGTATGAGAAACCCTATATTAAATATCCATATATTCTTGAGTATAAAAATAAGTTGGTTCAAAAATGTGGGGTGTTGGAAGGGGGTTTGGCACTATATAAGGATGGTCCTGACACAATAGGAAGGAACTCTCACAACACAAAGGCCAAATCTCAAGCTAAAAGAGAAGTCAGGGAAGAGAAGGAAAATACCATTTGTGGGTCCCTTAGAGCATGGAAGACCCCTAAAGTTACTCTCTAATGATTATTCTTTCCCTAAATTCCAAATGGGTTGAGTTTTCCTCAAAATATCAAGCCTTATAATGTGCATGTGTGGTATACAAACATGATGTCTTGTTACTTCAAGAAACTATGTGTGGGGTCCAAAGTTGTCAAGTTGGTGTCTTCCTTTCTTAAAGAATGGAGTTTTTGTTCACTGGATGTTGAAGGTATCTTGGATGGATTGGTATTAGGTTGGAGGGATAATCTACTTATTATTTCTACAAATGTGTTGAATGCAGGTATAGAGATCGAAGTCACGTCAAAAGAATTAGGCAAGGTGTACATAATTATCAATTTGCATGGTCCTTATGGGGAGAGAAATATTTTTTGGGAAAGTCTTGGGGACTCTAGTATCCTAAATGATAGTAACATAAATATTGGATGGGGCATAAATCTTACTCTAATTAGAGAGAAATATGAGGAAAGGAAGAAAGGATCCTCTAGTTTTCTTCTTCTACCATTTTCTTAAAGTTCAAAAGTGTGTCAACATGGAATTGGTCAAAGTCGTTCCTACATGGAGAAATGGTAGAGAAGGGATCTCAAAAAGGATGGATGGATTCCTAGTGGCTGAGAAATTAGTGATATATAAAACAAGGATCTAATCTCGATTAATTTATGGCGTTTTTTCGAATCACATGCCCATAATTATTCAAATTAACTATGATGATAGGAAGCCTCTTGCACCCTTTAAGTTTAATCACTCATGGTTATTCAAGGAATACTTCAAAGATTTGATTTATATGGAGTGGAGAAATTATGACAATAGTAATGAAGACTTAGTCATGAAGCAGTTTGTAAACAATCTAAAAAGAGTAAAAGTTGCAGAAATTGTGTGGGCTCATAATTATGCTGAGAAAGACAAAAAATATCTCAAATATGTGGAGGAAGGGTTAAAGTTCCTTCTTTTTTTTGTAAGTAAGCAAATCTATTATATTGCAATATTAACAAAATATACAAATATGATAGCATGGGTATAGAAACTACTGCCATTCTGTTATGTTCCTAGAGTTCAGCAAGACATAGAGTATGTTGGCTTTCCCATAGGGAAACTAGGATAGACTGTAAGACTGAGTAATTAGAGAACATATAATGTCCAAAAATAAACTAAAATACATCCTCCAAAAAATATTGAGACTGGACATGACTAAATAGTGATTATATTGATCATGAGGGTGAATGAAATAGGAAATGAAAACACCAAATGCATACATTGTGATGGAGGAACATGGGCGTGAGACTGAGAATTCCCATCACCGGCTCCCATCGCAGAGTGGATCTAAATGGGGGTATTATTAGAGGAACCCTCCTGAGCTAATTGAATGGTGCTTCCATGCTTCTTAACCAACCACGAATAAAGGGTGAGCAACAAATGATTCTATTTCTCAAGAGCATCAAACCATTGTCGAAATTATTTGCAGTTTGGTTCTTTTTCCAACATTACTTGGGCAAAGAAATTTTTGGTGTGCTAGTAAAGCTCCATTGTATGAAGGAAATTAGTGTCTTTGGTTTTGCTGGTACTCAGATCCAGCATGTACTCATCCATTTTTTGAGTAACCACTTTGTCATCCTTGTAAGCTTTGATGATCTTAACATCCTATTCAATTGACCAAATGAAGGCCTAAGATGAGGGAGGAGTGGAGGCCTTATGAACCTCATGCACTACTTCAACATAAGAAGCTTAATTGTATTTTATAATGGCATATTTTCCTTTATGAGAGGTAAGTGGAGCCAGAGGAGTTCATGAGAGAACCAAAACACAATTTCCAGAGCTATCCCAGACAAACAGTTTTCCAGAAATAATAATGTCAAGAAGATATATAGTTACCCACCTAGATATAGTCTTTGAGGGATATACTTAAGACAAAACCACAAGTCAACTACCTAGGACAACTACCATTTGAGTGGGATTCATTGTCACATTTGGAACCTTAATTTTCACCAGTACCACTAGCATAATTCGAGCTCGTTGCAATCACCTTCTACTCTGTCTTCGATGGGGGCTCATCCTTGCCATGAACTCTCACCATCAAACTTGTGTGAGATAAGTCATGTTTGAGACTACGCGTGGCTAGTTGCATGTCTGAGAGACATGGTGCATGTGTGAATTCACTATCATACTTTGTAGACACCCAATCCAGGGGAGTTAAAGTCCCTTCTTGAAAACAATGGAGCAATTTTTTTTTTAGAAGAAGAATTTTGTAAACTTAAAGAGTTGGAAGGGAAAAAGAAGACTCTTTTTTATAAGGATGAAGTGGAATGGAGGCTTAAAAGTACAACAATTTGGAATTTTGAATGAGATAAGAGTACAATTTTTTTTTCCATAAATATGCTAGTTATAGAAGAAATGTGAATACATTATGGGAAATTAGCAGGCCACATGGTACTAGAGCCAAATATTTTAATGAGATAGTTGAAGCGGGAAAAAATCATTTTAAAACCTTTTCAGAGATCTTGAGTTAGCCAATACTGGTGAAATCATGAACATTGTTAGCTTATTTTGCAAGCTCATCGATGGACAAATGAAAGTAGACCTACAAGAAAAGGTACTAAAGGAAGATATTAAAGTTGTTTTAACTTCTTTCGAACAAGCTAAAAGTTCAATGCCTGATAGGTGAACTGTAGAATTATGCTTAGATTTTATGGACTTGGTGGAAGATGATCAATGAAGGATGGGTTGAATAATATAGGGTCTTAGGGAGTGTTCTGGGAGTTGTTAATTATATGTTTATGGATCTTATTCCTAAGAGCCAACATCCCATCTCCTTCGATGAATTCATTCCTGTCTCATTGTGTAATCTAGTATATAAGTTAGTTTAAAAAATTGTTTCTAATATACTCAAAGAAATTATGTCTAAGGTGGTTTCAGAAGAACAATTTGGATTCATGTTAAATAGGAAAATACATGATGCAGTGAGAGCTGCACAGGAAGGAATGCATTCAATCATAGCTCTAAAAATTATCATGATAGTGATTAATCTGGATCTTGCAAAAGCTTATGAAAAAGTTAGTTGGTTATCTCAAGATACTTTTGATCTAGTTGGGTTTAAACTTGTAGACCGTTGTATGGATTATGGGTTTCTTCTTCTTCATTTTCTAATCCTTCTTCTACTTCTTCTTCTTCTTTGCAGCTTGGATCCTTTGTTTGAACATGTGCCTTCATCTTCTAATTCCTTTCTTCATCCACTTTCACATTGGCACTCTCTACAATTTTTCCCCATGCTTTATTGTAACATCGATAAGCCTTGTTTCTTGATGAATAACCCAGAAAGATACCTTCATCAGCTTTCGAGTCAAGTTTTCCCAAGTCCTTTTCATCTCTCTTTGTGTAGCACTTGCTTCTGAAATCTTTGAAGTATTTAACTATCGTTGGTCTACCCTTCCATAATTCATAATCTGGTATGTTGTTGTTGACTCTGATTTTCCCTCTATTCAGAATGTAGATTGTGGTGTGGACTGCTTCTCTCCAAAACTTGTTTGATAGATTAGCTTCATTCAACATTGTTTTATCCATCTCTTTTATGGATCGATTCTTCCTTTCTGCCACACCATTATGTTGTGGAGTTATTGCAGCTAAAAAATGTCTCATTATTCCATGAAGCTCACAAAATTATTCAAATTCTTTTGAGATAAACTCACCTCCTATGTTTGATCTCAATAACTTGATTTTCAAATCAATTTCTTTTTTAACCAAGGATTTCAATGCTTTGAAATTCTCAAACGCTTCATATTTTTCTTTTAGAAATGTAATCCATGTCATTCTATAATAATCATCAATAAGCAACATGAAGCAATTTTCACCTTATAGAATTTGTGTTCTTTTAGGCCCACAAATATTTGTATGAACGAGTTCCAATTCTATGTTGAGCACTCCTTTGATTTGAATCTTGCTCTTGTATGTTTCCCATGTTGACATTTCTTACAAAGACTGTTTGAAGGTTTAGCAATTTTTGGTGTATCTCTCACTGCTTGTTTGGTGTTGGTTTTTACTAGATTATCAAAGCTTATATGACCCATTCTTCTATGCCATAACCAACTCTCATATATTTGTCCCATATAACATTTTTCTCCATTGATCTCATTGAGGATATATACATTATTTGAGGTTCTATATGCATTTTCCACTAATCTTCCTGAGCCTTTCTTCCTTATCTCACAACCTTGAGAATCAAATGTGAGAGTGTGTCCTTGATCACACATTTGACTAACACTGGGAATATTATGTTCCAAAACTTCAACATACAAGACATTCTTTATTTTAGTCTTTCCATTATCAAGACTAAGAGTACCTTTTCCAACTATCATTGTGGTAGCATTATATCCAAATGTTACACTTCCTTCCTTTACTTCCTTCAAAGTGAGAAATTTGTTCTTGTCCCTTGTCATGTGGCCTTAGCATCCACTGTCAATGTACCATTTGTTTCATTTGTTTTGAGTATGAAGGGAAATTTGCAAAAGAATATATTCCTCCTTATTTTTATTTACTTGCTCCTACTTCCCTTTCCAAACTCTCATGGGTTCTTTATTTTGTTTAGCAAGGGTATCTTCTTCCCTATTTTGTTTAGAAGTTTCCACTAGGTCACTTCTACAAAAACTTGTTATGTGCCCATAGTTGTTGCACTTATAACATACAATATTGTAATCAAATAATGGAGAAAATGAATTATAGTTTCTATTTGAGAACCCATAAGTACTTATGTTTTTTCTCCATACATGATCATTTCTTGTATATGCTCTAGAATATATTTCCTTATCACCAAAGTGATTACAAGAAAAACAATAACCAAGGAAAGTTTTGGTATTGAGTTGTGTGAGTCCATCTTGGTGGGAAATATCTTTTGAATCTTTCCTTGTTGTCTTTGGGAGGAATGTCATTTTTTTGCAAAAAATCATTTTCTCTCTTCCTACTGTCTTCATCATTGATGCAACTTTTGAGTACATCAGCATAACTTTTAGATTTTCTTTCATTTACTTTCTTCGATGGCTCTATAGATTTTGAATCTTCTTTGGTGATCATCTGACTCTTATCATAGCCAAGACCATTTTTAATGAGTGGTGATCTTTGGCATTTGATGATATCATCTAAGATTTTAGTGCTCTTAACAAACTTCAAGATTCTATTCAACTGAGTGATCAACTTCTCCAATTCCTTTCTTAAGGAAACAATTTTAGCTTCCAGCTTCTCGCAATTTTCTTCCTTCTCCTTCAATTAGATTTTCATTACTTCTTCTACCCTTTTTACCTCTTATAGTTGAATCTTTAGGCTGATAATAGTCATCTTTGTTTTTTCAAGGCTTTGTGACATTTGTTTTGTTGCATCATGATCCTCCTCTTCATATTTATGCAGTTGCTCCTTTTGTTTCAAAATCTTTTTCTTAAGCTTATTTATTTCTCTTAAGGCACAAATGAGTTCTTTTTTTTTTAAGTGAGTTTAAGAGCCTGTATTACTAAAAGAGGGTTATGGTACAAAAAAGGGAACTCCTTGGTCTACCAAAAAGGAAACTAGGCCAGAGGTTCCTAAGTTGCGCTTTCTAAAAAAAAGGAAGGGGTATGACTGGACTGCCACCGTGGGAAACCAGCCTAGTCCTACCATATCCAGTTTTTGACAAGATAATCACAATAGACATGAAAAAGAAAAAGAAAGACTAAACAGACACAGGACTGACCCAACTGAATTTCCAATAGACTAACTAGACACTAGTCCAGGATGATGATATGTTTCTTTCCTTCATCAGCTCGGCCCTTGTTCTCCTCCTTTTGGGAGACCGTGCGAGTCTTTTTGATGTGTGTTGGTGCTCTGTTCCCGTCGGCTAACGTGATGTCCATGTGATGGACGTAGCGCAGGTAGAGATGGAATTGAGCAGCCAACCACTCAATCTTGGCTTTCTGGTCCTTCTCGACCTTAGTTAGCAGTTTGGTAATGGTTTCCAAACTACTGAGGTGTCTCGGGATTTCGTTCAGCAGTTTCCCGTGTTCCTTACTGCTCTCATGTCTGGCGTCTTCCCTTTATAAGCTCACTTTTCCAATCAGCATATTTGTTTTCCATGACATCTCCACCACTTTGTGGTAAAGGGTTTCCCTGGGTTGCATGGCTCCTAGGTCAGTTACCCAGTATGTTTCCTGATTCAGAGCATCCCATGTTTTTCCCTTGTGATTTCTTCTGATTTCATTTTCTAAACGGTTAATGGTCGCCTTTCCTTTCAGTGAAACCAGGGTATGAAAGGTTCCCTCTGTGTCTTTAACTACCTTCTCCATCCTTGAAACTCGTCAGGGATTGTTCTAAGTTCCCTTCCCCATGTGGTTCCTTTTGATGTGCATTCACTTCATTCATACCATCCTGTCTGGCCTATGGAAGCTCCTTTGTTGGATTCTCAACATTTTTCATGTCCTTGTGTTTGTGGTGGCTCCTACAGCTGCGCTCTTTTGTTTACATCTATTTCTATTGTTTCTTCTCTTATTGAAATTTCCCTGCTGTGGTCTCGTCCTTCCAAGCATGGTCTACCCGTAGAGGTGAACCTTCCCGTCCTTTTTCCCCATCATGGTACGTATTATCATGATGAATCCACCGTTATCCTTGTATGGGTCCTTGCCCATTCTCACTTGACATCTTACTGAGCAACTCCCCAAACATGGTCTTTGGCGTTGTGGGTCGATACTAGTTCGTGTCAATCCCTCTTTCCTTACATCATTTGTTGCCTGTTGTCTGTCGTCAAAACTTTCCTGTGGTCTTTCCTTGCAAATATTACTATTGACATGACCTTGTTGTCATACCCTCGCTTGTTGTATAATTTGATCCTGCATTGTGATTGATGGTCAAGTGTTGGGCAGTCATATCCTGCCTAGGTCCTTCGTGCATTCCCCTGGGCCTTTTGCTGCCCTCCTCGATGTGACCTTCATTTCTTAAGTTGTTGTCACAATATTTTGTCGCTAGTTGGAGGCAGTGCATTCTGAATTGTCCTTTCAGGATGTTTATCCAGGTAGTATCTAGTTCTGGTCCTTCCTTTCTAACCCCCTCATTGGAAATTTTGTCCACCATGCCATTTGCTGACCTGCGTACCTAGCTATGTTAATCATTTGCAGATGCTCCTAGATTTTTTGTAGGGAGTGTGCCAAGCTCTAGTGTCTCTGTACTTTTCCCACTCTGGTGCCATTTTGGAGTCTCTTCACCGTGTTGATGAACAGGGTGGAGTCACCTTCCACAATAGTGTTGGTCATCCTTTCGCGGATTAGAATTTTGAGACTAAGCTCCAGGGCTCCAAATTTCCTTATGTTGTTGGTTGAGTTTCCCATACTACCAGTGTACAGTCAGATTATGTTTCCACCACTATCTCTGATCACCCCTCCCATCCCTATCATTCTTGAGTTTCCTTTTGCCACCTAGTCAAAATTTAACTTGAGGAACCCTGTCGGAGGTGGTGTCCAGTTACGCTCTTCTGATTGGAGTTGCGGTGGTTGCCCTACCCATGTGTTGTTGCGCCCGTCTTTTAGGTGAAAAACTTCTAGGATTTGGGAGTCTTGGCCTGTGAGTTGCACTTTTTCAGTCTGGAAGTTAAGGCTCTACACCGTTTCTCGTATTTGAGAGATTATTGCTTCCTTGAGTTTCCCTTCCGGAAGGATTTCATTCCCAAAGATGCGTCGGTTCATTTCTTTCCATATTGCCCATATGATCATCCCTGGCATGAGATTCTAGTAGAGGTTCACCATTTCATTTTTGTTATAACTCTCATTCCAGTTTTTTATGGTTGCGCTAATGTTACCTTGGGTCGTATTGGATTGGCAAAAGATGCTTGCCGCCCAATCCCAGATCTCTGTTGTGTAATTGCATTTATCGAGGAGGTGATTCATTGTTTCTTCCTTGTCTTAATAAAGGTGGCATCGTGATGGGCCTATGAAACCCCTTTTCCTTAGGTTTTCCCAGGTTAGAATTCAGTTGTGAAGTACTATCCATTTGAATATTTTGATTTTTTGCCACTGGGGGTTGTCCCAAATCTTTCCCCATTGTTGCGTCGGATCTTCTTGGTCCTGGTCCGTGATGTAATTCCAAGATTCTTTTAAGTTGAATTCCCCACCATTTTTCCTACCCCATCTTAGTTGGTCCTCTTCTTCTGAGACTACAATTTACCTTTTCCCCAATTCCTCCTCCACCTCTTTTGCTATTGTTGAGATCCGATCTTTGTTTTGTGGATTGAGTTTGTCCCAGATCCTCCATCTGTTGTGTTCATTTTCTTGTTTCCAATACTCATGGATTTTTATTTTTCCTTGTCCAGTCATCTCTTGTTGGAGTTCCTCCCTATCCGGATTTTCCATTCTGGGTTCCTATTGCCACGCATCCTCCCAGAATCTGGTTTTTTTACCATTCCTCACTTCCCAAAAGTTTTGTTTCTGGATCCAGGCTTTGTTAGGCCATGCTAGATTCCATATGGTTGATCCCTCCCTTGTGCCCATAAAGCGAATTTGATCCTAGTCGTTGATGTACGGGGCATACTTGGCCTTCCAAAGGATTGCCCACAGTGTTTCCTTTTCTTTGACCCATCTCCACCAGAGTTTCGTCCCATAGGCTTCGTTGGTTACCTGTGGGTCTTGTAACCCCAGGCCTCCTTTGCATTCGGGTTTGCAAACCTTCTCTCGTGCCACAAGGGCCCATCTTTTCTTTCTTTCTGCTCCTCGCCATAGGAATTCCCTTGGGATGGATCTTATTTTTTGGAGTATTCCTTTGGGAGTGGGAAACACTGACATCATATAGGTTGGAATTGCTTGCAGAACCACTTTGGTCAGGATAAGTCTCCCCACTAGGTTGAGGGATCTGTAAGTCCAGGTTTTCACCCTCTCCTATAGTTTGTTGATCACTCCTTCACATGTTTCCATTTTGCATGCTTTGTCCGTCAGGGGGATTCCCAAGTATTTTGTTGGGAGCGTTTTGCGTTCAAACCCCAAAATATTTGCCAGGTTTCTTTGAATTGTTGGGTTGGTATTGAAGAAATAGATCATGGATTTGGAGTGATTGATCTCCGCACCTGAGGCTTCCCCAAACTATTCTAAGATTCTTATATAGGATTTCTCTTCCTTGACCGTGGGTGTGCCATGGAGTAAGGTGTCATCAACAAATTGTTGGTGCATGGAGGTAGGGTAGTTTTCGAAAGGTTTGATGCTTGTTATTTTTCCTGTTGTAGTTGCGCTTTTTATGCTTCTACTAAGTCCTTCCATCATCAGAATGAACAGGAAAGGCGATAGAGGGTCTCCTTGTATGAAGCCTCTTGAAGGCTAGAAGGGTTTGACTAGGGCTCCATTGATTAAAAGTGAGTAACTTGTCGTTGAGACTAGGCTGACAATCCAGTTGATCCAGTGTTGCACAAATCTGAAAGCTTCCAGAGTCTTGACCATATAGTGCCAGCTAATTTTTTCACAGGCCTTTTCTAGGTCAAGTTGGATTATCATACCCCCTCTCCTCTGGAGTTTCAGTGTGTGTATCATCTCATGTGCATGGATGATGTTGTCCACAATTTGTTGCCCTTCTACAAAACCCATCTGTTCCTGTGAAATCAGTGTGGGTAAGAGAGGTTTCAGTCTATTGGCTATGACTTTGTAGATTATCTTGTAGACCACATTACATAAAGCTATGGGTCTGTAGTGGTATGGGGTCCTTTCTTCATTTTCTTTGAGGATTAAAGTAATAATTGTGGCATTTAGCACTTTCAGAATGGAGGTCAAGCGTCTAGAGTCTTCCACCACCCCATAAATGTCATGTTTGACCACTTCCCAGTAGGCTTTGAATAATTCCACTGTGAAACCATCTGGGCCTGGGGCCTTTCCATTGGGCATCTCCTAGACCACTTGGTCAATTTCCTCCTTAGCGATGGGTTTGTTTAGGTTGATATTTTATTCCTCGGTAACTAGCCTAGGGATGTGTTGATTTATCCTTTGTATGGCCTCCAATCGGTCTTGGTTGGGTTCTTGGGATATCCCCTGGAAGTGGTTTACCAGTATGTTTTTAATCTCCTTGTGGGACTCTCTCTCGATCCCATCCTGAACCCAAATTTTCAAGATTTTGTTGTGGGTTCTTCTAGCAATGGTTGTTCTATGAAAAAACTTTGTATTTCACTCTCCTTCCTTTAGCCACCTGATTCTAGACTTTTGTAACCATGGAGTCTCTTCTTGCTGGCATCTTGCTTCCATTCCTGGGTAATTTGGGTCTCTTCCTTTTTCCTATCCTCTGTATAGCCCTCGTCTATGCATATTTCTTAGAGTTTCCTCATTATATCTTCAATGTTTTTTTTTCTTGGTTTATGTTTCCAAAGATTTCCTTGTTCCACTCCTTGAGTTTATGTTTGATGTACCTAAGTTTCTTATAAAGATTGAACATCCTTGTCCCTTGCTCTAGTTTTTGCGCCTGCCACCATTGGTTGATGTTCTCCTTGAAAGTGGGATGTTCAATCCAAAATTTCTCGAATCTGAAAGGTCTATTCCTCGGTGTGGTTCGGAAGTTTACTTCCAATTGGACTGGCCAATGGTATGAACCCCCCCAGGGAAGGATGTTGCAGTCTAAAGTTAAACCTTTTAGAATGATGTACTCCGACACCAAGAATCTGTCTAGCCTCGTCGCTATATGATGTTGCTTTATCCGTTTGTTGTTCCATGTGAATTGGCCATTACTGGTTTTGATGTCCACCATCTCCATTGGGTCAATGAAAGCTGAAAAGTCTTCTGCATCTCTATCCAGTCTCCTGGTGCCTCCTTTTTTTTTTTGCAAGAAACTATTTTTCGTTTATCGTATAGTTCAACTTTGCAGGTGAGTGATTCTTACTAACATAGTAAATTCCATATGGGTCATTTCCATCAAGTTGTCTAAGAATGTATTCGACAATGGTGTTCAATGCATCTCTGGAAATGTGGAACGGGAGGGTCCAATTAGGCCCTCTTAGTACATGAGCTTCAAATACTTTTATTTACAATTCATAAACTACATGTTGGCATGTCTCTATCCATACAAACCCAATGTCTTTGTCAAGTAAATCGAATAATGGACGAGCAATACGTGAAACAAATTCAATAAATCTATGGTAATAACCAGCATAACCTAGAAAGCTTCGTACCTATTTCTCTGAAGCTGGAGTTGGGAAATTTGGTATTACCTTATTTTTTCTGGATCAACTTTAATACCTTTTTCTAAGACGTGATGTCCCAGTATGATGCCATCGGTTTCCATCATAAAACACTTTTCATTACTGATGGAAACATTTGTCTCTTTGCACCTTATTAACATCTTTTCCAGATTGGTTAATGCCTCATCAAATTCATCCCCATATGTTGTGAAATCATCCATATGTACTTCCATGCAATTGTGAACTATATCAAAGAATATACCTACAACAACTCATTGAAAGGTGGTGAGGGCATTGCAAACCCCAAATGGTAGAACATGGTAGGTAAATGTCCCCCAAGGACAAGTGAAGGTTGTTTTCTCCTAGTCTTCGGGTGCAATTTGGATCTAGTTGTATCCACTGAATCCATCGAGAAAAGAAAAATACTTTTTTCATGCTAACATGTCCAAAACCTAGTCGATAAATGGTAATGGGAAGTGATCTTTATGTGTTTCTTTATTTAGGTCTCTATAATCTACACAAATTCTCCATTTACCATTTTTCTTCAGTACCATGACAAGAGGGGAGACCCACTAGCTATCAAAAATGGGATAGATGAAGTTGGTTGTAAGCATTTTATGTAGCTCTTCTTTGAATATGTCTTTCATTGTCGAGTTCATCTAATGCTGAGGTTGACAAATGATTATGGATCCTTCCTTAAGATTTATATGATGTGTAGCCACGTCGGGATGGATTCCCTTCATGTCAGATTAATCCCAGGAAAAGGCATCATTGTGCTTTTGCAGCACTTGAACTAGTCGCTCCTTTTGTGTCCAGTTAGTCCTCGATTGATTTTCAAGGTTTTCCCTAGGCTGATTTTTATGGTTTCTATAAGGGATCCTTGATATTTTTGTGGCGTGGGTCTGTGTTTTGTGGGTGAAATGCTTGTTGAGGCTAAAGAAACCTGATTTTCTAGTTTCATAACATGCTCAAGAATATGTGTGTTTCATGAGGAAGAGGAAGAGAATAAAAAATCGTTGATTTTGTCGTCCTATGTTTTATCTCTTATGGCTAAGTATTGATCTATGGAGAGGTATTGATGGGATTCCCCTTATTCATCACTCTCTTCTCCATCAACCCAAAGTGGTTTTTCTAAGTCTATGTTGGGTTTAACGAGAGGGTAGAGGGTTAATTGTTTAGTGGATGTCCCATGGGAGATGGTCATTTTTCTTGACTAACAATCGATGTAGGTGTCGACAGTGGCTAGCCAAGAAGTCCCAGGATTAGAGGATACTCTCCCAAAGAGGTTTTGGGTTGTAGGAACATGAATTCAGTGAGATATTCCCATGAATCTAAAGAGATCACTACATCTTCTAGAATTCCCTCTGGTTTAATGGTTGATCTATCAACGAGTTGAAGGATAGTGGGGGTTCCCATAAGGCCTGCAAGACTTAAGGCTTGCATGGTCTTGCATGTCATAACGTTGATGGTGGCCCCAAGTTCGATTACTGTGTTACTAATAAGTGTATTTTTGATCTACACATTAACAATTGCACTGTCACGGTCAGAGTATTTAACTACGAGAATTCCCCCCATCATTAGGTCTGATAGTTTTCCCATGACATGAACAGTTTGGGGATCCTTTCGTTTCCTAACGAGATTCCTCAGAAAAAGTTATTGTACTACTTTTGAATAAATAGGTATGTCTTTAATTGCTTGGAATAGTGGTATTTTGACACACATATTTTTTAGTTCTCCTAAGAACTCCAACTTAAGTTATGTAAAGAGTTTTTCTTCATTTAGCCTTTCAGCATAGGGTGGGTCTTGAAGTTCAAGGTGGGCATTCTGAACTTTTGTAGGTTCCTGAGATTGTTTTTGTTATGATGCTTCATTTGGGACCTCCTCATTCAAATCCTCAATGCTAATGAGAGGTTGGTCCTGGGTTAGATTCTTTCTGGATCTAAGGTGAATATCATTACAATCTAAGCAAGAGATGGAGTAACTAGGGTAGGTAGAAATTCCATCATCTTGCGCTGGTTGACTTGGACTTCCATTATTTGGGTTAGGTATGGGTTGTGCAAGTAGTTGTGATCGAGGAGCAGTGGATGTGGATGCCTTCATTTGGGGAGGAGGAAGGAGTTGCATGGGTGGCTATGTCATGGGTTGTTGACGTCCTCCCATTTGGTGATTTCTCCATTCTTGTTGCCATAACTGATTAGGAGGAGGAGAAGCTACCCATTGTTGTGTTTCCATACCCCATGATTGTGAAGCATATGGCATTGAAGGGTTAGTTCAATATGAATTGAAATATTGAGATTGATCTTGGATCATACATTGAGGTTTGGGTTGTCAGGGTCACTTCTGATAGACATTAATTGTTTTGGTTCTTGAGCTTTCCGATAAATAGATTTTAATCCTGGTAAGGATGGAAAATTATGAGTAGCATGATCCTTGTTGCATATTCTGCAAACCTCGATCTGATCTAATGGACATTCCTTCCTTGGGTTCTCCATTCGGCATCTTAGACAAAAGATAGCCAACGCTTGTTCTGTTTCTTCCCTCATTTTATTCATTTGTAGTGTATCCAGTTGGAAGCTCAGGAAACTAAGTATGTCAGTCTTGAAGTCTTATAACATGTTCTTGATTTACGCTCTCGTGACTTTACTTCCAATAGTTTGTTTTGTTATTTATAGTATCTCTCTTGTCCCTATGCCCCTTTTTTATGTGCCTCTGGAATACTTATGGTAAATTTCCTCGACAATATCGTATTCTAACTGAGAAACATCTCCCTCGCCCATTAGATTGAAGAGTTATATACAATCATCTTGGATTCCTCTTAGGAACAAGACACGCGATGTCTCAGGAGCCAAGTCTCCTTTCTTTTCCCTCTGCATGTTATAGGTGAATCGTTCAACTTAATCTTCCAAACTCTCATCTTCATGTTGCATCATCTTGAAGACTTCATGTCTTCTTTCTTTGTCTTTGTAGTAGTCTTGGTACTGGTCTAGAAACTTCTTTTTCAATTGATCCCATGAGAGGATGGTATCCTTTCCAAGACCCATAAATCATCATATTGCAGTGATATTGGGTGTGGCAGGAAAAATATTTAGTTTATGGGAATTTGTCACGTATTCGTAGCTTCTGCAAAGTATATCAAACTCAGAAAAAAGAATTCTCCTTAGTGATATTGTTCATTGATCTGCTCTTCTAAAAACATGATTTCGGTGTGGAAAGATCCTTGTACAGTTTTTGATACCCGAGGAGAGGCTTCATGCTTCTTCTTGGAAAGAGAACTTGTTGTACGTGATAAGTAATTTGGCTAATTGAGGTCCTTTCCCTCTTGTGATTGACCTACATTGTTAGATTTTTTGGGTTTTTTGGAGGATCTAATAAATCTACCTTATTGATATCTAGATTTGGGCATAGAAAATATTAGAAAAACATTCTACAAATTGTTGAAAAGGAAGTTGTAGCAAAGGGAAATGCAGCAAAGGAAGATGTAGGAACATGAATTGTGGCAAAGGGAGTTGCAACAATAGGAATAGTTGCGGCAAAGGGAATTGCAGCAAGTGGAAATGTGGCAAAAAGAGTTATAGCAATGTTTTTTCTCCCCTGCATATCCCGTAAAAAAAAACAACTAGACAAAAACAAGTTTTATGAAAATTTATTGAGAAGGGTCATGACATAACCATCATGAAACTGTGAAGTGGCCTTCTTGTTTATTCTGTTTTTTTTTTTTAATGTTCCAGCTAGGTTGGTTTTCACACTTCTTTTTTTTTAACAGGAGAAGAAAGAAGATAATCCAGTTAGGACTTGTTCATCCTGAACAAGTTCCAGATCACTATCATGCCATCCATTTGCAATCTTCCTCAAAAATACTTTCTTTGATAGGGGTCGGCGATATAAGCGAAGTCTATGTCCATTTTCCATTTGAGGAATTTTGTCTTCATCTATGGTACGTAATTTCATGGACCCACTATCATATATTGTATCAATCTCATATGGACTGAGCCATCTGGTGTGAAATTTTCCTCTAAAGTCCTTGAACCTAAAATCAAATAATAATGTCCAGTCTCAAGCTTTGACCTTCTTTTTCTTGATAAACTTATTGTTTCATTTGGCCCTTTGGTGTTGAATCATTGTGGCTCGGTGTAGGGATCTTATCGTAGCTCATCCAACTCATTAATTTGAAGCAGTATTTATTTCTAAGCTTCTAATAGGTCCACCCCAAGTTGTATCGGTGTTCTAAGTGTCTGGATTTCTATCTCAATGGGAAATAGTACTCTTTTCCCATATACTAACTCATAGGGTGTGCATCCTGTAGTATTCCTCCATGTGGTTCTGTAGGCCCATAAATATTCAAGGAGTCTATCGACCCAGTCCTTGAGATGTAATCTAATGATTTTAGTGATGATGGCCTCAAGGACCTCATTAGTCCCCTCTGCTTGTCCATTTTCCTATGGGTGAAATGGTGTTGTTACTCTCTGCTTTATCTTGTACTTGTCCATCAAGTCTTTGACAAGTCGTGATGTGAATTGAGTTCCTTCATCATCCACTATCTCTCATGGTATTATGAACCTTACAAAGATCTCTTCATGGAGAAACTCCAATACTTCTTACTCAGTTGTTGTCAGAAGTGATTTCACTTCCATCCATTTTGTGACATAGTTAGTACAGAGGAGGATGTAGGAGTGTTGACGGGAAGAGGGATTTCTTGGTCCTACAAAATAAATGGCCCATTTGTCGAAATTTTATAACACCATCTATAGTTGTAGTGGTATTTCATCTGTTTGTATGGGTCTACCCATGTGTTGGAAACTGTCACACCTCTTCACATACTCTTTGGTGTCTTTGAAAAATGTGGGCCAATAATACCCCTAATGGAGTACCTTGTACTCAGTCCTTTTATCTGCAAAATAGCCTCCACATGGCCCATCATGATGATCTTTTAGTATTTCATGGAATTTGTCCTCTCGTACACACCTTCTGATAATCAAATCAGGCCCAGTGTAGAAGAAACAACCATCAATCCATGAAAATATTTCACTTTTCCTAACTATAATTTGTTATTCTTTGGGAGTCAAATGATGTGGAAGTTTTTCTGTAGCCAAAAATTTAGCATGGTCTGCAAACCAAGGTGAGTTAGTAGACACTGTAAAGAGGTGTTCATCTGTGAAACAATCGTCTATTGGAGTTTCATTCTCAATAGATGTATTCTAGAAAGGAAGTCAGTGACTACATTATATTTTCCTGGTTTATCTAGAATGGTAACATCAAATTCTTGCAATACGAGCAACCATCTAGTGACCCTACCATTGGTGATTGGTTTGTTCATTAAATAGTTGATATAAGGAATATCAATATGTAAGATGACATGATATCTGGTAATGTAGCATCTAAACTTGTTTATTGCATGAATAACAACAAGAAACTATTTTTGGTTATTGTATAGCTCAACTCTGCATGAGAGTGATTCTTACTAACATAGTAAATTGCATATGGGTCCTTTCCTTCAAGTTGTCTGAGAACAGATCCAACAATGGTGTTCGATGCATATGTGGAAATGTGGAATGGGAGGGTCCAATCAGGCCCTCTTAGTACATGAGCTTCAAATAATTTGATTTACAATTCATCAAATGCATGTTTTCATGTCTCTATCCATGCAAACTAAGTGTATTTGTCAAGCACATCAAATAATGGACGAGCAATACGTGAAAATTTTTCAATAAATCTATGGTAATAACTAGCATATCCTAAAAATCTTTGTACCTGCTTCTGCAAAGCTGGAGTTGGGAAATTTGGTATTACCTTATTTTTTCTGGATCAAATTTAACACCTTTTTTTCTGAGATGCGATGTCCGAGTACGACACCATCGGTTTCCATCATAAAACACTTTTCATTATCGAGGGAAACATTTGACTCTGATGCAGTAACATCTAATTACACAAACTCACATTGACCTAGGTGGTCAATTTCTTTACTAAAGAGGGTGGGTCCTCTTAAATTTATTCATTTGTAATAAGTTTACGTAAAATTTCTCTAGAAGGCAACGAACAGATTTGGTTTGTTGGTGTAGGTGTTAATAAATCCATTTAATTAGGGATTGTGATTTTTCTGAGATTCGAATTGGATCTGGTTGTTGAATCCAATCGAAATAAGAATTTTTATGTTAAATAGAAAATTCTGAGATAGCTAGGGTTGTATTTCCCAAGAGTGTGAAACATTTTAGAATAGGTGTTAGTGTTCTCAAAGTTCTTATGTTTGTGAAGTTGTGAACGGTGTGTTCTAGAAATTTCTGATCATTAATCTAAGGAAGCATTTTTATGATTTTTATGATTTCGGTATCGCATTAATCAAATGGGTTTTTGGTAGCATGATATATACCATTGAAATTTTGTTGTTTGTCATTTTATTGAGTTATCTATAGTCCAAATTATGGAATTGGACCAGAGATTATCTACTATGTAACGATTCAAGTTTCGTAGAGTTTAATTATATCCAAATCGCCAATCTAAACAAGGACTAAATCAACAGTTAGGAAGTATTTCGGAGCGTGGAGTTGATCGAGAGTTAACAAAAGGAGTCGGACCCGTAATATTTTATTAAATTTCATATTGGAATCCAATCTCAGATCGGATGGTGGTTATTTCAACAGAGATTGGAAAAGGTACTGGTGGGGCCGAGTATTGTGTGGACCTGAAATTATATGCAATATTTTTTATGGATATAAGTCTGATGGTTTATTAAAAAAGGTTTAGCCACGTATCATAGCCCGAGATCATATGTATGAAGAGTGCAGAGAACAAGGGGCTTAACCCTGTGTAGCATTGTTTTGGGTTTAATTTGAATTCCAACACCTTTGAAATTATGAATTGTGGAACTGTTTATTAGTTTCTATTTACAGAACCTTGGTTGATCCTGTCCACAAAGGGAATGAAAAGGAAAGTGAGTATATTTTTTGTTATTCTAGCGAATATTTGGCCTTGGTAGGGTATCATTTGGTATCATAGCAACAAAAACAAGATTTTTTTTTAAACTTCAGCAAGTATTCCACCAAGGAGAAGAGTAAAAGGCAATGTTGGCATAGATCAGGGAAGACATGTAGCCAATGCATTGTTGCTTGAAGAAATTAGACACCTTCGGGAAAGAATGGAAGCAATGGAAACTGCTCAGAGGAGAGACCTTGATGATAGAAATGTCAGTGATGAAGAAGAATCTTTTGATGGGGAAGCAGAAGAAGACACTAAAGAAAACAAATTTTTCAGAATGTTGGTAAAGGCTAGTGGCAGACCAAAGGTTGAAGTACCTATGTATGAAGGGAATTTGAATGTAGAATAACTAATGGACTAAATAAGTTCCATGGATAGGTACTTTGATTTTGAAGAGGTTGAAGATAAGAAGAAAGTAAGATTTGCAACAACAAAGCTAAAGGGACATGCATCCATATGGTGGGATGAATTGCAAACATCCAGAGAAAAAAAAGGTAAGTCTAAGATAAAGACTTGGAATACAATGGTTTGTAAGATAAAAATCAAATTTATGCCAAGGGATTATCATATTAATCTCTTTAGGGAGCTGCAAAATTTAAGACAAAAAGGTTTGACAGTTAAAGAATATACAGAGGAATTTTAAAGGTTATGTATAAGAGTTGGACATGTAGAAGAAGATGTGGAGAAAGTGGACCGATGCATAAATGGCTTAAGATATAACATACATAATGAAATCATCTTTTTGACTCTGAGCACTGTTGAGGATGCTTGCCAGGAAACTTTGAAGGCAAAGGAGAAGATGGTAAGGAAGCAAAATCAGAGAAACAAAGGGAAAGGTGCAAGAAGAGGAAGAGGATCTTCTAAAGTGAGATTTCTGAATGCTAAGAATGAAGCAGAGGGCTCTAGCAGTCAGTCACCACAGAGAGGAGACTTTAGTGGAAGGAGATTTGGCTCCAGAGGAAGGGGTAGAGGAAAATAAATCCTATGTTATACATGTGGTGAATTACGACACATGTCATGGGATTGTCCTAAAAATAAATCAACAAATCAGAGGAATGTGAACATAGCAGAGGCTAAAGAAGAAAACCTTTAGGTAGTAGGAAAGAAAGAATCACCTGAGGCAGGAGAGTCTTTGTTGCTGAAAAGAGTAAATTTGATTAAATCAGAAAAAGAGGTGAGTGAACCAACTCAAAGGAAAATCTTGTTCAAGACTATGTGCAAGTCTGAAGGGAAGTGTTGTAAATTAGTGATTGACAGTGGGAGTACTGATAATTTAGTCTCCACAGAGATGGTAGAGAAGTTGGGTTTGGTGAAGATGACACACCCTACTCCTTATAGAGTGTCATGGTTCCAGAAAGGACATAAAATCTTGGTGAAGGAGTTGTTAGCACTCTATAAATTTTGTCCGGTTGAATAGACAAATGATAGAGGTAACTGTTTCAACCAGCTTTAGAGCTAAGGCACTAGCCTACTCAACTCAGAGAGAGCTCTCTCATGTCACTTGATATATCTATGACAATCGATGGATAGATTTGGTTTGTGTTGGAGGGTTTTAATAAAATAACTGGAGAAAAGAAGATGACATTTGGGTTATTGGGTCTGGAATAAATAGAATACATCATCAAACCTGAGACTATTCAAAGGAAAAGGCTAAATCAGGCAGTAAGTTTGAGTTTATATCTGAAAATTTTGCATGACATCAGAGGAAAAAGAAACACATAACTACATCAGAGAATTACGAAGATGAATTCTAAATAAGTTAAGAATAAATAAACACAGTATAAGTTGTTGAGCCAAGAGCATCAAATAATGAATTATGGGCCTCTAAATCTCCAATTTAGACAGAAATAAGTGTAAATGAAATGTATTCTTACAAGAAATACATACTATGAGAGGAAAACAAGACTCATATCATTGTCGGTTATAATCTTTTCATAAACAATCCAAAATATGACTCTGCATTCATATATTCATTCTAGCCCCAAAATTTACAATTTTTTTTCCTACACGGAGGGCAGGCTCCTCTTTTCTCCATGCTTTCTATATCCTCGAGATAATACATATATAGAGAAGGTTTCTTCGTGGAATTCAAAACGTCCAGACTTCTCATCGTTCTAATATTAGAGATAAGTTACAGGGAGGAATGATTTATAATAACCGTTGCCATATTTTAGAGGGACCGTTAGGAACAGGTTCATCATATCTAGGCGCCATCTGTCCAAAATGTTAGGATATTTAGACACTTAGGACTTAGTTAAGATCTACTTGGTATATTGTGTCGTTAGGTAAAAGTGTGTTTTCTAGTGTGTTTATTTAGTGTGCATTAGTATGCATTTGTAGTTAGGAAATCCGACGGTCATGATATGTTCCCGACATAGAGTGATGTGACAGTTCATACTCTCCTCGATCTTAACGGCCATTGATCTGTGGCTTAACACCCGATTGGTCCATGATCTCTATTTAAAGAGAATGGAGGGTCATTTGTCGGTGATCGATTGTGAGAAACTCTATTGTAAAATCTCTTTGTAATCTTTTTCTTTGCATTAATAAATTGCTCCAAGTGGCTGCATTGGCTAGGACCGTGGATGTTTCCACGTAGGGGTTTTACCATGTGAAAACATCGGTGTGTTGATCTTTGATTTAGTTATTTGAGTGGTTACTAAAGGTGTTCATCCTCTGTTGGAATACCTGTGTTGTCGAACATGGTATCAAAGCCAAATGGGATAATAGGAATGACGACAACATGATGATAAGAAAGCTAAATGGGATAATAGGAATGACGAAGCACATGGACTAATCAGAATGTCCGTCTCTCCTGATTTAAGGTACCACCTTCAAGGAATTGATGACCCCGAAGAAGCTTGGAACATGATTGAATCTTTGTTTGGTAAACTCAATATTATTCGAGCACAACAGTTAGAAAATCAAATACTGACCTTGAGTCCAAGTGATTTTTCTTGCCTTGGAGACTATCTATCTAGGTTTAAAACACTCAGAATTTTATGTGAAGAATGTAAGATAAAAATGGCGGAAGAGCGTTGCATATATCTTATCCTTTCTAAGCTAGGTAGTGCATATTATGTGTTTGTATCTACCTTTTATGTCATGAGAGAGGCTCTAGGGAAAGCTTATGACAAACCCACTCTTGATTCCTTTTGTGATTCTTTGATTAGAGAGGAAGATAAGCTTATACAACTTGGAGTAATCAACAATGCAAGTACCTCCAACAAAGCCCTAGTTGCCTAGCAGAAATATAAACCCAAGTATCCAAAGAATCAACATCCTCGCTACAACAACAAGCAATATAAGGGTCCCAAACTCACTCAGACAGCTTTCGCTCCTAATGTGGAAAAAGGAGCAAAATATAAAAGTAAAAATACTAAGATAAATTGCAACTTTTGTGATAAAGATGGTCATGATGAGTCCAAATGTTTCAAGAAGATGGCAACTTTAAAAGCAATAATGAAGAAGCACAACATCAGTATTGATTCTACTTCTTCTTCTCACGGACATGCACTTTCTGCTTCTGGTTTCTCCTTCAATTCAGATTCTACTACTACTTCTTCTTCTTATGAGTGGCTTATTGATTAAGGAGCATCTTATCATATGGCTAAGGATAAAGCCATATTTTCTTCTCTAAATGAATGTAACACCAAGAAAAGAAATTGGTGATCTTGTCGGTGATCCTTCAGATCATCATCGAACACGTTCACAGTTCCAACGAGCCTCTTCTCTACTGGCTCAAGTTTCAAAGACTCATGATCCAGAGACATTTGCAGAAACTTCAAGTCATCCAGATTCAGATACAACAATGAATGAAGAGTATCGTTCTTTAATGGAAAACGATACTTGGGATCTTGTATCTCTTCCAAAAGGAAGAAAACTTGTCAGATGTAAATGGGTCTACAGAACTAAGTATGCATCAGATGGAAGTGTTGAAAGACACAAGGCTCGGTTAGTTACCAAAGGATTTTCCCAAGTTGAAGGAATTGACTATAATGAAGCCTTTGCCCTTCTAGACAAAATGAATTCCATCCGCCTTGTTCTTTCCCTTGCCGCTTCACATAAATGGGAGGTCCATCAGATGGATGTTAAATATGCCTTCTTGCATGGCAATTTGAAATAATAAATATACATGGAACAACCTCCTGGATATGTCGAAAATGACTCTAGCCTTGTTTGTCGCCTCAAGAAATCTCTTTATGGTCTCAAGCAAGCTCCCCGAGCTTGGTATGCCAAAATGGACAGTTTTCTTATTGCCACTGGATTCTCTAGATGCCATTATGATCCTAATGTCTATACCAAGAAAGTAGGAAGCCATATCATAATCCTTGTCCTTTATGTTGATGACCTTATCCTTACTGGTAATGACCCAACACTTTTAAACCATGTGAAAACCAACCTTAAGAAGAAATTTGAAATGACCGATTTAGGCTTTTTGCATTATTTCCTTGGCCTCCAAGTTTTGCAAACCAATGAAGGAATTTTTCTTTCCCAGTCCAAGTATGCTTGTGACCTTCTTCGTCACTTTCACATGGATGATTGTAAACCAACCCCTTATCCCTTCCAGTCTGGAGTCAAGATTTTTTCCACCTGTCCTTCTCCTGAAGTTCATGCCACCCTATATCGTCAGTTAGTTGGTAGCCTCTTATACTTGAATCATACCCATCCTGATCTTTCCTTTGTTGTTGGTCTTGTTGCCCGATATATGAAAACACCCCATGAAAGCCATTGGAAAGCAGCTAAAAGGATACTTTTCTATGTTCGTGGTACAGTTCAGTTCAGGGGGGACTCCTTTATTGGTTGGTTTCACCGATTCAGATTGGGCCGGCGACCCTGATGATTGGAAGTCTACTACAAGTTATGTTTTCAGCCTTGGTTCAGGACCTGTCACTTGGGCCTATAAGAAATAATAGACTATTGCACTTTCTTCAGTAGAAGCAGAGTACCGAGAAACGGTAAATGCAAGTCAGGAAGCCCTGTGGCTTCGACAGATCCTTTCAGAGTTTGGATTCCAGCACCAGCATCCGACTAGCCTTTGGTGTGACAATCAGAGTACCATCAAGCTCACCAAAGACCCAGTTCAATATCAGCGTAGAAAACACATCGAGCTACACATGCACTTCATCAGAAAGCTAATTCATGATCACATTATTGAAGTGCTCTTTTTCCCTACAGAAGATCAAGTTGCAGAAATTTTCACAAATTCTCTTACAGAAGCGAAGTTTTCCAAACTTCGATCTATGTTAGAAGTTCAATAAGTTGTCATTAAGGGGGGATAGGCTCTAATTCCTCCTTCCTTCTCCTATTGTGTCACTATTGTAAATCCTTCAATCCTATCCCAAGTTGTTCTTAAGGGGGGATGTTAGGATATTTAGACACTTAGGAGTTAGTTAAGATCTACTTGGTCTATTTTGTCGTTAGGTAAAAGTGTGTTTTCTAGTGTGTTTCTTTAGTGTGCATTAGTATGCATTTGTAGTTAGGAAATATAACGGTCGTGATATGTTCCTGACATAGAGTGATCCGATAGTTCATACTCTCCTCAATCTTAACGGCCATTGATCTATGGCTTAACACCCAATTGGTCCATGATCTCTATTTAAAGAGCATGGAGGGTCATTTGTCGATGATCAATTGTGAGAAACTCTATTGTAAAATCTCTTTGTAATATTTTTCTTTGCATTAATAAACTACTCTAAGTGGCCACGTTGGTTGGGGTCGTGGATGTTTCCATGTAGGGGTTTTACCACGTGAAAACATCGATGTGTTGATCTTTGATCTAGTTATGTGAGTTGTTACTAAAGGTGTTCGTCCTCTATTGGAATACATGTGTTGTCGAACACAAAACTTGCTAGGATGTACTTATCTCCACCTGAGAGTTCATTTTAGCTTAGTGATCTCCTCCTTTAGAGTATCCAACTAGGTTAGTTGATTCTCTCCAACACTTTCAGTCATTTCAGCTATGGTTTGTTTCTTTTGTCGTTTGCTCAATTTCTTTTTTACAGCTCGCATGTTGATGACTAGATCCCTCATGATGGGATTTATCCTGACTTCCAATCCTGAGTTTGTAACAGGTTCTGTGTGGAATTTAGTCGCTAATATACGTGCAATTACCCTTTCCTCCTTACTCGTAGGTAAATCTTCCATGTTGCCTGAACGACCAATTTCACTAGATATAGCTTTGTCCGTGTATCCCAATTTCGTGGACACCGAAATGTTCCTACATAAATCAAAGAGTTGAGCAAATTGGAGATTACTTCATTTATAGATGAGATGATGCCTCCATACTTGAGAATCAGTAGTTATAGATTTAAAATCATGAATCACTGACAGATTCACTTACAGGTACATTGGTTTACCACGCTTGGCTAATCCATTTCAAATGATTAGCTTTCGAGCTCGTTATATGGCGGCTTTCACCTGACATCATACAGTTGTGAAGTACCAAACGAGTGAAATGGGGTAATTTTGACCAGTCGTCGCCCGCCCCACGACTGGTTTCTTTGACATATTGAAACATGTGACATCAGGGCTTTGGCAAAATCAATTTCAGTCAACCTGCCTTTCACCCTGATGTATCTCTGGAGGCGTCACGCGTCCATTTTAAAAACCACAATGGTTTTCCCTAGTCCATCTTTACGTGGTTAAGTCTTGTGCAAGTTCACTTCCCGATATGGGCTCCAGCAGTCGATCTGGGTCATTTTATAATCGACGGTCTATCAATTTATACCTTTTGCGCCTTCGCTATATTCTTCCATATGTCGCCAGATATGTCCTGGTCCTATAAATTATCAATTCTCCAAACTATCAGGCTTTCGTGACCATGTAGCTCTTTCTAAATTCTCGAGACTCAGATCTTGTCTGAAAATTGTTATGGTGATAACATAGGCTCCAACTGGGGATGTTATCCTCCTTGTGAGGTAGCAAATAACTTGTAGACCTGGTGCCTGATCCATTGGGATAATCCCAAAACAATTGTATGTACCATGCTCCTACCATATCACTAGTGTTTGTTGAAGTCCAAACTCTTCATGTCGCTCTCAACTGGAAACTGAATAATGAATATACTGTTGAAACTGACTGTACACAATACTGGAAATATAAAATGAAGAATGCTTGTAGGGAAAGCTTATTCATACATTCCTACCTACCCTAAAATGTTGAAATGAACACCCAATCAAGTGATCCTAGAGTGCCAATGCAACCAATCAAGCAATTGGCTTCCTGATTTTTCTCCACTCACATCTTTCTTAAGAAGGCAATCAAATGTAGAAGATGGCAGCTGAAAACAAAATTTGAATCTAAAATCTAAGTTTATGAATGAAACAAACTCCTCCTTCACTAATGACTGTAATAGGATGGCCACCGGATCTTGAAAACCATGAAAAATCATTTCTTCTTGGTGGGCAAAAACAAAAATACAAGACTCTTTTGTAAGTGTTTGTTGTTCTTGCTTTATTTCTTTAGTTTTGAGAACATTTTCAAATGAAATGGAAACAATGGGTTTGTCTACTTCTCCATGCATCTCAAGAAAAACATTCATACATTCTTCAAATATGACAGCCATATTATGTGCATCAAGGCTATCCTTTTGTTCATCGAGCAATTATGATTTGGTTTCATTAAACTTCTAGAAATTTGTTTGAGGGCTGCCATTTTGACTTTCAAATGAATTAATAGAAATAAGTTCTTGCTCATAATATTCTTGCAAATGTGAAAATATGACATCGTGAACTATTTCATAGTCTAGAGTCCTCATGGATTTATTTTCAAAATCCTTGCATGTGTCTATGTTGTTTAGAAATTGGACCAGTATGTCATTCTCAGGGGAAGAAAGGAAACCTTGAAATACCTTGTCTTGCTGGTAATATTGTTGAACATCTGCATTAGTTCTGGGAGAAAGGAAAAGACCTTTGATAAAAATTTATTGATCGGCTTCTTATTTAATCTGATGATTGAGCACAGATTGGAATTCTAAATTGAAATACCCCTCCAAGTAATGATCGTGCAATGCATGTGAGTATAGTTGGTGTTCTTCAATGATGACAACCCTTTCATGTAAAACAGGGCTACTGAGAATATAGTCAGAACTCCCTATGTTTTCTGAAATTTTATGATTTTCTCTTAACCATTCAAAGGAAGAATAACATAAGGGAAGAGAGTTTTTATCTGTAAGCCCGTTGCTTTCTTCACTTTCAATGCCATGCTTGGACATTCTCTGATTTGAAATGCTACAGACATTTTGTTTTAATAATTCGAATGAGGGAAAACATAATGGCAAGGTTTTGTTACCTGATTCGAAACCTTCTTCATTTTTTCCAGTATCATCATAAGTACATTTTTCTATCTCTTCGAGTTTCTGGACATACTCACTTTCTACTTTGTCTTCAACCAACAACTGTATTTCTAAATTTACAAGGTCTTCCTCAAAACAAAGAATAGGGTCATCAAGCATTTGAGAAGAGTACTCCAATATCTTGTCAATTTGTTTCATTGGTTTGGTGTGACTTTGCATCAACACAAATTCGTTTGCCTCAACAATAATCTGAGAATTCTCTTTCAGCAATTTTAATGTAGTAAAGCACAAGGGTAGAGAATTCTCTTCAACTGATCTAATATTTTTCTCCTCACTGTACTACTGAAAAAGAAAGTCTTCAATATCATGATCGTCTTCACACTTGTCATATACAGGCAAATCACTGACATATGCAAGTTCTTCGAACAAGAACAAACTTGGAACATCAACATGTTCTTTGACAAACTTATTTGTACACTCATCCTCTTGATTATCTATAAATGAATACATGAAATAATTAGCCCCTTTCTTATCATGGGATGGATTAGAAACTAAATCAACACCTTCTCTTTCAACAAATGGGACATAATTTTTTGCAACATCCTTGGTATTGGGAGATTCAAGAGGGCCTATGACATGGTCAACTATATGCTCAAGGTTCCAATCAACCATTTTATGTTCATATTCTCTTTTATTTTCTTTAGCATCTAACTCCTCATTTTGGATCTATTTACATGCTTGGATGTTGTGCTGAATATCCTGAGCATCATCAAAAATTTGTTGTAAGGACTTAGGTCTTCTTTCCATCAGGAGGAAAGACAAGTCTGGATGAAGAGTAGTTTCATAATCGAGCATGGAGGCAGCTTCAGTGGGTTGAATTCCTTTGGACAAATTGTAATAGACACTAGAAAACCTCCTACTAAATATAGAAATAGTTTCATTTCTCTATTTTTTTTAGGCATAGAACTCTATAAGTTGTAGATCCAAAGATTTCTTCCTGTCCCAAAACTTTAAAAAGACATCCTTCAATTCCTCCCATGAGCTAATTGTATTTGGATGAAAACGTTTAAACAATTATTTGGTGTCTCCTTTCAAGGATTGAGAGAAGGCCCTCATACAAACATCATCATGGTAGATCTCAAACAAATCTATAAAATGCTCAAACCCTTGGATGTGTTTTTCAGCGGAGATGGTATCAGGTTCCCCATCAAACATAGGCAGGTACTCATAGTGTTTTGGAGGAAAATCATGAAGTATGTGGGGTAACTTTAAGGGTCTGTATCTATGTTGAATCTTGGAGGGTGTTGGGTCAAGTGCATGAGATGAAATATCAACCTTGGTTTCATGAGACTTATCAACTTGGTTGTGGTCATCACATGGCCCAGATGGGAATTTTTTATCAACATCAGTGATATAGTGAGGATATGCATGCACATATTTAAGAGGAGGATATATAATTGCAAGATCTTCACGATCATCATTAGAATGCAGTAGGTAAAGAAAAAAAAAATTGGCATGTTCAAGGAAAAAGAAGAGGCAACTTATGACAAACAATAAAATGCCTTGGAAAAAATCCAATTTTAAGTACTTGTTTTCTTTCATAATGTCTTTTCATACCTCTGTCAAGGGATCTCATTTTCCAGTGGAGTCTTTGAATTACATTTGAAGCTTGAGTAGAGTCGTCAATAATGTTTTGGAAGCTGGATTCTGCATTGAGAGTAGAGTCGCCAATGAAAATTCAAATCTTTGGATTCTTCTACCAGTGGAATCACCTTCAAACTGATTTTTTGGTGTGTGGAGTCACCAGAGTAGGAATACATACAATATGTGTCTAATTGTCTATTGCTCTCAGACCTTAGAACTTAACCATATCATTCTTTCCCAGGGAAAAAATTTCAATTTCGTCCCCGGCAACGGCGCCAGAACGTTAGCACTCTGTAAATTTTGTCCGACTGAATAAACAAATGACATAGGTAGCTGTTTCAACCAACTTTAGATCTGAGGAACTAGCCTACTCAACTCAAAGAGGGCTCTCTCATGTCACTTGATATATCTATGGAAATCAGTGGCTAGATTTGGTTTGTGTTGGGGCTTTTTAATAAAATAACTGGAGAAATGAAGATGACATTTGGGCTATGGGGTCTGGAATAAGTAGAATACATCATCAAACCTGATACTATTCAGAGGAAAAGGATAAATCAGGCAATAAGTCTGAGTTTATATCTGAAAATTTTGCATGACATCAGAGGAAAAAGAAACACATAACTACATTAGAGAATTACGGAGATGAATTCTGAAAAAAGTTAAGAAGAAAGAAACATAATCTAAGTTGTTGAGACAAGAGCATCAAATAATGAATTATGGGCCTCTAAATCTCCAATTTAGACAGAAATAAGTGTAAATGAATGTATGCTTACAGGAAATACATACTATGAGAGGCAAACAAGACTCATATCACTGTCAGTTAGAATCTTTTCATAAACAATCCAAAATCTGCCTCTGCATTCATATATTCATTCTAGCCCCAAAATTTACAAAAGTTTTTCCTACACAAAGGGCAGGCTCCTCTTTTCTCCATGATTTCTATATCCTCGAGATAATATATATATATAGAAGGTTTCTTTGTGCAATTCAAAATGTTCATACTTCTCATCGTTCTAAGATTAGAGATAAGTTACAAGGAGGAATGATTTATAATAACCGTTACCCTATTTTAGAGGGACCGTTAGGAACAGGTTCATCATATATAAGCGCCATCTTTCCAAAACTTGTTGGGATGTACTTATCTCCACCTGAGAGTTCATTTTAGTTTAGCAATCTCCTCCTTTAGAGTATCCAACTAGGTCAGTTGATTCTCTCCAACACTTCCAGTCGTTTCAGCTATGGTTTCTTTCTTCTATCGTTTGCTCCGTTTCTTTTTTACAGCTCCCCTATTGATTACTAGATCCCTCATGATGGGATTTAGCCTAAATTACAATCCTGAGTTTGTAATAGGTTATGTGTGGAATTTAGTCGCTAATATATGTGCAATTACCCTTTCCTTCTTACTCGTAGGTAAATCTGCCATGTTGCCTGAATGACCGGTTTCACTAGATATAGCTTTGTCCATGTATCCCAATTTCATGGACACCGAAATGTTCCTACAGAAATCAGAGAGTCAAGAAAAGTGGATATTATTTCGTTTATGGATGAGATGATGCCTCCATACTTGAGAATTGGTATTTATAGAGTTCAAATCATGAATCATTGACAGATTCACTTACAGGTACGTTGGTTTACCACGCTTGGCTAATCCATTTCAAATGATTAGCTTTCGAGTTCATTATATGGCGGCATTCACCTGACATCATACGGTTGTGAAGTACCAAACAAGTGAAATAGGGTGATTCTGACCAGTCGTCACCCACCCCACAACTGGTTGATTTGACATATTGAAACATGTGACATCGGGGCTTTGGAGAAAGCGGTTTCAGGCAACATGCCTTTCTCCCCGATGTATCTCTGGAGACATCGTGTTTCCATTTTAAAAACCACAATTTTTTTCCCCGGTCTTCCTTTACATGGTTAAGTTCTGTGCAAGTTCACTGCTCGATATGGGCTCCAGCTGTCGATCTGGGTCATTTTATAATCAATGGTCTATCGAGTTATACCTTTTGCGCCTCTGCTATATTCGTCCATACGCCACCATATATGTCTCGGTCCTCTAAATTATCAATTCTCCAAACTATCAAGCTTCCGCGATGATGTATCTCTTGCTAAATTCCCAAGACTCAGATCTTGTTTGAAAATTGTTATGGTGATAACAGAAGCAATGCAAAGTGGAGATACATATTTGTACATACAAAGATGTGGTATTATGTGATATAATGTCAATGTATGTTTGTCATGTGTTGTTGGGAATACCTTGATAGTATGAAAGGAAGGTCATTCATGATGGCAGGAGGAATACTTAGTTCTTAGAGAAGGATGGGAAAAAGAATGCATTACTACCTTTGAAAGATGAAGCAGTCAAAGAAGAACCTGGAACTAATATTATGTTGATGAGTGGAAAAGAATTGTTGCATGAAATCAAGAGGAAGGAGGAGCTACATTTTGTTGTCATTGGTAATCCAAAGGTAATTTTGACTTCAACAAATTTAGATGATTTTCATGTTGAAATTAAAACTCTGCTTGATGATTATGTTTATATTGTTGTGGATGAATTACCAAATGCCTAACCACCTGTAAGAAGTATCAATCACCATATTGATTTGAAACCTGGTGCAAGTCTTCCTAATAAAGAAGCTTATAGACTAACTTTTCAAGAGAATGAAGAAATCAAAAGGCAGGTACATGAGTTATTAGACAAAGGATTAGTAAAGGAGAGCCTAAGTCCATGTGTAGTATCAGTAGTGCTCAGTCCAAAAAAGGGTGGTCAATGGCATATGTGTATTGATTCCAGAGCAATAAATAATATCACTATCAGGTACATATTTCCATTACCTCATATAGATGATTTGATGGATTGTTTGAGTGGGTCAAAGTATTTTTCTAAAATTGATTTGAAGAGTGGATACCATCAAATAAGGATTAGAGAGGGAGATGCATGGAACACTGCATTTAAAACCAACAATGGATTGTATGAGTGGTTGGTGATGCCCTTCGGGCTCACAAATGCACTAAGCACATTCATGAGGGTAATGAATGAAGTTTTAAAAGAATATACAGGAAAATTTGTGATAATGTATCTTGATGATATTTTGATTTATAGTCAAAGTAAGGAAGAACATTTGAAGCATCTCAAGATGAAGTTGAGTACTCTATAGAAGAAGAAATTGTTGATAAACTTGAAGAAGTGCAGTTTCATGAAAAGGGAGCTGGTATATCTGGGATTTTTAGTCACAGAAGAAGGACTGAAGATGGATCCAGAGAAGGTGCAAGCAATATTGAAGTGGCCAACTCCAAGGAGTGTATTTGAGGTAAGGATATTTCATGGTCTTGAAAGTTTTTATAGGAAATTTATAAGAAGTTTCAGTCATTTTTGTGCACCCATAATAGAGACTATAAAGGAGAGTAAACAATCATTTAAATGGACAAAGGTAAAAAACAGAAATTTTGAACTACTGAAAAGGAAGATCACTAAGAAACATGTTTTAGACTTACCAAGTTTTGACAAAAAATTTCAAGTGGAAACTGATGCTAGTGGGACAACAATTGTGGTTCTGTTGAGTCAAGAACAGAGGTCTATAGCATATTTCAGTGAGAAATTAAATGAGGCTAAACAGAAGTATTCATCATGTGAAAAAGAGTTCTATGAAATTGTGCAAGCACTCAAGAAGTGGAGGCATTATTTAATGCCTAAAGAATTTGTTTTATATTCTGACAACTATGCATTACAGTTTATAAACAACCAACCAAAATTGAACCAAAAGCGTGCCAAATGGGTAGAATTTCTACAAAGTTTCACCTTTGTAATCAAACACATAAGTAGTGAATCTAATAAAGCTGATGATGCGTTAAGTAGAGTGAATTTGGTTTTGCAGGAGTTAAAGATCAACACTTTGGGATTTGATGAATTAATTGACATGTATAAAGAGGATGCATATTTTAAATATATATATGAATCTATTAAAAATCAAGTTTTCCATAATAGAAGCCAATCGTTGGATTATATGTTGCAAGGAAGTTTGTTGTTCAAGAACAGTAAGTTATGCATTCCTAAGTGTTCAATGAGAGAGAATTTAATCAAAGAGAAACACAATGGAGGATTGTCTGGACACTTTGGACAAGACAAAACGTATGCACAAGTGAATGCTTTCTACTTTTGGCCTAGAATGCATATTGATGTCAAGAAGTTTGTAGAGAAATACAGGATTTGTCAGCATTCCAAAGGAAGAAGCCAAGATATTGGTTTATATCAACCATTGCCAATTCCAAACAGGCCATGGGATGCGATCAACATGGATTTTGTTTTGGGCTTACCTAAAACACAAAGGGGAAATGACTCTATCTATGTTGTGGTAGATAGATTTTCAAAGATGGCTCATTTTATTGCTTGTAGAAATACTAATAATGCAACAAATATTGCAAATTTGTTTTTCTCAGAAATAGTAAGATTGCATGGGTTACCCATGAGCATTGTTTCAGACAGGGACACTAAGTTCATGGGACACTTTTGGAGGACTCTATGGAGGAATATGGGTACAAACCTTAGTTTTATTTTAGCCAGTCATCTTCAAACTGATGGGAAAATAGAAGTGGTGAATAGGAGCTTGGGAAATATATTCAGGAGTCTGGTTTATAAAAATCCAAAATAGTGGGATTTAGCACTTTCTCAGGCAAAATATGCTTACAATGATACTCCTAACAAGGGTATAGGAATGAGGTCATTCCAAAAAAAAATCAGAATGAACCCTAGAGGAGTATATGAACTCAGAGATTTGGGAAAGCAAGAGATAAGGAGTGCAGATGTTGAAGAGTTTGCAGAACAAATGAAGAGGTTACAAGAAGATGTCAAACATAAATTGCATGAAAACAACAACAAGTACAAGCAAAGGGAAGATATGAAGAGGAAAGAGATGGAATTCCAAATTGGTGATTTGGTTATACTGTATTTGAGAAGGGAAAGTTTTCATGTAGGGACATACAACAAGTTGAAATTGAAAAATATTGGACCTTGCAGAATATTGAGGAAATTCTTAGCAAATGCCTATGAGATAGAGTTACCAGAAGGAATTGGGATTTCTCCCATATTCAATGTGGTAGATTTATACCCCTACAAGGAATCAGAAATAGAGGTAATAGATGAACATGTGAATGAGGAAATTCATACTTTGAAATGGGAAGAACAATTACAAAAAAAGGCACAGAGGGAAGTTGAAGCAGTTTTAGATAAAAGAGTGACCAAGAAAACCAGAGGACAAACCTAATATCAGTATTTGATCAAGTGGAAAGGAAAACCAATAGAATATGCCAGTTGGATGACAACAATAGACGTTCAGAAGTACAATGTTGATCCTGATGTTTTGATGGAGCATTCTTTTCTTCCCTGGGAGTCTGATGTAGGAGCATCTAATTACGCAAACTCACATTGACCTAGGTGGTCAATTTCTTTACTAAAGAGGGTGGGTCCTCTTAAATTTATTCATTTGTAACATTTTTTGTTAAAATTCCTCTAGAAGGAAACGAACATATTTGGTTTGTTAGTGTAGGTGTTAATAAATCCATTAAATTAGGGATTGTGATTTTTCTGAAATTTGAATTGGATTTGGTTGTTGAATCCAGCCGAAATAGAAATGTTTGTGTTAAATAGAAGGTTCTGAAATAGCTAGGGTTGGATTTCTCGAGAGTGTGAAACATTTTATAATAGGTGTTAGTATTCTAAGAGTTCTTATGTTTGTGAACTTGTGAACTGTGTGTTCTGGAAATTTCTTATCATTAATCTAAAGAAGCATTTTTATGATTTTTATGATTCTAGTGTCGCATTAATCAAATGGGGTTTTGGTAGCATGATATAGACGATTGAAATCTTGTTGTCTGTCATTTTATTAAGTTATCTATACTCCAAAATTTGGACTTGGACCAGAGACTATCTACTATGTAATGATTCAGGTTTCGCAGAGCTAAATTCTATCTGAATTATCGATCTAAACAAGGACTAAATCAATGGTTAAGAAGTATTTTAGATCGTGGATTTGATCGGGAGTTAACAAAAGGAGTCGAACCCATAATATTTTATTAAATTTCATTGTGGAATATGATCTCATATCAGACGGTGGTTATTGTAGTGGAGATTGGAAAAGCCACTGGTGGGGTCGAGTACTGTGCAGACCCGAAATTATATGCAATATTGTTTATGGATATAAGTCTGATGATTTATTAAAAAAGGTTTAGCCACAAATCATAGCCTGAGATCATATGTATGAAGAGTGCGAAGAACAAGGGGCTTAACCCTGTGTAACATTTTTTTGGGTTTAATTCGAATTCCAACACCTTTGAAATTATGAATTGTGGAAATGTTTATTAGTTTCTATTTACATAACCTTGTTTGATCCTGTCCACAAAGGAATTGAAAAGGAAAGTGAGTATATTCTTTGTTATTGTAGCGAATATTTGGCCTTGGTAGGCTATCAGACTCTTTGCACTTTATTAACATATTTTTCAGATTGGCTAATGCCTCATCAAATTCATCCCCATATGTTATGAAATCATCCATATATATTTCCACGTAGTTGTGAACTAGATCAAAGAATATACCTACAACAACTCATTGAAAGGTGGTGAGGGCGTTGCAAAACCCAAATGGTAGAACACGGTAGATGAATATCCCCCAAGGACAAGTGAAGGTTGTTTTCTCCTAGTCTTCGGGTGCAATTTCGATCTGGTTGTATCCACCGAATCCATGAAGGAAAGAAAAATACTTCTTTCCTGCTAACGTGTCCAAAACCTGGTTGATAAATGGTAATGGGAAGTGATATTTATGTGTTTCTTTATTTAGGTCTCTATAATCTACACAAATTATCCATTTACCATTTTTCTTTGGTACCATGACAAAAGGGGAGACCCACTAGCTATCAAAAATGTAATAAATGAAGTTAGTTGTAAGCAATTTCTATAGCTCTTCTTTGAATATGTCTTTCATTGCCGGTTTCATCTAGCATTGGGGTTGAAAAATGGGTATGGATCCTTCCTTAATATATATATGATGTGTACACAAGTCAGGATGGATTCCCTTCGTGTCAGAGTAATCCTAGGTGAAGGCATCACTGTGCTTTTGCAGCACTTGAACCAGTCGCTCCTTTTGTTCTTTAGTCAGTCCTTGATTGATTTTCAAGGTTTTCCCTGGGCTGATTTATGTGGTTTCTATAAGGGATCCTTGATCTTTTTGTGGCATGGGTTCATGTTTTTTGGGTGAAATGCTTGTTGAGGCTAAAGAAACCCGAGTTTCTAGTTTCATAACATGCTCAAGAATATGTGTGTTTCCTGAGGAAGAGGAAGAGACTATAAAATCATTGATTTCATCATCTTATGTTTTATTTCTTATGGCTAACTATTGATCTATGGAGAGGACTTGATGGGATTCCCCTTATTCATCTCTTATCCATCAACCCAAAGTGGTGTTTCTAAGTCTATGTTGGGTTTAACAGGAGGGTAGAGGATTAATTTTTTGGTGTATGTCTCGTGGGATATGGTCATGTTTCTTGACTAACAATCGATGTAGGCATCGACAGTGGCCATCCAGGTAGTTGCAGGATTAGAGGATACCGGCCCAAAGAGGTTTTGGGTTGTAGGACCATGAAGTCACCGGGATATTCCCACGAATACAGAGAGATCACTACATCATCTAGAATTCCCTCTAGTTTAATGGTTGATCTATCAACGAGTTGAAGGACAGTGGGGGTTCCCATAAGGCCTGCAAGACTTAAGGATTTCATGGTCTCGCATGTCATAATGTTGATGGTGGCCCCAAGTTCGATTACCATGTTACTAATAAGTGTATTGTCGATCTTCACATTAACAATTGGACTGTCATGGTAAAAGTATTTAACTACGATAATTCCCCCCATCATTAGGTCTGATAGTTTTCCCATGACATGAATAGTTTGGGGATCCTTTCATTTCCTAACGAGCTTCCTTAGACAAAGTTATCATACTTCTTTTGAATAAKGTCCTTAATTGCTTGGAATAGTGGTATTTTGACACACATATTTTTTAGTTCTCCTAAGAACTCCAAATTAAGTTGTGTAAAGAGTTTTTCTTGGTTTATCCTTTTAGGATAGGGTGGGTCTTGAAGTTCAAGGTGGGAATTCTGACCTTTTGAAGGTTCCTGAGATTTTTTTTGTTATGATTCTTCATTTGGGACCTCCTCATTCAAATCCTCAATGTTAATGTAAGGTTGGTCTTTGGTTAGAGTCTTCCTAGATCTAATGTGAATATCATTACAATCTAAGCAACAGATGGAGTAACTAGGGTAGGTAGCAAGTCCATCAGCTTGTTTTGGTTGACTTGGCCTTCCATTATTTGGGTTAGGTATGGGTTGTGCAGGTATTTGTGGTCGAGGAGGGGCAGATGTGGATGCCTGCATTTGGGGAGGAGGAAGGAATTACATGGGTGGCTATGTCATAGGTTGTAGAGGTCCTCCCATCGGGTGATTTCTCCATTCTTGTTGCCATAACTGGTTAGGAGGAGGAGCTACCCATTGTTGTGTTGGCATACCCCATGATTGTGAAGCATATGGCATTGAAGGGTTAGTCCAATATGAATTGAAATATTGAGATTGATCTTGGATCATACATTGAGGTTTGGGTTGTCAGGGTTTCTTTTGATAGACATTAATTGTTTTGGTTCTTCAGCTTTCTGATCAATAGATTTTAATCCTGGTAAGGATGGACAATTAGGAGTAGCATGATCCTTGTTGCATATTCTGCAAACCTCGATCTGATCTAATGGGCATTCCCTCCTTGGGTGCTTTGTTCTGCATCTCAAACCAAATATAGCCAACGCTTGTTCTGTTTCTTCCCTCATTTTATTCATTTGTAGTGTATCCAGTTGGGAGCTCAGGAAACTAAGTATGTCAGTCTTGAAGTCTTCTAACATGTTCCTAATTTACGTTCTCGTGACTCTACTTCCAGTAGTTTTTTTTTTCTTGCTAGTATATCTCTTGGCCCTTTGCTCATTTTTTATGTGCCTCTGGAATACTTACGGTAAATTTCCTCAATAATATCATTTTCTAACCAAGAAACATCTCCCTCACCCATTAGATTGAGGAGTTATATACAATCATCTTGGATTCCTCTTAGGAACAAGACACATCATGTCTCAAGAGACAAGTCTCCTTGCTTTTCCCTTTGCATGTTATAGGTGAACCGTTCAACTTAATCTTCCAAACTCTCATATTCATGTTGCATCATCTTGAAGACTTCCTCTCTTCTTTCTTTGTCTTTGTAGTAGTCTTGGTACTTATCTAGAAACGTCTTTGTCATTTGATCCCATGAGAGGATGGTATCATTTCCAAGACCCATAAACCATCATATTGTGGTGCTCTTGAGTATGGTGGGAAAAAGCTTTAGTTTATGGGTGTCTGCCATGTAGTTGTAGCTTCCACAAAGTACATCAAACTCGAAGAGGAAGGTATCAGGATCTTCTTTAGATAACCCATGAAAGTTTGGCAAGGTTGACTGAGGGATGTTCTTCATCTTGGTCTCGTCATTTGTTTCTTTAATTGAAAATCCGAAATTTGTGGGTTCCTCCTTGACAAGATCGTGTGCCATTTCTTTTTTAGGGATGTCCTTTGCTTCTAAATATGCCTCAGAAAAATAAATAAATAAATCTTCGGAGTGATATTGTTCGTTGATATACTCTTCTAAAAACATGATTTCAGTGTGCAAAGATCCTTGTACAATTTCTGATGCCCGAGGAGAGGCTTCATGATTCTTCTTGAAAAGATAAATTGTTGTAGGGGATAAGTAATTTGGTTGATTGAGCTCCTTTCCCTCTTGTGATTGACATGCACTGTTAGCTTTTTTGGGGGTTTTGGAGGAGTTAATAAATCTACCTTGTTGATCTCTAGATTTGGGCAAAGAAAAGATTAAAAAAACATTCTACAAATTGTTGAAAAGAAATCATAACATCTAATCTACTATAATGAAGGAAATACACACATCTAAACAACAACTACCTTCTTTTGACAATTCAATGGCAACGACGCCAAAAATGACGGACTTTTCAATCACTTTCTAATTAATTAACGAGCAATCAAGAAGTGTACATTTAATTATCAATCTGAGGTCGTATCTTACTTACGAATTGTCGTGCACTGTATGTGTAAGATATAATGTGTTGTTTTGCTAAGGGGTTGTAGTAATTTGAATGTCACAAATCAAGAATTCAAGTACTTAATTAAGTCACTAAGCTTAGTTATTTCCTAAGTTGCAGGGAAGTAAATATTGCACTTGCAGGAAAGGAAAGTCACACTTGCAAAATTGAAATCACACTTGCAGGAATTGAAATTACACTTGTGGAAATTGAAATCACTCTTGCAGGAATTGAAATCACACTTGTGGAAATTAAAATCACTCTCGTAGGAATTGAAATCACACTTGCGAAAATTAAAATCACTCTTTGCAAGAATTGAAATCACACTTTGCGGAAATTGAAATCTATACTATGATCTACTTGTGACTTGCTCAAGCATAATTAAGATATTGTTTTGTTGGGACGATTAAGTGTTCACTCATCCAATATCAATATAATAATTCCAATATCAAACTGTGGAAAATTGTTGTTGAAGCGAACAAAATAATGTGCAATTGCAAGCAGAGTTGCAACAATGAAGTTGCAACACATATGTGATTATGACTTCATGGGAATAGAACCAATATAGAATTGCAACATAAGAGTTCTAATTCTTAACAACAATAAATTAAATATCGACCACACACGAATTGCAGTGACTATTCTACCAGATTTTAGAATTGCAGTAGAATGAAAAATAAAGCAGCTATGAATTAAATAAACAAAACTAAAAGGTTAAATCCTATACTAATATATAGGCAATACCTGACTAAGCAGGGGGTCCTACCCTCTTAGACAAGGCACTAAGATATGAAATCAGAACCATGTGATCACCAACACATCAACATGTGAATGAAAGTAGGAACATAAATTATATTACATAAGTTTGAAAGTACAATAACAATCGAATTCTTATCACTAGAATAATTTCCTCCCCCTTTCAATTATGGGGAAGCTGAGGTTTTTATACAACATGAATGATGTCTAAAATTATACAAAGCGATGGATGGACAGTCATGAGAATCTGACTGTTCATCCGGTTACATTGATTTTTTCAAACTTTAGTGAGAGTTGGGTGTGTGTTGACTCGATAGGCAAACCAATCTCTTCTTTTAGTAGACTACTTGCCTCGTGTCCACTTCCTTCATGAAGACCATTTCCCAATTGTCAATTGTAGTGTTCATTGTTGTGTTAATGAGATTTGTACTCACAATCATAGCAACAATAGAATTGGATTTGTGACAACGGAGAGTATTATTGGAGTTGCAGTCGTTGTCCGGAGTCATAGCAATGGAGATTGTGCTCGAAGTTACAACAATTGCCTAGAGTTGCAGTAACAACGAGTGCACTTGTAGTTGTGGTAGTTGGTTTGTGCCTAGTTATCGGAGTTGTAGCGATTGGATCGTGCCTGAAATTGTAGCAATAGGAAGTGCCCTTGGAGTTGCAACATAGAGATATTGCAGCCACTATGAGCAGTTGTAGTTGTTGTATTACTCACGTGTAGCAGTGTTAGTACATGAAAATGGAAAGTTCCTTTAAGAAATATGCAAGAATAGTGTAATCATGGCATATGGGGAAATATTTGTACCTTGATGATAAATGTGACAAAACTAGATAAGGAGAGTATCAAAAGGAAGTGATTAATGAAAAATGGTACGCAAAAAGGTATTAGATGGGTGTTGAAAATATGTCAATTTAGGCACACATCATCTTGTCTGGTAGTTCTAGAGTCCTTCTACAAAAAAAAAAATTCTTCCAACTCTACCTAATATTTTGGTGCTAAGTCCTCTATGGTAGGCATGAATTTCTCCTCATTTTCTTAATCCAATATGGACGGTTCATAGAGTTTCAAAATTTCCACATTCACTATTAAGTAACTGCGCATATATGGGGGGAAACTGAGTATGTATGCATTATCACCCACCTTCTCTAATACTTCAAAAGTACCATCCCATAAACTTCGATCTTCTTCTCATGACTCGACAACCTTTCTTTGTCTAGATGCAACCAAACTCTATCTCCCATCTTGAATATTTTATCAATTTTGTGTTGGTCATGTTAGGCCTTGTACTTTTCCTATGACTTCTTCAATATATCTTATACTTTCAAATGGTTCTACCTAATATTTTCAACAAATTTGTATGCTTTAAATAAATCTCCTATGATGTCTTCCATCACTCCTGCTTACTATCTATATTCAACATCCAAGGGCAATGGTGGAAAATACCCAAAACAAGTTTCAAAACGAGACTTCTCAGTATAAGTGTGGTCTACTATGTTATATGAGTGTCAAATATAAATCAAAGTTTCATCCCAGATCTTTGGATGCTTGTGATGTTAACCCCTAAAAATATGAACCAATGTCTTGTTGACTACTTGTGTTTTCCCATTTGTTTGTGGATGAAAAGTTGTAGATTTCTTCAACTCAGTGCCCAAGTTCTCCTAAAGCGATCCGTAAAAGAGGGACTTATATCCCACTTGCTTAACCAACATGAATCCTTTGCAGAAGTCTCTTATTTTGTTTGTCTCGGGCTTCTACAGAGTGCCCATTCTTGTGGAGGTTACAAGGCCTCTGTCTTATGCCTTGTACATGTATCTCTATACTTCTGAAGGTTGTAAAACGTGTTCTCTGTGGAACCTATGATCTGGATTTCATGCATGTAATTTTTATCTATAAATGCATCAATTGAATGTTTACAAAATAAATTTGATGCCATGTCTAATTTCTATGAAAAAAACAAGCATTGTATTGCACCATGCCAGAGTGACTTGTTTTCCTCTTCTCAATCTTAAATCGGTCCTACTTGTTTCCTACAGTATTTCCAATGCTCTCAATGGTTCAAGAAATGTCTCTTCATGGTTTCAAAACCATAGATAAACCTATATTAGCATTGTTATCCAACACCTTGTCATCTACTTCCCCATAAAGAGTTATCAAAAAGGTTGGGCTCCATTTGTGTTGGACAAGGGCATCATATCCCATAATAACTAGCTTTGGAGATGTAAGCTTTGTTAGAAGATCTACATGATAAAATGCAAAGAGCAGATGAAATTGAACAATAAGAATCGTTGGAGAGAAAATATTAATCACATCATGGTAGCACTTTATTTGAGAACCACCAACAATCTAAGTGTGCACCCACTTCTCAAATGACACACCACTATCTTTGGATATATATAACTCTAGTGCTTGTTTACAAATATCCATGGTTAAAATATTGCAGCGTAGCATTACACATGATCCAAATAATGCAAGAAACACTAATGCAGTTGGCTCCTGGTAGTGAATCAACCAAATGAGGAAGGTGTATGACCTCCAAGGAAGGGAAATCGACCAACAACCAATGTGATAATCCGGGGAGAGAGATGAAATGTGTATAGGTTGTGTGTGGTCCGTACGGATACTATACAAATGTGTACAAACTCACCTCTGCAATCAATTCACCGTGTGGCTTGTAGAAATCAACCCACAGCCTATGGGAGGGAGAAAATGTCCCCAGCAGATACGATTTTGACCCAGGTAGTGGAATAACACTCCAGCGAGGGAGAAACTCATCCGACAATTAATAAATTCTCCCCAACAATAACAAATTCGCCCAAACAATTGCTAAACTCACCTAGGAAGTATAAATTCATCCCAACAATAAAAAATTCACCCAACAAGCATAATTTTTCCTTAACAATAACAAATTCAACCCAATGAAGGAGAACATCGACCAGACAGAAGATTTGAAGTGCCTGGGAAATTAATGGACGATTGAGGCAATGAGAAAAAATTCAAGCAAGTGGAAAAAAGCCCAGGGAGAGAGAAATGTGACCCAACAACCTGTGAGATATGAGAGGAATTATCAAAATGGAAACTCTACTAAAAAATTGCAACAATTATTTAATTGCAAGAACTAATGCCAAATTTTGAGATGAATCCAATGGTGGGAAATATAGAGTTGTTGGTGTTCTTAGAAAATGAATGGGAAGGAATTTCTAAGTGTTCCCAACGGGAATAGAGTAGCTAATTCTTCATTTCCTTTAGAGATTCAATTGCAAACAACATTAAAACACACATGAATCCATACCTTATCTCAACAGTGAAGAAAGAACCAAACTTATGCACAACAAAATAAATTCATGTGCAAATTTCTCTTCACAAGCACAAGGAAATATCCAAGCTCATACAATAATTTAAACACACCATAAGACAAATATTTTACCCTGGAATCCCAAATCGGAAAGCCATATTTGAATGGGGGTTCAGAGTTTCATTCTGACAATATCTAGTACAAACAACTCTTGACTCTTTATCATTTTCCCCCCTTGGCCAAAAATCCCAATGGGAGTGAAATTACATGAGGAAATAGGGAGGGTTGGGGGGTATGGGAATGACAACAACCATGGCCCTTCACTTCCCATTCCTCAACCTTCTCTCCTATTCAATTTTTTAATTACATTTTATTCTCTATTTTCCTGTCACATTCTCGTTTTTGTCTTATTAGACTTTCACATTTTCATTGCTTTACAAAGTTTGCTAACTATCGTCAATTATCGAATTTCTTTATAGGTACTAAGTCTTACTCCCATTCATTGGTTTGGATCCATTTCATAAAGTGTATTCCAAAAGGCACTGAGAAATCTGGTATCCTTATCTGAGATGATGCTCCTTGGTATACCAAAGTGCACCCAAACCTCTTCAAAGGACGTGTTTACTACTTCTTGTCCTTTGATGGTCTTTTTACAAGGCGTAAGAATGAACATATTGCTAAACCTATTAACTACCACAAATAGATAGTCGCGTCCCTTCCTAGTTGTTGGAAAACCACCCACAAAATCCATGGAGATGTTATCCATGGGTCTAATGGGTATATATAAGGGATGGTATTAACCTTACTTTATATTATCGGGATTTCTAATACAACAAAGTACACATCCTCTAATAAACCAAGTTACATATTATTTCATTATATGCCAATACAAATACCTTGGTAAGCTGGCAACTATCTTCCCAAAACCAAAATGTCTTGCAACCTTAGAGGTGTGAGCCTCTTTGATAAGCTGCAATTTTTCACCTTTAGGAACACGAAGCTTGTTTAACTTGTAGCAAACCATTATGGAGTTGATAGTCAACCTTATTGTCACCTTATTCTACATGAATTTGGCTTTGAAGTTGTTAAAACACCTTTTTAAAGTCCTCTTCTCCCAAGTATGCCTCTTTATATGCATCATGGGTAAAAGGCTCCATGTGCATAAGAGTTCCCAAAGATACAATATTCGATGTGGGTGGCCTTGAAACAATGTTTGTCAACTTATTAGTGTCTCCCTTCTTATATTTGATGACTAGATGAAATTGTTGGAAAAACCCCATCCACTTATAATGTCTAGTTTATTGAAGCTTACTTTGGGCTTACAAATACTACAGTGGTTGGTGATCAATGTGGATAGTGGTTTCCTTGCCCATCAAATAGTGCTTCCACTTATCAATAAATTGAACTAGGGTGTAGAGTTCCTTATCATACATAGGGTAGTTCATAACTAGCCCATGAAACATTTCATAATGATATCATACTAGCTTACCTCCCTGCATCAAGGTCACTCCCATAACATATGCACTTGCATCCATCTCCACTTCAAAAGGATTTTTCAATTTCAATAATGCAAAAACCAGTGCTTGACTAATCTTTTGTTTTAGCTCATTGAAATTTTTTGGTTCATTCTTTCCCCACTAGAAACTCTTACCACTAGTTGTTATTGCATGAAGTGGCATAGCTACAATTGAAAAGGATGTTGTAAAATTCCATAGATATTACGTTGCCCCAACAAAGCTTCTAACTTCAATTGAATTAGTAGGAATTTGGCACTTAAGGATGGACATTATCTATATTGAGTTCCTTATTGGCCCTTGGTTATGGAAGCAAGTGAAGATCAAGGAAGAAAAGGGGAAAATGTGAACTGCGTGGAAGACACAATGACTGTTACTGGGTTGAAGTGAGTAAAAGAGTAGAAAAGACAGAATGAAGTAAAAGGAAGCAAGATGTTGGACGAGGAGATCGAGGATGATAGATCAGCAAGGAAGATGGATCGTGGACAACTCAACAAGTAGAAAAAACCACTATTGGATGCTTTGGAGCACCGCGCGAGAAGGAAGGAAAGACAGGCTGACGAAGCCCTGAAAACACGGGTCAAGTTGACCTAGGGTTTTAGACACCTAGGGTTTTGGTATCTAGGGTTTTGACACCTAGGTTTTGACCTAAGGTTGTCGGTGAGTGATTGTAATGTATAAATAGAGGTCTAAGGGACTTGGTATGGGTTGTTGCTTTTGTTGTCGTTGGTACTGAGTTGATTGAGGATTCATTGTTATTGTGCGATCGAGTGAGTGATATTGTGTGAGAGAGAAGTGTTGAGTGTAGAGCCTTCTGGTATTATAAGATCTTCAGTTGGGTGCTAAGTTCAGTCCTACAACTGGGTGTGCAGGAAGGGGAGAGAAAGAGAAGAGAATAAAGAAGATATGCTAGTTGAGAGCGCAGAAAAGAATTGTATGCTCATCTTAATATATTATAAAGCACAATTTTGTGTATGTATCCCTAGAGAGAGGGTGAACCACGTATATATTTTGTTGTGTGTGTGATTGATGCTCTGTCCTTTGTCATTTGGTACACTGTTATTTCAATACTGTGTTAGATCTGATAGATAGTTATGCGGAGTAGATATGAACTGGTAAATGATATATAAAGGTTGCATTTCTCTTGTATTAGATCCACTTGGTATTCCCTTTGGTTGTAGACATCTCTATCCTACAACCCCTCATAGTTACTTTGGGTGAGACTGCATCTGCTTCGCAAGGGTTTCCAAAAGGGCCAGTAGTTAGGGCTTGTTGGTGCGCTCTTGGAGCTGAACCCTGGGTCTGCCCCTGTGGCAACAAATGGTTATGTTGTCAAGACAAGAATATTCTTGAGGGAATGTTAAGGTGGTTTCCATCGAAGACAGAGATTCAGAAGTGGATAGAAGACCAAGAAAATGACTTTGTTGAATCCAGGAACAAGAACCCTAATCTTAGTACAAAGGATTGGTTGGAGAGATATATCTTTACTGATATACACATAATTTTCTTTAGAGGAGTCCATCAGGAGCTATATGAGTGGCTAGCTAGGTTAGCAAATACCCAATTTGAGATCATATCTAGGCCACCTGTGGTTTTCACATCGACACTAATCAAGAAGGTCAAGAGAGTTGATAACGTTGTGTCAAGAGAAGTAGATCATTGGTTTGATAGTACCATTGGAGGGTATATCACCGAGTTTGTTGTTGACAGAGTAGAGTCATATAGCCAAGCCGAGAGATATTTCTTTAAGGGACCCAAAGGAAATTTTTTACTTTTTCTGAAGTTGAGGATCAAGATGTTATTTCATGAGAAGAACATCTTGAAGATACAGTAGTTAGACGAATTCAAAAAGGCTAATGTTCAAGAATTCAAACAATGACAATGACACAGAGGTTGGACATATGCGCAGTGGGAGAGTGTTCAAAGAAGTTCATCTTGTGAACCTGTTTAAGAAGAACTACGGGGATGAGGGTTTCTACAGTGGAGAAGAGGCAGATCTGACAGACGAAGAGCACTCAAAATCTGCTAGGACAGAGGAACCTCGCTGAGAAGAACCAGAAGCTTCAGGAACTGCACCGACTATCGAAGAAAGTAATTTTAATCCTACTATTGTTTTAGCAACATTAAGTAACCAGAACAACCTAATTCATCGTATCATTGTCACTAGTAGTCCATCATATACTCAATCAGGAAACCTAAGAAGATTTATGGCAGACGAGATGAGGTTACCCACCTTTAGAGGAGATGGATCTGAAGACCCTGAACAGAATTGGTTTCTCTGCGAAGCTGTGTGGAGTATTAAGAATATCACCGATGAAGTTGTCAAACGAGCTCAGTTCAGCACTACCCTAAGAGATCGTGCACTGATCTGGTATATGAAAATTTTCCAAGGAGCTACACCTAAATCACTGAATGTTATTAAAACTTCGCTAATTGTTGAATTCAAGAAACCTAAGTCGGAATCGCAGTGCATTACAGAACTAAAAGAAATCAAGTAGAGAATAGTTGAACCGGTATGGGAGTTCGATCAGAGATTCAAGACCTTGACAGATCATCTGAGATTTCAAATCCCAGATGAGCAGAACAAGGAATGGTTTATTGATGCCCTCTTACCACACATTAGAGTTCCTCTGATGCAATAGAATATTTCTTTGCAAGCTGAGGTGTTGGAGATCGCCATGAAGCTAGAATCAGCCCCTGTGGGAGAATCCAGCTTAGGTATGAGTCAAATCTTGAGTCAGCTAACTAGTTTATCTCTGCGGGTCAAATATATGAAGAAAGACAAGGGAAGAGATAAAAGAGAAGACATCTGGTGTGTCAAATGCATATCAGAAGGCCATTACAAGGAACATTGTCCCCTATTCCATGAATACTTTGCCTCTGGAGCTCCGAGCCCCTTGAAACAAGTTACCCTACCCTAGTGCGAGGTATGCAAAAATAGACATCACCCTGGTGAGTGCTACTACATGAAAAAATATGTTCAAACACCCACAAATTTGTATCGCACATTCTGTAAGTCCATGGGACAATATGATAGGGATTGTAGGGCTTACGATCTCATGCATGAAACGTCAAGGGATATATACAAGATTCAAGGTGATGTACAACAAGAAGGAAACACTATGCAGTATAACTCCCCTGGGAGAGGAAACTTCAACCCTCATGGTGGATTCTGAGGAAGAGGAGGAGGTATCGGTCGAGGTCGAGGAAAGATAATTTGTTATAACTGCACACAGCCAGGACACTTGGAAAGGGATTGTTAGAACCCTTATACAACTTGCAGCTATTGAAACTATTTCGAGCATGTTATTGAGGAATGTTCAGCATTGTTGGCTAAACTTCAAGATAAACGGGGACCTCAGCAGAACGTGCAGATACAATTGATCAAAACAAAAACTCACGGAGAAGACCCTAGATTCGTTGTTATCACTATAGGAGGCACTGTTACGGGAGAGGATAGAATGACCCAAGGAAAGACTATAGAAGAATCAGGAGTCACAAAAGCTACAGAGAAGACACAAACTTTTGATGCAAAGAAAGAAAAACAAATGTTCGAGGAGGAAAGAAGAGAATTCAGGGGAGACCAAGACTCTTCATCGAAGACACGACCAAAAGTAAGAGAATGTGGAATGCCTCTGGCATTCGATCAGTCTGCTTCACTCAGAGATGGAAAAGAGGCAATTAAACTTGTTAGTTTCTTGCATACGTTTATAGAGCTGAATAAAGATTAGAAAGCTATACAAGAACTGCAAAATTTGGTTAGACAGTATGAGATAGGAAGGGTAGATCATTTACTGAATAAAGTAGTACATCAATTATCCAAGAAGAGAAGGACAAATAAGGAGCTACACCTGAATGCTCAGATCGGAGAGTATGATATAGACTATGTGGTCCTCGACTTAGGGTCAGAGGTCAATGTCATGATGAAGCAAACCTGGGCACTGATGGGAAAAACTAAGCTGATATATTCCCCTATCAGGATTAGGATGGTTAATCAGCAGGCAGTAAGCCCCTTTAGAATATTGGAACATGTCTCTATGGACATCGACGGAGTGAGGACACTTGCAGACTTCGAGGTGATTGAGATAGTTGATGATAGTTGTCCTTACCTTGTGCTGTTAGGAATTGATTGGGCTTTCAATAATTCCACTGTGGTTGATTTAAAGAAAATACGAATGATGTTTGAAGGAGATGGCCTTAGGGTCATCACACTGTTAGATCTCGATGAAGGTTAGCGATACACTGAGCTCATCAGAGAAGAAGACCACCTTATGAACTGGAAAACATATACAAATTAATAGCCAGACAACATGATTACATTAATCCTACGGCGGATGGAAATTTGAGCAGGTGAAGTGACAACGCATGCTCATCAGATTCTGAAGAAGCACTGGAGAACTCGCAGAACAAAATGTATGAAGTATCTACAAGGAGATGTGCTATATTAACTAGAGAAGTACGTTGGATCAGCACAACAGTAAGTAACTTACCCACCTTTGATGGTTTGAATCCTTTAGAAACCTTCTTGTTGGACTTTGAAGAAAGTGTACCAACACAACAACGCTTGTTGGCAATGGATGAGGCCTTGAAAGCCACACCAGAAAGATGGTGGGGGACACATAAAAACAACATTACATAATGGGTACAATTTCGTACTCTGATGACAACGTTGTTCTCAGCATAAGTAGACGGTTGCGAAGTTAGGTACACAGGTCGAAGCTACCCGAAAGACCATGTGTGAAGTTGCGAGGAAGCCTAGAACAATATTCTTCAAGAGCAGTGGGTGAAAAAATTCATAAAAACGCTGGACAATATCCCTATCAACTGGTACCTTCAAGAAGAACTATGCCTCACCACTACAGATTGAGAAGGTATGACTCAGAAATTTGTCACTACCTTTTTATTCGAAAGCCAATATCCTAAAGTAGATCAAGAATTACAAATTGTAAGATAGAAAGTATTCGAAGAGGCACCTAGCCTCCCTTTGGAGCAAGAAGAGGATGAATGGACTATGCCTCTCCAGAAACTGCAAGGTTGTTACAACATCAATGTTAATGAAGATGATGATAATAGGAAGGTGAACATCGCAGAAACAGAAGGCCAGAGAGATGCGGAAGGACCAAGAGTTAAGCTGCCATTTATTGGACAACCAATCAAGATCAAGAAAGCCAATATTGGAACAGAGAAAACACCAAAGCTTACAAATGTTGGAGATTATTGGGATGTTGCCACTATTGACAAGATCACTGAGTTACTGCATGAGTATCAAGACTTGTTTCCAACCAAATTCATTGATATGAAGGGCATTAAAGGGAATATGGGAGAAAATAGGATCCCTTTGAAACCAGATGCAAGACCAGTCAAACAGAGACCCTACAGATTAAACCCTAAATATAAGGAGAAAGTGAAGATTGAGCTCGACAGAATGTTGGAAGCAGGTATTATAGAACCTGTCGAAGAATCGGAATGGATTATCCCTATGGTGGTACAAGACAAGAGGATAGGAGAGATCAAGATCTGCATAGATCTCAGGAAGTTGAATGATTCCTTTTTGCATGACCCCTTCCCTACGCCATTCACTGACGAAGTGTTAGATAATGTAGGAGGTCAGGAAGTATATTCTTTTATAGATGGATTTTTAGGATACCATCAGAACCGAATTGCCAAGGAAGATCGTCATAAGACCACCTTTGCCACAGAATGGGGATCCTACCAATATACAGTAATGTCATTTGGATTGAATAATGCCCCAACCATCTTTTCCAAGGTGGTAGTTGAAGCATTCAAGGAGTTCCTACATAAGTTTCTAGAAGCATACTTTGATTATTGGATTGTTTTTAGTTTCTTGAAAAATCATATCGAATGTTTAAGGCTAATGTTGGACAAGTGTAGGCAATGTCAGATTGCCTTAAACTTGAACAAGTGCATTTTATTTTCACCATTTGGAGTGTTGTTAGGTCATTTTGTATGCAAGCAGGGATTACTGGTAGATCCATCTAAAATTTCCATCATAGTTTATCTACCCCCTCCTACTTCAGTCAAAGAGTTGCGCACTGCCCTGGGACACACAGAATATTATAGGAAGTTCATTAAAGGCTATGCCCAGATTACAACACCCATGGAGAAGATTTTGAAGAAAGACTGTCAATTTCACTGGACAGAAGAATGCCAGCAAACCTTCAACACATTGAAACAGAAAATGGTTACTATGCCTATTCTGGTTTTCCCGGATTGGAGTAAGGAGTTTCACGTGCATGTCGATGCATATTTTATTGCATTAGGAGTTGTGCTAGCACAACCAGGAACAAGATATATTGACCATCCATTATCCTTTGCTAGCAGGAAGCTATCAATAGCTGAGATCAATTACACCGCCACTGAAAGAGAAGGGTTAGCCATGGTGTATGCGTTGCAGAAGTTTCGTCACTACTTGTTGGGAGGACACTTTAAAATTTTTATTGATCACTCTGCACTGAAATACCTAGTCAACAAGCCAGTGTCGGGGGAAAGAATATCCAGATGGCTTCTATTATTTCAGGAATATGATTTTGAGATCGTAGTTAAGCCAGGGAGAATAAACAAAGGTCCTGACCACTTGTCGAGGTTGGAACATGGAGAAGAGCCTACTAGTTTGGGGGATACACTACCAGATGCACAACTTCTAGCCATTAGAAATATTGATGACCACTTCACAGAGATAGTCCAGTTCCTGTCAATAGGAATGGCATCGAGTGAATATACAATCACCCAGAAGAAACAACTAGTAGTGTGTGTTGCAAACTTTTCACTTATAGTGGGACAACTATACAAGATGGGACTTGATGAGATACTAAGGAGGTGTGTTATGGAGGTAGAAAGACCATTGATCCTTGTCAAAGCTCATGAAGGCATTGCACGAGGACACTACGTAGGGAAAGCCACTGCACATAAGCTTATTCGAGCTGGCCTTTGGTGGCCTACCTTACACAGAGACACTAATGACTATTACAGAGCCTACGATGTATACCAAAGAGTTGGGAAGCCGTCCAGAAGAGATGAAATGTCATTAGCACCACAGTTGACCCTACAAGCATTTGAGAAATGGGACATTGAATTTGTGGTACCTATTAACCCACTAGGGAAGTGCACAGGAGCAAGGTACATAATTACTACGACAAAGTACTTGACCAAATGGGCCAAAGAAAGAGCATTTAAGGATTGTAGTGCCACTATAGTTGCGCGCTTCATATTTCATGACATCATAACCAGGTTTGGATGCCCGAAGATCCTTATTGTAAATTCTAACCTTGTACAATATCTACTACAAATAGATATTCAGAAAAAGAACAGAAAAGATACAATGGAAAATACAAACATTACACAATGATTTTTCCCCTGGAAACTCAAACCGGGAAAACCAACATATTCTATATTCATTCATCGTGTTACAATGTTTACAATACAAAATACATATAGGAGCCAGCAGCATCCAAAACCCTAACCTAATGACCTGGATTAGTCCAAAACCTTAATTCCTTAATCGGAAATAGAAAACCATCAACAAAGAAACCATGTGCCAAAAAAACACCTAAATATAATGTGGTCTCAAAAATGAGGTCCCGATGCAGAAAAAAAAATTCGGGGGCCCACATGGGGGGCTCCACCCCCCTACGTGCCTGACACATACGCTCAATCACTACTACTCATGCAAAGAATATAACACATACCCAACATTCCCCACTTGTTGTTTTCTTTTCTTACAGGGGGTTACATAGTCAACAATCCAGGGCAACAATGCCCATGGATCCTCTACAAAAAGAGAACTTCTCAATGCTCACAGATTTTGTTAATGAGTCTACAAAATTCTTCAAAGTGTTCACCTTCATCAGTGATACTTTATTTTCTTCAATCATGTCTCTCACAAAGTGATATTGAACATCAATGTGCTTTGTCTTTGAATGATAAGCAGGGTTCTTCGCCAAAAAAAATGCACTCTGACTATCACACTCTATCCTTACAGCTTGTTGTACCAACCCAATACCTGAACACAATCTTTGTAACCATATTGCTTCCTTACTTGCATGAGTGGTTGCCATGTATTTAGCTTATGTAGTTGAAAGTGCCACTACAACCTGTCTTTTGCTCATCCAACTTATTGCTCCTCCAAACAAGTTAAACACATACCCGCTTGTAGATCTCCTACGATCTAGATCTCTAACCCAGTCTGCATCCACAAATCCATGTATATCCACCACTCTGTCCAATCCTGGTTTTCCTTCATAGCACAATCCATAGCTAGCAATGCCAAGCAAATACCTGAAAACCCTTTTTACTGTTGTCCAATGCTCCTTCCCTGGTTTTGACATATACCTACTCAAAACTCCCACTGCATGTGCAATGTCCAGTCTAGTATAGACCATTGCAGACATCAAACTACCAACTGCACTCACATATGTAACATGAGACATGTCCTCCTCCTCTTCATGTGTCTTAGGACACTAATCCATAGATAAATTTACACCAACAGGAATAGGAACCTTGACCAGTTTACATTCCTGCATATTAAACCTCTGCAATATTGTCTCGACATATTTTCTTTTATTTAACCAGAGTTTCCTCCTTTTCTGATCTCTTTTAATTTCCATGCCCAAAATGAAATTTGAAGCACCGATATCCTTCATGTCAAATTTAGAGGACAACTGAGTTTTCACATCCTCGATAATCTCTTTGTTGTTTCCTATCAACAACATGTCATCCACATATAAGACCAAATAAATCAAATGATCACCAATTAATTTAAAATACACACATGGATCTTCTTTG
>ML778881.1:2113204-2131662 GCA_009831015.1 Picea engelmannii
CTCAGTAATCCAACATTAACTACTATATAAAATTGTATAATATTAAAGTAATAAATATATTACAACTTTATAACTACTAATTGAATATTATATTATAATTATATAATATTACAATTTAATAATAACAATACATTATTAATATATAATGGAAGTATACATTATTATTGATATGTAATATCAATGTAAATATAATAAACATCACATAATAAATAATGAAAGTACTAATTATATAAAATAATCCATATTGAGTATTTCAAAGGTATTGAACATATCTCAAGATGATTTCACCAAGATCTAAACTAATATATGATGAAAAGTAGAGCCACAACGAATTTATGGCTATTTTCTCAATCCAATACTTTAAGACATTCTTCAATGGTATTCCTCTACCAAGAATCTCTGATTCCTACAATTCCTTTCACCTCTATCTAGAAAATATTTGTATAAGGGAACTTAACGAAAAGGTGATGGATTGTTTCATTATCTTATTTGCATAGTGCACACCAATATAGGCCTTACTTGTTCCTTTTTTGTAATATGTCCTAGATGGGTACCTTATTCCTCAAGGATAGACACACATATACACATTTTTTCATTGGGGATTTGGTATTCCAAATATTTTCCCACTACCATATATGGTAACCATATTGAGGTGAAAGAACATGGCTTTGTATCCCAATTTGTGTATTCCCTTAGCATGGTTTTTTTAGTCCATACTAGTTTATCATCCTCCTCTTTTATTCTTACATTAATTTATATTGATCTCTCAAAATATGTCTTCCTTTGTTCACATCTTTCCCCCACTAGGGCCAACCATATAGCTGATTTCCATCCTTGCTGAAACAAATTTGTTGTTGTTGGATCAATTGCTTGAGCCAATGTGAATATACTATCATCCTATAGTGTTTAAATCAATCCATTAGTAAATTTATATAATATTAGACTTGTAACTCAAGGATCTAATTCCACTCTAACACATCACCATTTTCCAACCTCACTCTAACACATCCCAGTTCTCTACCTTCCGTGCTAACTAGTTTCCTGTTAGCTTTTGGGGTTACTTTGAAAGTGTTTACACCATGTTTTGGGGTGCTTCATGATATTTGGGGTGCACAGTGTATGATTATCACGATGTTTCAAGATGGATTGATGCATGTGAGATGGTCCATGATATATTTTCATTGTCGGGACAACTTGCTTAGTGATTGCTTGACCTCAATTAGGTGCTTTCTTGATATTCTTCCCTAGGTCGTTGGAGTTCTCTTGACAGGTTAGGGGATGTCATTCATAATAGCCACATGGAGAGGTTTACTTGCCTAAAGAATGCCCTACTTGGGAGGAGGATCATTGTACATACCAGAGGATGGAATTGAGCTCTAGAGAGCACAAGGTAGCTTGAATTCATGTTTGGAGGCTTGGAGTTGGCTTAGGGATGACTAGGCCACAACATAGTTATTGTAGGGGAAATTGACCTAGTGGAGTACATTGTTTAGGAGGACCAATGGAGTTTGTGGAGGCTTGTGACTGAGGGACGTGGACATACCTTGTGTAGCTACATCATATTGAATCCCTTACTGTGTATGACATCACCTTGGAGCATGACATTGTTGATGTGTTTTCCTAACACTCATCAACTAGTTGATTGGGGTGCATATTCAAACTTATGTCTTTTTAAAATGGAGACCAAATTTTTTCAAATTTGGAAAGTGCCAAATTACCCTCACCTCTTGATTATGAATACCCAATAAGTTTTAAATCAGTTCCAGTATTGCATTTTTTCTTCAAGAAACACCAATGGGATGGTTTCTCTTTTGAACAAAAAGAGAAGAGATAAAAAGTTACTAAAGAAGGAAATTGATTGTTTCCATCTTCTCACTGAATATCCATATAGTTCAACTTCATCCAACATTTTATGGAATCTAAAACATAGGTCATATGCTCAATTTATGCCAATTTTCTCCCACATTTTGTAACACCCCAACACTTATTCATTTTCCTCTATGATAAATGACCTCACTCCTCTCTATACTACTGCCCCATACTTATCCATTTTCCTTACTCTCCACACTCCATACTTAGTCCATTTTCCTTACTCTCCACACTCCATACTTAGTCATTTCCCTCCTTCTCTACTCTCCATACTTAGTCATTTTCTTTTTGCTTACTCTCCATACTCCTTTACTTAGTTATTTTTCATGAATGCAGATGCGAGAGACCCCCCTTCACCCATTCCTTGACCTCCTGCAACCCACATTTCCACAATCCTCAATTTTCACCTTCATTTATGCTATCCTCAAATTGCACCCTCATGACTTTTTGAATGCGACATCCTGTATTATGATTTTTCTACATCACTTAACCCTGCAATCCGCATTCATGAAACATTCCCAACACTTAGTCATTTTTACTAACCTTGCAACATTCCCAACACTTAGTCAATTTTACTAACCCCGCAACATTCCCAACACTTAACCCCATAACCCACATTCCCGCAACATTCCCAACACTTAGTCATTTTTACTAAGTTACCTCCCCATTTCCATTTTTCTAAGTAATCATGTTTTTCGATATTATTATTTCATGAAATTATTCAGTATATTCCTAAGTTTTATCCCCCTCCCCCTCCTTTGACATATTGGGACACATGGCAGTGATGTGGGCCTATCACATTAGGACACAAGTCAGTGAAGTGTAACTATCTCTGGGTGACACTTGGATGATACTTGTTGGACACAAATTACTGGACATTGACTTGGCATGATGACTAGGCGATGAGGTGCTAATAAAAAGTTACATTGTGCACAAGCTACGAAGGGCTCCATGGCTCTCTCTACTTCACACACAAATAATATGGGATGCCATTTTAATTATTAAAGTAATATAAGAACTATTCCACAATTCAAGTGGGATAAATAGGGTAGATTTTCAAATTAAGGGTCAAGAATTCATGTGAGAAATAGATGAATGACTATTGAGTGCATATCTTCCATAGGCTATAACTTGAGTTCCCGATGTCTAAATTAAGAAAACGAAAGATCATTGGAAATCTAGAGACACAAAGAACACTTTGGAATTGGTTTCCATGTCTAGAATGATAATTATCATGCCCTTTGTGACTATTTTCAGTTGGGCAACGAATTATTTTTGGAAATGGTTTCTTAATTTTTTTTTATGAAATTCTAAAGTGGGTCCCAGTTGATGGCATGAATATATAAGTTCACATTTACAAAGGGGAAAATTAAACCCTAACTCTAGCCCTAAATAAGCTTCAAGAATATGAAGAGAATATTATAAAAGAAGATCGAAAAGACATTCAAAGGTTTTAGTGGAGAGTATGCAAAAAACAAGTTTTTGTCTTTCCAAGTTTTTTGTGAATTAGTCTGCTTAACCTCCTCCCTCATATTTGTTTCCTCTTCTTTATTGTTTCCAACATGTTTTCCATGTATGTTTGTAAACAAGAAGATTTGGTTCTGATCAACTCTTTCTCTAAATTCCTCTTGTCATTTTTCATGATATTCTAGGTCTAGAGGAGAAAAATCCCTGCTTGTAAAAAACAAATGCAGTTTAATTCATTTAATCTAACTGTCATTGAGTTGCTGTTAAGGATGTTACAACCCTCTTGTTTTAGACATTGTTAAACTTGTTACATTTGATATTTTTACTAATTTCTCCCACAAAGAGCTATTCAAGTGTCATATTGTTTTTATGAATATGTGTGGTTGATGTATCAATGGATTCTTAAGCAAATGATGCTTTACAAACTCATTTTATATCAATGAAGCAATCATGTAAGGTTCTTTGATGACCTATACATTTATTTTTCCTTTCATCTTGCAAAGTCATAGTTGAATCTAGATTCACATTATTTGAAAAGGAAGACAAAATATCTGTTGAAAACAAGCCCCGCACATACAAATTTCTTGCAATCACATTTATTTCTTTTTCCATAAATAAGATGATGTGCTTAACAAGTAAATCTGCTAAATAATATATTTATTGGAAGACTTGTTGGGGATTTATCTATATCACTCACCCATTGCATTCATCTACAGTCATATACAAAATATTCCCTATATCAAGAGAGGATAACCACCTCTATAAAAACGAGGAGAGTCTTTCTTGTTCCCCACAAGATTTTGTCTCAAATATTGGTCATTTTCACTTGACTGGAAAGTGATCAACATTTTTGGTGGCCATACTAGGGAACGATTCATTTTCACAAAATATGATATTGTCTTTTAGGATTAGATATTATTGAAAAATTAGATGTCTAGTTCAAGCCTTGGAAACAAATTCGGCATATTTCTAATTGAATGGTTAAGATGAACTCGGTTCTTGAAAACCTTATTCAAGGAGTATCATAGGGATTTGAAGTGATTTTATTGAAGTTTCAAGCACAAGTTGGTTATGCCAATTTCTGGAGAACCAAAGAACCATCCAAGATTCGGGAGGATGAGCTCCCCGACGACTCCATTATTAAAACTTCATATTTTTAAGAAAGATGCCCCAACGACTCCACTAAAAATATTCAAGAATTTCAAGAATATCTATATGATGATTCAATCGAAGAATTTCTTCCATGTTGTGATGATATTTTTCCTTCCCCACCAAGCCCAATTTTTTTTTCAAGTTACAATAAAGGGGAAAGATACCCAAAGAAATACACGGTTGCACAGAAGTCCCCTCAATTTGCAAGGAGAGGTTCATCCTTTACCAAATATTTCCATGGAAAAGTTTCCTATGTTCTTTGGAAATACTTCAAAGGATGCGGAGAATCATTTGGTTAAGTTCGATAGTGTTTATGATATTTATAATGTGGCTAAATATGACATTGTTGTCTGATTCTTTGTTTTAACTCTAAGAGGAAATGCCACTGAATGGTTTTATTCATTGTTGCCTGATACCATGACTAGTTGGGATGTATTAATATTTTTTTTGTTGAGAAATATTTCACAAGGAAATATCCATATTCTCTTTTCTTGAAGTTTTTTGAAATTGAGAAAGAGACAGTCAAAGATTTCACTTTTATATTTATGAAATTCCTGCATGAGATTCCTCAAGAAATTTTTCCAAATGATGTCATTATTTTTAGTTGTTATGAAAATGCTTTGCTCGTTAATTTGATATTTTTATTGAAGCAAGAGGGAAAATGTAGCTGAAAAGAGTTGATGTAGAGAACTCAAGTCATTGAAGAAAGTATTCATGAAAGCAATGTTGATATATTAAACTTCACAATATGGTTTCAGGACAATGAAAGAAAGGATTTATAAGAAAAATATGATGACATGTGTGATTTTTTTTCACATCGGATTATGTTTCTGAAGCTAAAAGTGAAAATTCTAATGTCCCAATTCAATAAAAATACTATTTTCCACATGCTCCATGGGAGGAAAATTTTGACCTCTCATATGCTTAGTTTGAGAGTAATTATCACAATGCGTTTAAGGATGGATTTGAAGAACCTCCACTAGATGTACATGAATATTTCAGTCAACATGGTCATGGTGAAAATTTTGTAGTGGGTTCCTAATGGTCACAACTAGTTTATACAAAGATGGAAGAGGAATGTCAACATGTGATCAACAAAAGTGATGATAAAATTTATCACTTTACATTAAACTTTTAAACTATTGATTTCTTTTCTGGAGCAAAGTTTAGTGAAGAATAGGTATTTCCAACATTAAAAGAAAAAAGGCATTTGCAAAAAAAGGTTACATGGGTGGTATATTTTATTTTTGAATACAATGAGATTGTTGGTGAACAACAAAAGACAACCCTACAATTCTCCAAATATGTTCAACAATTTTTTTTTGCAACCTCACAATGACGACATGGTCATTGTATGATGAGAGAATGATTCCAAGATATGGCCAATGAAACACCACTCTCAATCATGGTTGGGAGTTATTAGATGAATTGGTTATGTACATGGATACATTGGAATTTTACTTACACTTGAAAGCATCCCTTCTCTCCAAGTAGGTTAGGATAGGTATATTTTGTTTTCTCATGTATATAATTTTTTCTTCTCATGTATATAATTTTTTCTTTCAATAAAGTTTTCCTAATAAGCATTTGTTGGATTGAGATAATGGTTTGGGGATGAATCCATGGTCCAATGGATAATGAAACTAGTTTGATTATGGGTCCTAAACAACTACGTGGGATCACTGTACCACAGTTGGAGTCGGATGTTGATGTTTTTTCCTAACACCCATCAACTAGGTGATTGGGGTGCATATTTGAATTTGTCTGTTTTTCAAATGGAGACCAAAAAATTTAAAATTTGGAAAGTGCCAAATTACCCTCACCTATTGATCATGAATACCCAACAAGTTTTAAATCAATTTTAGTATTGCATTTCTTCTTAATGAAAGGACATTGGGGATGGTTTCTCTTTTGAACAAAAACAAAAGAAAATAAAAAATATACTAAAAGAAGGAAATTTCTTGTGTCCATATTCTCACCGAATAGCCCTATTTCTCAGCTTCATCCAACATTTTATGGAATCTAATACACAGGTCATATACCCAATATATGTCAATTTTCTCCCACTTTCTGCAATACCCCCAACACTTAGTCATTTTCCTCCATTTTCCTCTATGCTAATTGACCTCACTCCTCTATATACTACTTCCCTCTCTATACTACTACCCAAAACTTATCCATTTTCCTTTCTCACCACACTAGACCATACTTAGTCCATTTTTCTTACTCTCCACACTCCATACTTAGTCATTTTCCCCCTTCTCTACTCTCCATGCTTAGTCATTTTCCTTTTCCTTACTCTCCATACTCCTTTACTTAGTCATTTTTCATGAATGTGGATGCAAGAGACCCCCCTTCACCCATCCCTTGACTTCCTTTAACCTGCATTTCCGCAATCCTCAATTTCCACCTACATTTTTGCAATCCTCATATTGCACCCTCCCAACTTAGCTAATTTTATTGAGTTTAACACTTTGTTTATTTCTTGAATTTTTGAATGCGAGATCCTGTATTATGGTTTTTTCTACATCACTTAACCCCACAACACACATTCCCACAACATTCCCAACACTTTTTCATTTGTACTAACCTCGTAACCTACAATCCCACAACATTCCCAACACTTAACCCCGCAAACCACATTCCTAGAACATTCCCAATGTTTAGTCATTTTTACTAAGTTACCCCCCATTTCCCTTGATCCAAAATGGATCAAGGAAGGCCTAAAAATAAAAGTTCTAGGAATTAGATGAAACCAGTGCCATTGCATCTGGCTCATCACATTGATTCTGACCATATATTATTTTCTACAAATGGACTCTGTATGTGAAAGATATTGTGTTCTAATCGATTTCCCAAACAGGTAAAATTCAAACTGGTCAAAGTCAACAAGCCGTACTGCTGATGTCAATAGTACGATATGTGATGTCAACATGATGTCATGATGACATCAACAAGGAGACATGGAAACATGAGGAGGTGACATGTGTCACTCAGTTTTGTCATTTTCAGGCTGAGTTGGACTAGTACATAATTGACACATGGTAGTCCGTACGTGATGTGGCCCATTGATAAGATGACACGTGGCAGTATAGATGACATGTGGCTGTATGGATGCTGATGTGGCAGGGTAACTAGGTTGTATGGATGATGCAATGGTAGGGTGAATGGGCTGTATGGATGCTGACGTGGACGACATGTGGCTGTATGACAGTGACGTGGCATCTGACTATGCATGATGACTGTGTGCCGACTATACTGTATGGATGAATCATAAGGTGACATGTGGCCCAATCAGAGGGCACCATGTGGCACCCAAAATTTTTCCAATATTGGTTGGGTAAAATATTTTTTTTTTCTGCCTCTGTGATATTCAAACCACCGACCTCCATTTGCGCCAACAGACTCACCACACGTGTTGGCCACTTTGGTGTAATTGGTTCTTATTCAAACAAACCAAATTTAGTTTTAAATTGAATGGTGGTAGATTTCTTTTGGGCTAAGCCCCCGATCGTGTGGGGTGCCAAGTGGCCCTGCACTAGCCCCCTCTGTCTGGGGGCTAAGGACCAGGAGCCAGGACCAATAGAGGGCGTGTGAAAGTGTTAGGCCAGGAGACATGGGGAGTCATATGACCTGGAGTTTGGGGTTAGACCAGAGGAGTAGGAGCACGACCCAAGACTTGGCCATATGGTGCACTCCATGTGACTAGGAGCCTAGATAAAAAGGGACCATGCCTAATATTTGGAATTTATTGGGTTTTAAAACTACATGTTATGATTTTTATTGATTTTCAACCTGATTTTGGAGGATTTTGGCCATTATTAGAGGATCTGGAGCTTGATTTGAGGCTAGATATTGGGAGGAAGTTGGGAGGAGGATACCAAATCAAAATATGTATAAAACAGGGGTTCTTAGAAACATTAAGGAGGTTCATATTGGTAGAATGATGATGCTTTTATTAATCTTGAATCCATTTTTATGCAAGGAAGCCATTGAGGAAGCGAACTTTGCTGGCCAATTCTGGGAGCTACACTCAACCTTTTTCAGTTTCATTAGTTGTGTTGGATTCTTGAGGTCGAGAAGAAAACAACCAGACCAATTTGTAATCCTTTTGAAACTTTTTGGATGTACTTTTGAATCATTGAAGAGAAATAAGAAAGCCTCACCCACTGAGACAAAGGCCCAGAGATGTAGGCAATATTGCCGAACTCCGTTAACATATTTGGTGATATGGTTTGTTGTTATTTGTGCTTACATTCTGATCTACATTTCTTTATGATGGTTTCTATAATATCTCATTAAGTTATTCTTCTTTCATTAACTCCTAATTGGTAATTTAAAACATGCTTAAAACTTAACTAAGTCTTTAAAGATCATTTTCAGATCAACCCTCTTTCTACATAATAATATTTTTCGATATTATTATTTCATGAAATTATTCATTATATTCCTAAGTTTTATCTCCATCCCCCCTCCTTTTACATATTGGGACACATGGCAGTGGATGTTGAAATCCTTACTCCGACACCTAGATATCTTGTTATCTAATGATTTCCTTACTATAAATCAAGTTAACAACTCAAAAAAAAAATACACTACTGGAATATTCAACTCAAATAAAGATAGAGAAAGAAATACTGGAACCAAATCATACACACATAAAGACCAATATTTTTGTGTAGATACCCCTGGAAAAAATCCAGACGGAAAACTAGTACTGAGATGATTTTATTATGATAAAATCAGGGCTCTCATAACAGAGATAATGGCCCACTAAGACAAATACAACTACAGAAAAAAATTGACAAAGTCTTTTTTTCTGTACGACTTAGATCAAGCATGATTTTTGAGGTGTACACACCTTTCCTTAAGTAAACCCGCACATACACATTTGTCTCCACTAACTCCCATGTACACAACCTCAAGGATTGTACAAAAAATTTCATATTCCTTGACCCTTTCCTGTGGCTTCACTTTGCTAAAACCCACTTGTGGCTCCTCTGTTCTCTCTTCTCCTTAACCTAATATCTAGATGGAAGTCCTTCTCCACCTATCCAATATCTCCTTGAATAACAATCCTTCATGATCTAATCCTCTGAGAAAAATTTCTTCTCTACTCTCAAGAATATCAAGTTTCATCAAGTGTCTTCTCCTTCACCCTAGCCTTGCTTTTATAATCTTGAGTTATGACCTAACCCTAATATACAAAGTGATTAATAGTTGAGATTACTTCTCCTTCACTTGAGATCAATTGATAATATTAAATGCTAATTAATTTTAGCATTTCCTTGAATAAATCAACTAATTAATAAAATCACTTTACTTTAATAATTCATTTAATTAAAGTAAAGTCTCAAGGTAGAATAATTTGGATGACTTCCACACATCTAGACACTTATACATGTGTGGAAATACCTGTACGATGCTACCAACATTAATACTCCCTCTTAGCGAGGAAGGTATTCCTCAAAGAGCCACCTGGAACTGGTTCTCCCTCTGACCTTGGAACAATGTTGCACACATCATCTTTCTCACTAACATCCCTCCAACCCTATTGGTCATCTACTCCTTGAATACTGGAAGTCACAGAATCGATGACGCTACATATCAATCCCATGAAGTTTGGAAACTTCGTCGAAGGCCCTCTCTCCCTCAATGTGCTACTGGGATCCTCCTACTCCCAAGCATCCATCAATGTCATCTCATACCAACTGAGTTTCCTGATAGAAGTGGAAGGGGATAAATCCATCTTCTCATATGAAGGTTGACTCTGCACACTGGAAGTCTGTGAACTATGCTCATCCTTTGCCTATTCAACCTTCAAAGCCTCCTTGTCCTCATGCTCTACCACTAAAATCAATCCATGATCCAAGATCCCCTTGGATCCTCCTACAACATTTCATTTCAACCTATATAATGTTCCCTCTCTAACACTAATTCTCACTACTATGTTAGGGATATCTCCCTTTGAACATATCAATATTTTCACTCTCTGAAAAATAACAAAAAAACCCATGTCCTCCAGAATTGAAATTGAGAGTAAGTCCTTCTTCATATTTGGTACATAAAGCACATCCCTGGCCTCTAACAATCCTCCTAACTCAATATGGAACAAAACTGTCCCCTCTCCCTTCACTGCATATTACTTGGAATCATCACCAAGCTTGGCATGAACCTCTGAGTCCCTCTTTTTCAGATTGATAAATTGATCCCATGCTTCTCTCATATGATTAGAAGCACCATTTTCCAAGTACCAAGCACTCATTGAGTTGGTGTTGGTATATAAGCAAGATAACATTGATAATTCCTTCTCATACTTTGTTTCAATCTCATCTAGTTGTGTCTCTGTTGATATTTCTTTCTATGTCTTTCCTTGCCCATTCTTCTACAAACACTTTGATGCATAGTTCCCATACTTGTGGCACCCAAAAAACTTGATTTTACTTAATTCCTTCTTACCTAGATATGAGGTTTAATCCTCATTGTTACCCTTGGATCCCTTTCATTTTCCCTTTCTTATCTTATTGACAAGGGACAAGTTCAATTCCTATTCATCTCCCTACTTGCCTGCTTTAAGCTCCTCCTGAGTCTCTTCCTAGATGCAATCATCCCAAAGCCTCTACCAATATGGGAGTTTTTAATGAGCACAAACTCCCTTGACGAATGGTTCCCATGACTTGGGAAAACCTTTCAATGCCACATTCATGAGCTCTATGTCATCCATATTCTCCCATATGTCTGCAATATGATCATGTATCTCTTTGATTCTCATGAAATAGATGGTAACATTATCAGATCTAGACATCTACATAGATTTTATTTTATTTCTTAAGACCATCTTCTTATTCATCTTAGTGCTCTGGAATAAACTTACCTAGGCATAAAAAATTTGCTTGGTATTTTTCGTCTTGGATAGGTGAGGAATTAGACGATCCTTCATTGAATCCAAGATAACCCTCTCAGCTTTGATCTCCTTCTTCATGTGATTTTCCAAAGCTGTCGGATCTATCAGTGGAACAACTAATTTTTCCACTAACTCCCAAAGGTAATACTCTTTCAATGCCAAAGTAACTCTTTCTTTCCAAGATAGGAATTTGGATGCTCCATCCAATTTGTCTTCAAATATCAAACCTGCTAATTTCATCCCTTAGACCTAATAAATTTCCATGGAAATAACGTACTGATGAAACTACCCCTGTACTGACTTGTATGAACTTGTACACACCTGTCACAATTTAAGCCTATGTATGTATGCGCATGTTCTTACTGCAACCCACATATACACAACTATCTCCAAATAAACATGCATATGTATGCATTTGTTCCTTATACAACCTACGTACAACTTCATAAAACTACAAAATCCTAGTTTTGCCTTAGTAGGATTGTTTCTTTGAAATATTTCCTTTGATTTCTACTTACTGGTTATGGATCTGCTAAGATTTCTTGAAAATATTATAGTTTTTCTATCAAACGATAGTGGATCCATGCTTGGTCCTTCAAACACCCATCGCGACACTGCTGATCCAATGTATATGCTACTGTAACCCTAAATTTGAACTAGATCTATCTCCTGGTCACCTAGATCTAATAGATCTATCATTTTGCAACTTGAGATTGAGCCCCTCTCAGAGACAAGGCTTTGACACCATGTTGAAATCCTTACTCCGACACCTAGGTATGTTGTTATCTAGTGATTTCCTTAATAAAATTCAAGTTATCAACTCACAAAACAAAAATACACTACTGGAATGTCGAACTCAAATAAAGATAGGGGAGGAAATACTGAGAACCAAATCATGCACACATAAACCCTAATATTTTTGGGTAGATACCCTTGGAAAAAACCTAGAGGGAAAACCAGTACTGAGATGATTTTATTATGATAAAATCGAGGCTCCCATAACATGGATAATGACCCACTGAGACAAATACAACTGCAGAAAGACTTGGCAAAGTCTGCTCTGTTGTACGACCCAAATATGGCATGCTTTTCAATGTGTACATACCTTTCCTTAAGTAAACCCTCATATACGTCCCTGTATCCATTGAAGCCTCCATACACGACCTCAAGGTATGTACAAAAAAATCCATATGGCTCGACCCTTTATTATGGATTCGCTCTACTGAAACCCAGTTGTGACTGCCTATGTTTCTTATTTTCCTTGATCCGATCTCTAGATGGAAGTTCTTCTCCACCTATTCAAGATATCCTTAAATCAAAATCCTTTGTTATCCAATCCTCTAAGCAAAATTCCTTCTATGCTCTCAAGAATATCAAGTTTCATCAAGTGTCTTCTCCTTCACCTTAGCCTTTCTTTTATAATATTGAGTTATGACCTATCCCTAATCTCCAAAGTGATTAACGGTTGAGATTACTTCTCACCTCACTTGAGATCAATGTCTAAGATAAATGCTAATTAATTTTACCATTTATTTAAATAAATCAACTAATTAATAAAAATGATTTACTTTAATAATTACTTTAATTAAATTAAAGTCTAGATGTAGAAGGATTTATATGAATTCCACATGTCTAGACACTTAGAGATGTGCATAAATACCTATCTAATGCTACCAACATCAACAATGAAGTGGACCTATTGTTGGTTGTGGGGCTCGATTATCTTTCTAATTTAGAGGTCTTGTTTTAGTTGCATTTGGATCCCATTTATTGATGGGGGGGATTTCCCCCCCACATCTAGATCTAGGGGGGGGGGGGACACTTTATGGAGCCCCCCTTAGCGAGGGTTCAGGGGAACCTCCCCAGAAGATATTTTTTTGGGAAAATTTCCTTGTAAAATATTGTAATTTCATAGTCAATCTGGACTGTTCACTATAAGGTTGCAGATTTGACGATAAAAGTTACGTTAGGTTTTTTTTTCCCTAGAAAAAAACCCTCTTTTAAGAGGGAATTGTATTACAGTTGTGAATGCGAGTGGATATTGTATTCTGAGAGAGGAATCTGTGAGAGAAATAATATGAAGTTACAATGGGTGTGTTGTAGGTTGTATCCCTTCATTTTCTATATAATAATAAAGGACGGACCTCACAATTTATCTGGTTTACATAGCCCACACTGGGTGAACCATGTATATCTGTGTCTCTATTGTATTGTGTATATTCTATGTTTCATTTCCTCATATTTTTTAATTTTATTTCTCTTCTATCCTATTTTTCTAACAATTGGTATCAGAGCAAAAGGTAACTCATAGGAAAAGAGGGTTCCTAGTTCGAGTGGGAGAAACGACAGAAGATGGAAAGTTTAGGGTTGAAAAATTTAATGGCCAAAACCACCAGTTATGGAAGATGCATATGGAAGATTATTTATATCAGAAGGATATTTACCGGCTACTGGGCATAAAAGAAAAACAACTGATATGTATGAAGGATGAAGAATGGGAGGTTCTTGACAAAAAATCACTAGGAGTGATACGACTGTGCCTGGTAGCATCAATTTCTCTCAATATTTCGAAAAAAAAAGACAATGAAGGATTTGATGTAGGCATTGGCTAAACTATATGAAAAACCCTCTGCTTCCAACAAGGTATTTCCAATGAAGCGATTATTTAATATGAATATGTTAGAAGGTGGGTCTATTGCCGACCATTCAAATGACAATTACTAATCTACTAAGTTTTGTAGGAGTGAAATTTAATGAATAGGTTAGGGCCATTCTAATATTATGCTCATTTACAGAAAGCTGGAATGACTTGGTCATGTCTATAAGTAACTATGTCTCCGGTTCAAACACTATGAAATTTGATGATGTTGTTGCTGTTATCCTTAGCGAGGAAATGCAATGGAAAATAATAGGTGAGACATTAGGTAATGTGTTGACCATAGAGAACAAGGGAAGACAAAGGGAAAGAGGAAGTCCAGGAAACTATGGGAAGGATAGGAAGGGCATATCCAAATACATACTAACAAATATAAAGTGCTGAAATTGTGGGAAGAAAGGACATATAAAGAAAGACAACAAAGATCCAAAGAAACAAAGAGATGGACAACAAGATAAAAATCAAGAAGTAAATTTAACAGGTGATGTGATATAAGATTCTTTGATTATTTCTTTAGATAATATTACTGAATCTTGGGTAGTAGATTCATGGGATTCATTTCATGCCACACCCCATAGGAAATATTTCCAAGATTATGTTCAAGGTGATTTTGGACAGGTTTATTTGGGTGATTATGAACCATGTCAAATTGTTGGATTGGGTAAGGTACAAATAAAACAAAATAATGAAAACAAAAGGCGTGGAAGGTCACTAAAGGATCACTGGTAATGAAAAAAGGAGAGAAAGTAGGTACATTGTATTTATATACTGGTAATGCTGGAAATTCTATCTCTTTAGATTTAACAGGAGTGGATACAACATTGTGGCATCATAGGCTTGGACACATGAGCGAGAAGGGAATGCAGATACTTCACAAAAGGAATTTGTTGCTAGATCTTATTGATTTGAATTTTTGTGAGCATTGTGTTTATGGAAAATAGAAGAGAGTCAGATTTCTCAGAGTTGGAAAGGAAAATAAGAGTGAAAAGTTAGAGCTTGTGAATAAGATTTATGGGGACCAACTCATGTATCATCTCTTGGTGGCTCTCTTTATTATGTTACTTTTATTTATGATGCAACTAGAAAAACTTGGTTTTATTGCATTTGACAAAAATTTGATGTTTTTGACACTTTTAAGAAATGGAAAGCTTTGGTTGAGAATGAGACAAGAAAAAGGTCGAAGTGTCTCAGATCATATAATGGAGGTGAATGCTGCAACAAGGAGTTTGAATATTACTAATCATACCATGGGATTTGTAGAGAGAATATAGTTCCAGGAACACCACAAGAAAATGGTGTGTTAGAAAGGATGAACAGGACAATCATGGAACGTGCAAGGAGTATGAGATTCCATGTTGGGTTGCCCTTATAGTTCTGGGAATATGTTGTAGATATTGTTGTTTACTTAATAAACATAGGGCCTTAAATATCCTTGGATGGTGGCATTCCAAAGGAGGCATGGACATGTAAAAAGGTAAAATAATCATTTATGAAGACTTTCGGTTGTGAAGAATTTATCCATATTGATAAAGAAAATAGAACAAAGCTTGAGGAAAAATCCAAGAAGTGTAACTTTATTGGATACAATGGTAATAATTTTGGTTATTGCTTATGGGATTATGAAAATAATTAAATAATTAGGATTAGAGATGTGGTATTCAATGAAAATTCCATGTACAAAGATCAGTTGCAGGGAAATAAACATGAAAAATAAAACACATAATACACAGTGCTTAATGAAATCAAAGAAAATGAAATTCCAAAGGTACCAACAAATCAAAATGTACAACAACAGGAGCAACATGCACCTCAAACTACTGCAAGTGTTGTTAGAATATCTACCAAGTTAAGTATACCCCTTGAACAATACTCTCCTTCTTTGTATTATTTATTGTTGACTGAATCTGGTGAACCAGAAAATTATGAAGAGGCAATGCAGGTAGAGACTAAAAGGAAGCGGGAGCAAGGAATTAAAGAGGAAATGGACTCCTTGGTAAATAACCAAACTTGGGACTTGGTTCAATTGTCTACAGGAAAAATAACATTGCAGAATAAATGGGTTTACAAGTTGAAGAAATAAGATGGAGGAAAAAAGAAGTACAAGGATAGATTTGTTGTAAAGGGGTTTGCACAAAAGAAAGGTATATATTTTGATAAAAAATTTCCCCTGTTGTTAAAATGACTTCAATTATGACTATTTTAAGTATCGTGGCAGTAGAAGATTTGCATCTTGAATAGTTAGATGTAAAAACAAATTTTCTCCATGGGGATTTGGATGAAGAGATTTGTATGCAGTAGCCATAGGGTTATGAGGTCAAAGGGAAGGAAAACTTGGTATGCAGGTTGAGGAAGAGCTTGTATGGCCTAAATCAAGTTCCAATATAGCGGTATTTGAAATTTGATAGTTTATGATAGAAAAATGTTATAGTAGATGTCATTCTGATCACTGTGTTTATTTTAAGAGGCTAGAAAATGGAGGCTATATTATTTTTCTATTATATGTAGATGACATGCTTGTTGTAGGGTATAACATGCATGATATAAATGTGCTCAAAAGAAAATTATCAAATTCATTTGCGATGAAGGATTTGGGTGCTGCAAAGAAAATCCTTGGTATGAAAATAACAAGAGACATTAAAAATCACAAATTGACATTGTCTCAGGGTGAGTACATAGAGAAGGTGTTGGAGAGGTTTAGAATGCAGAATGAAAAACCATTGAGTACACCTTTGGAAAGACATTTCAAATTAACCAAGGAAATGTGTTCCAAGACACAAGAACATATATAATCCATGTCTAGGGTCCCTTATTCATCAAAAATTGGCATATTGATGTATGTGATGGTGTGCACAAGACCATATATTGCACATGCAGTGGGAGTCATGAGTAGGTATATGAACAATCCAGGTAAAAAAAATTGTGAGGCAGTATAGTGGATTCTTAGGTATTTGAGAGGTACTACTACTCATGCATTATGTTTTGGAGGTATAAACATTGTTCTATAGGGATATGTTGATTCAAATATGGTAGGTGATTAATATAGTAGGAGGAACACCACAAGGTATGTTTTTATTATAGGTGGAACAACAATAAGTTGGATTTTGAAACTACAAAAGGTTGTTGCAATTTCAACAACAGAAGGAAAGTACGTTGTTGCTACAAAAGCTAGTAAAGAGATTATTTGGTTACAAAGGTTTATGGAGGAATTGAAAAATAAAAAGGAGAATGGCGTGTAGTATTATGACATCTAGAGTGCCATTCATATTGTAAATAACACAACATTCCATTCTAATACTAAGAATATACAAATCAAGTACCATTTCATACGATCCATTTTGGAAGATGGACAATTGAAGTTGGACAAGATACATACTAACCATAATCCTGTAGACATGTTAACAAAGGTAGTAACCAGGGAGAAACTGAGTTCCTACTCAGTTTTAGTTGGACTTCAATCATGAAGGTGAAGATGAGAAAGGTCCAAGGTGGATCATAGTTCAATAGGTACAATAGTAGTCGAGTTGTTGTGATCAATATCCAAGTGAGAGATTGTTGGTTTTGGATCTTGATTATGTTCCTAATTTATAGGTCTCATTTTAGTTGTGTTTGGACCCCGTTTCCTGACCGGGGGATGTGGGGGGCCCTTTTCCCCACATCTAGAGACATGGGGGAAAAAACACTTTATGGAGCCCCCCCTCCTGGTGGGGGTTCATAGAAAGCACCCCTGAAGATAATTTTTTGGGAAAATTGCCTTGTTAAATATTGTATTTTCAAAGTGAATTTGGATCGTTCATTAAAAGGTTGCAGATCTAAAGGTAGAAGTTATGTTAGGGTTTTTTTTCCTATAAGGTAACCCTATTTTATGAGGGAATTGTATTGCAGATGTGTATGTGAGTGAATATAGTATTCTAAGAGAGGATACTATGAGAGAAAGAAGAGGAAGTTACAACGGGTGTGTTGTAGGTTGTATCCCTTCATTTTCTGGATAATAATAAAGTAAGGACCTGGCAATTTCTCTGGTGGACATAACCCACACTAGGTGAACCACATATATCTATGCCTCTATTTTATTGTGTATCTTATGTTTTTTTATTTTCATATCTGTTTTAATTTTATTGCTCTGCGATCTTGTTTTTTTAACACCTATCATAATGGGACACATGTCAATGAAGTGGACCTATCCCTGGGGGACACTGTAACGACCCTTGATTATTAAGTATAATTAATTTATTAATATAATCTTAAAAGATTAGCTAAAATACATTTATGTCTTAAAATAACAATTCTAATTTATTATTATTAATGAGTTAGTCATGATGGTTAATGATTCATTTAAATATTAATTAATTAATTAATTAATTAAGTATTAAATAAAGGTGGAGAATAAAATATAACATTTAAATTAAGTTA
>ML778881.1:2148379-2173712 GCA_009831015.1 Picea engelmannii
GAATTTATCGGGATTGTTGGTCAGTATGAAATGGAAAAGGCCTAATGGTTTCAATCTTTAAGAATACAATAAAATATTGAGATAAAAGCCAATTTATCGCTCATGATATCTCTGGAGTCTTAGCTGACTTTTCAGGTAGCTTTATTCTAACCTTGAAATGAAACAACTCCAAATTTTCATGAGAACTTTACAACTACTTGACTTTGAACAGGAAAATATGCTATACATACTACAAACTAGGGAGAGTACCATAAACTACGCTTTGAATTTTGAAAGTGATTTAAGACCCTATGGCCTTAACAATATATCTCTACCAGAACATGACCTGTTATATTTAATCTAGTTGTAGGCATGTTAACACAGTGACCAACGTTTGCAGAACCTAATTGTTGGTGAAAACCACGAGCACTGTCTGTCAGCCTACGAGCCACTATATGTTTTATTTTTCACTGGAACACGTGATGATACAAACCATCACAACGCTAGCACCAAACTCCATAAACCAACAACAAACACACAAACCAGCACAACGCTAGCACCAAACTCCATAAACCAACAACAAACACACAAACCAGCACAACGCTAGCACCTAGCATCAGGTAAGCAAGAAAAACATTAAGGTTTCTATTGGATGTGAAGGTGGCCCGCCGTTCCAATTTTCACCTTTCTCCGAATGAACTAAAGATCACAAACCAGGTGACATGCCTCTGTAAAATGCAGTCTCAATCTCAATCACAGACAAGACTCTAGATTTAGTAGCAAATTTATAATTCAAACAAAATTGGAAACATAATTTTTTTTTAGGGTTTGTGCAGTATTGCTAATGAACCAGGGATGCTCCTGCATCACATTAGTAGAATATTACAATACAAATTACTTCGTAAAACTACCAGTAAGCCACAACGATCCTTCCAGCCTCCAGTTCTTTAATGGAAAGAAAGCAAACATAGACATCTGCGTACCTACATCGACACCTCCAATGAGCTGAATGCCGACCGAGAAATGCTATCAGAAGCAAGGAAGAAACCGTCTTAGCCTGTAGCAGATGGACTAACAGATGGACTGTGCAGCCTAAATGACAAAGGCCTGTCTTGGATTTCAGGAATCTTAGCCACTCCATCCAGCTTCTTCACGGCTTCCACCATTCGAGGTCTGAACAATTTTGGGTTAGACAACTAACTATTTTTGGAAAATGGTTTATTAATTTTTTTTTATGAACTTCCAAAGTGGGTCCCAGTTGATGGCACAAATATATAAGTTCACGTTTACAAAGGGGAAAATAAAACCCTAAATCTAAGCATAAGTAATCTTCAATAATATGAAGATAACATTATAAAAGAATATGTAAAAGACATTCAAAGGTTTCGGTGGAGAGTTTACAAGAAGCAAGTTTTTCCTTTCCAAGATTTTTGTGAATTAGCTTGCTTAACCTTCTCCCTCATATTTCTTTCTTGTTGATTGTTTCCAACAGGTTTTCCATGTATATTTTATTGAGAACACACTTATACTAAGAAGGAGGGGGGTTGGGGGGGTGTGAATCAATATAAGACAATTTTTTTCTCTTTCAAACATTCATCAACCATAAGAAAACAACCACATATGAGATATATTAACTACAGAAAGTGGAACACAATATTTACATGGAAACAATTTTGAGAGAAAACCACAAAACTTCTGATTATGATTATTTGTAGGCACAAACTTACTAGAGACACCAATCCCCATTGGTACAAATCCTGGTAGGCACCAACCTACTCTTACAGATCTTTGTGGGAACAAATCTACTGGAAACACTAATCCCCACCGCTAATGACCAAATTAACAAGAGACAATGATCTCTTTGTTTAAGCGACACCAACCTACTCTTATAGATATTTGTAGACACCAATCCCCAAGGCTAAACACCAACTTAGCAAGAGACACTGATCTCATTGTGTGATCTGCACCAACCTTGACCAAGTCATCTTACTACTTCTACCTTCACCAGGTCTACTTGTTACTTCTACCTTCACTATGTATTCTCACTACTTCTTCCTTCACTAGGTCTTCTCACTAATTATGCCTTTACCTGGTCTGACCAAAATTTGAATTTCCAAATGGTAAATTTCTCAAATCTTGTTGTTTTGGGCCTCTTCCCAAGAATGTACTTGTAAAACATCCCACTTATCTAATTTTGAAAATATGATTATGAAATTTTTACCCAAGGTACTTATATATATTTCCTATGTTCTATGAAATTTTCATAGTCTGAAGAGCCCCAATTTTTTTTTTTATAGTGAAAGTTCCAAGCTGAGCTATTTGAAACAAATTTCATGAGCATTAAGGAACCCTAAATTCCATAGGGAATATCATCTAAAGTATATAGAACACTCATATAAAATTTGTACCACATGTACACCAAGATCTCTCCTCTGTCTCATAATAGTTTCAAGGTCAGAAACATCCCATAAAATAAGTTATAACGAAAGTTTCAAGATGACTTGTTTGAAACTGATTTTAGGAGCATTCAAGAACCCTAAATCCCATAGAGCATATCTCTGAAATTATAGAGAAAAAAACATATAAATTTTTACCACATGCACACCAATATCTCTCCTCTATCTGTGCAAAGTTTCAAGGTCACATCCTATAAAAAAAGTTATAACGAAAGTGCCAAGATGACCTGTTTGAAATTGATTTCAGGAGAATTCAGGAACCCTAACTTCCAGGAAGAATATCTTCGAAAGTATAGAGAACCAACATACAAAATTTTTACCACATGTACACTATGAGATCTCCTCATTCACTTCCAAATTTCAAGGTCTGAAATTTACTAGAAAAAAATCATCACGAAAATTCCAAGATGAATTGAAACTAATTTCGCAATTCAATCTTTTCTAATCCATTTTCCACAAACACACTTTCTCTCAATTTTCTCTTTTTATACTTTTTCATAACCCTTCACGAAGGGACATGCCCTTAATTAAATAATTAATTCCCAATACCATGAGAAAATACCCCAAATACCATAGGGAAATATCCTAAAGCATGGAAAAATACCCCAAACCCATGGGTTTGAAAACACCATTTCACTTTTTACTCTTTCAAATGCACCCCCTTTTTAATATACATGTAGACCTATACATATAAATCAATCTTGGAAATGATGTGCATATTGTGATGCCTTAATACAACATTAATGAAATCAATGCAAATAATTTCAACTATCTCCCCCTTTTTCATTGATGACAATCCTACAACGAAACACATAGTCCACTAGGCACAGAAAAAATTCTCCCCTTGTCTACAAATCTCCCCCTATATGTAACTCTCCAAGGAATATAGAGAATTCTCCCTATGTTTACAACTCTTTCCCTTTGACATCAATGGAAAAGGGATGCTCCTACTAAACTTGTGCTTCTCCTTAAGCACTAAGCTGAAATTGTAGTTGACTGTCATGTCGGTTGATCCTCGATCAACCACTTCCAAGACAATCATCAATAAGTAAGAGGAATACTACACAACTATACGACTGATGATATATAATAATATTAATTCCTCAAACATCTAGTCAAATGATTCCATGACCATCCATCAATCCAACCACAATCTATCCTGGTAGTTGGCACTAGTCAACAATTATGTCTTTCATGCCTATTCTACAAGGATATGAAAGCATGATTTCCATTCCTTCGATTTTTATGGTGAGGGTGATGATAGGGAACATATTTTTGCACTGGATGATTAGAGGAAGTAGGATCAACTTTAGGTTCACTTACATGAGTATAACAACCCGAAATATCCCCAATAATGTCAGATGTATTCTCAAATTATACCATGTGAGGAACATGCAACTTGTCAATCTATTTGGCACAATCAACAATACGTTGCTCTTTTGGAAAACTAGTCTAAACTCCTCCTACAAAAAATAAAACTTCCCTGGTTGTAGCAAGGTCAGGTGTAAGTAGGGAGGCAACAAAAAAATCGTATCCAATACCAGTAATAATGAATGGAGACATTTGACATTTGACAATATCATTTAATACTTTAGTACTCTTTTCAAACTTCAAGCTCCCGTTCAACTAAATAGTTATTTCCTCTAGTTCCTTTCTTAAGGAAACAATTTTGGATTCTAACTCTTCGCAATTTTCTTCCTTTTTCTTCAGTTGGATTATCACCACTTATTCCATCCTTATTTCTTCTTCTAATTGAACCTTTAAGTTCATGATGGTATTTTCTATTTCTTCAAGGCTTTGTGACATTTTATCTTTTGAATCACAATCCTTTTCTTCATATTTTTGCAGTTGCTTCTTTTGTTTCAAATTATTTTTCCTAATATTCTTTATTTTTCTTAAGGCACAAATAAGTTCTTCTTCAATATTCACTTTCCCATCTATTTTGTCATTTTCCTCTTCTTTCGAGTCCATCGTTTCTATCCATTTGTCTTCATCAATATTTGTTTCAATTTCCATAAAGAGAGTTTCTTCTTTATCACTATAGAAAATTCTTTCATTGCTTTCTTCAGATGAGTCACCAACCCCTTTTGAGTAGAGATTCTTCTTCTTATTATAAGATTTCTTATTCTTTTCATGCTTGTCTTGTTTGTGGTTCATTTTGTGTTGATGATGTTTGCTCCCTTTCTTTACATTATGGTCTTCTTCATCATCACTGCTTTCATCCTTTGCATATGGAAACTTATCAACAAAATATCCTACTTTTCCACAATTAAAGCATTTAAAGGATATCTAACCTTTATATTTTCTAGATCCTTTCTTGAGTTTCCTCACAAAAAGGGATTCCATTGCATTCATTGCATTGTCAGAGATATCACTTGATTCATGCTCTCTGTTGTTTGTGCTCATTTCATATTCCATGAGGATCCCATGCAATTCATCCATTGTTAATGAATCAAGATCCTTCATTTCTTCAATGACGAAAAATTTGACATAAAATCTTAAGGGGCGTGAACTTAACACCTTTTGTACAGTCATCAATTCTTCAACCTTTTCACCAATTCCTCTAATGGTGTTGACAATTTCATCCACACATAGAAGATATGCTGCAACATTATCTTCATCTTTTATTTTCAGGCTCTCGAACTGTCTTCTATGAGTTTGGAGCTTTTCCTTCTTAACCTTGTCATCACCTTCATAGATATTTTGAATCTTGTCCCAAATTTCTTTTCTCAATCCACAATGAATTTCCTTGAAAAACTTAGATTCTAATAGACCATACAAATGACATTCATTTCTTTTGAATTATATATCACTAGGATTCTTCCCACTTGCATCTGTTGGTGGAGTTGATGGGGCTATATAACCAGTCACGCCTGATTTCCAAATATCAAACCAAGGGCCATTATATATGTTCACATTCTTGTGCTCCAAAATGAATAGTTTGTTCCATCAAACAATGGATCTTTGTTTGTAGAGAAACCTTCCTAACCAACCATGTGTTCTCCCAATATCTACCTTCCAATGGTTAGACTATTTCTAAAGGAACTTGATCTGATACCAATTTTTGATCAAACACTTACACTGAGAGGGGGGGTGAATCAATATAAGACATTTTTTTTCTCTTTCAAACATTCATAAATGATAAGAAAACACTCACATATGAGATATATTAACTGTAGAACATGGAACACAAGATTTATGTTGAAACCCTTTCAAGAGAAAACCACAAAAAAATTCTTTATGATTATTTGTAGGCACCAACATATTGTTACATATATTTGTAGGCACCAAACTACTAGATATGCCAATACCCGCTGGTACAAATCCTGGTAGGAACCAACCTATTCTTACAGATCCTCGTAGACACCAATCTACTGGAGACACCAATCGCCACTGCTAAGAACCAACTTAGCACGAGACACCAATCTATTTGTTTGAGCAGAACCAACGTACTCTTACGTATCTTCGTATACACCAATATAATGGAGACACCAATCCTCGCCACTAAGCACCAAATTAGAAATATACACCAATATATTTGTTTGATATGCACCAAACTTCATCGAGTTTGATTACTACCTCTTCCTTCACCAGGTCTGTTTGTTGCTTCAACTTTCACTAGGTCTAGTCACTGCTTCTTCCTTCACCAGGTCTTCTCACTACTTCTACCTTTACTAGGTTTGACCAAAATTTGAATTTTGAAATGGTAACTTTCTCAAATCATTTTGTTTTGGACCTCTTCCCAAGAATGAAATTGTTCAGCATGCCACGTATCCAATTTTTCAAATACAATTATGAAATTGTTACCCAAGGTACTTCTGCATGTATCCTCTTTTCTCTAAAAGTTTTACAGTTTGAAGAGTCTCATAAAATAAGTTATAGTAAAAATGTCAAGATGACATATTTGAAATTTATTTTAGGAGCATTCATGAACCCTACATTCAAAATGGAATATCTCCAAAACTATAGCAAACCAACATTTAAAATTTTTACCACTTGTACACTAAGATCTATCCTTTGTCTATGAAAACTTTCAAGGTTATAAACATCCCAAAAAATAAGTTATAGTGAAAGTTCCAAGATGACCGGATTGAAACTGATTTTAGGAGCATTCATGAACCCTAAATTCCACAAGGAACATCTTCAAAATTATAGAGAACCAACATCTAAAATTTATACCATTTGTACCATCTGAAAGTTATACCATATGAAAGTTACTCCAATATATCTCCCCTATATTTTCAAAGTTTCAATATCTAAAGCATCCCATAAAATAATTGATAGTGAAAGTGCCAAGCTGACCTGATTGAAACTAATTTGAGGTGTATTCCAGAACCCTAACTTCCACAGGGCATATCTCCAAAAGTACCATAATCTAAAATTTGTACCACATGTACACCAATATATCTTCTTTGTCTCTGCAAAGTTTCAATTTCGGAAACATCCCATAAAATTGTTGGATATGTGCTATATTCTTTGCACGACTAGAACTAGTGTCTATGTTGTGCTAGGCACACATGGGTGTGAGTGGGGGGGAGGTTTTTCAGGACATGGTTTTTTGCTGATGATTTTTCTATTTACAGTTAAGGAATTAAGGTTTTTGACTAATCCAGGTCATTGGATTAGGGTTTTGGATGTCGTTGGCTCATATATGCATATTTTATTGTAAACAATGTATGAGATGAATTAATGAATATAGAATATGTTGGTTTTCCCGGTTTGGGTTTCCAGGGGAAAAATATCTTTGTAATGTGTGTATTTTCCATTGTATCTTTTCTTTTCTTTTATTGAAAATATGTTTGCAGTAAAATATTGTACAAGGTTAAAATATACAAAAATAAGTTATAGAAAAAGTTTCAAGATGACCTGTTTGAAACTGAAAAAGTATAGTGAACCAAAACATGAAATTTGTACTACATGTAAACCGATATCTCTTCTTTGTCACTTCCAAATTTCAAGGTATGAAACTTCCTAGAATTGTTTTTTATCATGAAAATTCCAAGATGACCTAAAATTAATTTCACACTTCAATCTTTTGTAATCCATTTTTTCACACACACTTTCTCTCAATGGTTTCTATTTTTATATTTTTTCGTAACCCTTCATGAAGGGACATGTCCCTTGATTAAATAATTAATTCCCAATACCATAGGAAAATAATCCAAACCCATGGGTTTGAAAACACCATTTCACTTTTTACTTTTTCACATGCACTCCTTTTTTAATATACTTGTAGACCTATATATATGAATCAATGTTGGAAATGTTGTGTGTATTGAAATGACGTAATATGACATTAATGACATCATTAATCCTTTGAAATCAATGAGAATAATTTCAACATGTTTTTCAAAAGGAATATTTTGTTCTGATCAAATCTTTCTCTAAATTCCTTTAGTCATTTTTTGTATTCCAGGTCCAGAGGAGAAAATCCCCCGCTTGTAAAAAATAAAATGCAGTTTAATTGAATTTATCTAATTATCATTGAGATCTTGTTGAGGCTGTTTCAACCCTCTTGTTTGAGACATTGTTAAACATGTTACATTTAGGATTATTATTAATGTCTCTCACAAATATATATTCAAGTGTCATGTTGTTTTATGAATATGTGTGGTTGATGTATCAATAGATTCTTGAGCAAATGATGATTCAAAAACTCATGTGATATTAATGAAGTATTCATGTCAGGTTCTTTGATGACCTATGCATTTTATTTTTCCTTTCACATTGCAAAGTCCTAGTTGAATATAGATTCACATTAATTTAGAAGGAAGACACAATATCCGTTGAAAGAAAACCCTGTACATACAAATTTCTTGCAGTCACATTTATTTCTTTTTCCATAAATAAGATGATGCGATTAAAAAGTAAATCTTCTAAATAAAATCTTTATTGTAATATTTTTTTTCAGGATTTTTCTATAGCACTCACCCATTTCATTCATCTAGAGTCATACAAATAATCTTCCATATATCAAGAGAGGAGAACCGCCTCTATAAAAATGAGGAGAGTCCTTCTTGTTCCCCACAATATTGTCTCTCAAATGTTGGTAATTTCCCCTTGACTGAAAAAGTGATCAACAAACATGTACTTGAGTGTAGCGCTTCAATTCTACTAGCCTACACGTGCTCATTGTAGGTTTCCAATAAGGGAGTGGGACCACATTGTATTGTTGGCCTCCCTTACTCCTCATGTAAATAGAGGAAGGAGAGAGTCCTCAATCATCATCATTGTATCTGTTCTATTTGTACTTGTCTTCTTGGAGAGATTCTCCAGGGTTCATGAGTTCATGAGGAAACCCTAGGAGAAGCTATGGAATGGAATGAGGATGTCTTGGTTTGGATTTGTTTCTCATGATTAGGGTTTGATCTTGTGGATGATGTTGGAGATGATGATCATTCATATATATCACATACACTCATATTCTATTCACTCTTGTGTTGACACATGAACTAGAGAGGAGTGCACTCTAGTTCTATCTCGCTCTTGTAGTATTCATTTGTACTTGATCTCTCTCTCTCTCTCTCTCTCTCTCTCTCTCTCTTAGATTCATGATGGTTCTAAGTCTTATTGGAGTATCTTGAAGCATCTTGGAAGTCTAGGGTTACATTTTTTCCCTTGAATAATTTATATTAGTGTTTTGTGATAAAATCCTACAATATATTTGATCTGTAAACATGATACCTATATCCCACTTGGTTCATCAACATGGATGTTATATGAAAATGTTTTTATGATATTTCTCTCAGCCTTATATAGAGAAATCTATCTACAAAAATGCCACTAGTCCTTTTTCCTCTGCCCTGTACAAGGATTTGTATTCCTCTCCTGGCTGAAACTCCTCTCTTGGTTGTAACCTTCACACCACAACCACTAGCTAGCAATATGTGAGATCAATAACCAACAAGTTCTGGACAATACTCTAAATCTCTTCTTTATGAATTGATTCCATGGATTCTGTTCTAGATGCTCATGGTGCTACATCTCCTGTTAGTGTGATTCCATGAAACAACCAAGTTTGTTTTTAATTCATAAGGATTACAAGGTAAACATGACTTTGTACATTTAAAATTTGAAAAACTAGCCTCTGGTTTTGCAACCCATGACAAATAATTGCAAACTTTTTAGAATTTAAATTTTGGTATTGACAGACTTCTTTGCATGTAAAGTATGCTATGATGAAAATTGAAATACATGTTGATATATTTACAATCAGTGCTCAAATTTGTAATGCTTGTTGACAACTAAAAGGAAATCCCGAGTGCATCTCATTCCCTTTGTTGTGGTGGGAAATCCCCCTACGGACTAGTAAATAGGGTTATATTATGCATGCAGATATGACCAAGAGAAAACTACTTTCTACCTTTGTCCACATACCTAATCCCAATTTCTTTTCAGCAAATACATGGTCAGACCAACATACCTTGTTCTAGATGTTCGATGTCGATACTTGTTCATGCTTGATCACTTGTTGGCAGCTATCCTCTCAAGATTGACATACAAAACAAGAAACAAACTACACATGCATTTTACCTACAGACTAATGGGTTAGAGATTCAAACATATATTTACTGAACTATGAAGAACTCATATAGTGGGACGGGAAAAGAATTTCTTTATTATTAACTTTAATGAATCAACTTACAATGTCGATACCAGCCACTGCTTCGTGAATCCTGATCCTGAGCTCCTCTTCAAATGTTCTCCAAATTCTTTGCTTTGTATCTCTTCTTGCAAAAGGATGGCTAAAGGGTTGGGACAATGAGAATGTGCAATTGGGCATAGTTTCTTTACTCTTTTTCTCCTCCTCCAAATGGGACCCCTAACCCTTCTTTTATAGGCTCGAAGAAGTTAGGTATTTGGATGAACCCTCAGCCATGCATGGCCGAGAGTTTTAATTAACTCACCCAAAGCTGTGTGTTCCATCGACAACTTTCCTTTTTTCATGCTTTTGTCGGTCCACGTGGACTGTTTTAGGTAAGTTAGTGTGTACATGCGTGCAGTAATGGAGTAGGGTGCGTGGGCCTTTATAAAAGAGGTTTTTTAAAGAGTTGTTTAGTAGTGCTTTGGCAAAGAAGGGATCTGAGATGGATTGATGCCAGGTAAGCATGTATGGTGCAAATTAGGGTTATAACAAATTCCCCCTAATGTGTGAGGTCAGAAGAGAATCTGCTGGCCAAAATACATTACCAATATTTACTGATGTGCCGAACAAGTGAGCCCAGGGACCAGGAAATGGGAGGCGCTTTCTGCAAAATAACAAATGTCTCACCAAGGCGGGCATACCCATGCTCGAGATAAAATAGAATCATGGCTACCAATAAAATACACTGTAGATCCATGTCAAATAACTATATAAAGTGTAGCCACGAACAATACACAACAGAGCTACATCTCGAAATAAAAAAGATATACATATAAAGTATCCATCTTCTAGAAGCTGATATGGCTTGATGGCTGGAGACGAGATATTCAGAGCTCGAGAAACAACTTCAAAATATTCAAAACTCAAGGTAGGAGTGTAATATGAGTGTACAACTTCACTACCCAGAGGTCTTCGATGACTCGTCGATCATGAACTAGATAATCTTGATGATCAGACTGAAGGCTTCATTGATTTCGAACAAGGACTTGATTGAACATTCAGGATGGCCGGGTATGAAGGCAAGAGACAAATTGCAGAGGGGCCAACTCAGGCTTGGTATAAAATTCCCTTGGATAACAACATGACAAATGATGAGACTTAGGAAACATGGCATTAATCATAAGTTTACGAAGCAGGAGGCAACGCAAACTCTCCATATGTTTGGAAGAATAACCAAATGGAGGAGGACACAAATCTATGTAGTGAGAACAACTTCCTAAGGTTGTATTACATCCCATAGTTTGATGAACAAACGGACAAATGTGCTTTATCCAAGGGTGACTCATTATGCTTCCAATAAAGAAAATACTTTTCCCTTCCTCTTTTTGGGGTATATTTGATTTTTTTGTCTTTTTCAATAATTTTGGAAAAAAGAATAAAGGAATGTTACGTTACAATGGAGGACCGAGTGTTACAAACATACAAGTTCAAGGCGCAAGGACAAGACTGATGTTCAAAATAATGACACTCGGGAAAAATCCTCTGGGGGGCCAAGGGTGTTAAGACGCAGAAACAAACTACTACAAGTCTAGTGTATAAGGTATGCAAATGCGGTTAAAAAAGCACACAATGGTAACGTCCTTCAATGTAAGTTTAACGAGCCCAGAGAAGGTAAGCTCGGTGGTTTTTTATATTTAGAGAGTCTAAAAAAACATAAAAGGAGACTCCATTAGGGTACCTTTTTCGAAGATAGTCTAGTCGGTTCGAAAAAGGGGTAAACTAGCACTGACAAGACGTCTATTCAAAACCATTTTAACGAGTGTGATAAGGACAAGATCACTCGACCATTTTTTCATTTTTAAGGAGTCTAAAAAAAGATTAACTATGGACTCCGTCAGGAATGTTCTTCTAGACCAATTTAACGAGTGTGAGAGAATAAGTTCACTCGATGATCTTTTTAATTTTAGGGATTCTAAAAAGAGCTTAACTATGGACTCTGTGGGGGTTCCTTTTTCGTAAGTTTAGTCTCGCAGGCCCGAAAAAGGGGTAAAATTATACCTGAGAGTACTCTTCTAAAAAACAGAAGTTCCATAGAGTATACCTTTGTTCGTAAAGTTGACCGTCCGGACCGAAAAAGGGGTAAACTACTAACGAACAAACGTGACTTCAAATTTCAGTTTAACGAGCATGAAAGGCCACAAGATCGCTCGACAATCTTTTCATGTTTAGAGGGTCTGAAAAGGGCTTAAAAGAAGACCCGTTATTTTTTGGGAGTCCTGAGGGTGAGGTCAAGAGCGAAGAAGAATAATGCAAATGAGGCTCAAACTCGTATTCAGGAAAAACTACAAGGAATCCCGAGTCTATAGTGTTTTATAGACAACATGGATACCATAATGCAAGGAGGATCTACCTAGGGAATCCATGTTCCTGTAAGCTCTACCACCAAGTTGTGACACTTCTAAAGAAGCTATGATGGTTCCATGTCACAACCTGATGGGATCGATCCTATGGCGAAGAAAAAAGACAATGAGATACAAAAGTCAGGGTAGAAACCTAACCTATATGTTCAAGTTGATCCTCAAATTTGTTTTCCACAGACCATCGAAAATTACCCAAAACTCAAAAAAAACTGTCCCAATACTCGATCATATCCCTCCCATGCAACTCCTGAATCACTCTAAATGGTTTTTGGTTTAAAGAAAATGATAAGGGAGGCCATAAAAGTGACAAAAAGAGGCCAAAAAGTCTATAAATAGAAGCTGGCAACTCATTATCACCATTGTTGATTTGGAAATTGACTCTGAAATCAAAAGACCCCCTTTGTCAAAAGCGGTGATTCCGGGAGCTATAGTGGACGAAACAAACTTCTGTCTGGACCAAGTAAGTACAAACTCTCTTATCTTGCATTTTAAGTCTTTACTTTTGCATTGGGTTTCATTTTTTAGGGGGGCATTGACCTTTAAAAGGTCATCCCTAGGTCCACGCGGGTTGTCTTAGGATAGGCCATGTGTACATTCGGGCAGAGTAAACTCTGGACGCGTGTACACATGACTGTCACTATTACAACATGTGTGGACCCCTTTATTGAATGAAAAAGGATTAAAAAGCAAGGGTTAACTCTCCTGAACCTTGGTGTTTTGCAGGATGTATGTCGACTGGAGAGAAAGAGAGCATGAAGAGGTGAGTGAGTTGGTCAGGGAAGAGCCCAATGCTATGGCGACTTTGATGCAATGTGGGTTACTCAAGTTTTTCCTATTTCCTTTTATGCGGGCACAACCTAGGCTACTGAATGCCTTGGTTGACTACTGGCATCCAGATGCAGAGACATTCATGTTAGAGGGGCAGTCACTGGTGCCCACGGTCGAGGACATTTGCTTTTTGACTGGCCTCTCCAAGAGAGGGGAATCGGTCAACTTCCAGACTTTTCCTTTGGGGCCACATAACATAGCGGAATTGATAGGTCTATGCTATGCAGATGATACATACCACTTGAGCACACAGGTGCCCATAAGAAAGATCACTAACTTATCGCTACAAGCGATAGTATTTCTTATTGGGCGAATTATTGGTTCCTTGTCTCTACATCAGGCATCCCGTGCACAGATGAACTGTGCAGTCCAGTGCTTAAATGCACAAGTTTTTGATTGGAGTACCACATTTCTTGAGTGTATGAAAATGCAGTTGACAGATTGTCGTTTGCAGACACATAGGAGTAGGGCGCGTGGGCCTTTATAAAAGAGGTTTTTTAAAGAGTTGTTTAGCAGTGCTTTGGCAAAGAAGGGATCTGAGATGGATTGATGCCAGGTAAGCATGTATGGTGAAAATTAGGGTTATAACAAATGCCCACTAATGTGTGAGGTCAAAAGAGAATATGCTGGCCAAAATACATTACCAATATTTACTGATGTGCTGAACAAGTGAGCCCAGGGACCAAGAACCGGGAGGATCTTTATGCAAAATAACAAATGTCTCACCGAGGCGGGCATACCCATGATCGAGATAAAATATAATCATGGCTACCAATCAAATACACTGTATATCCATGTCAAATAACTATATCAAGTGTAGCCACGAACAATACACAACAGAGCTAGATCTCGAAATAAAAAAGATATACATATAAAGTATCCATCTTCTAGAAGCTGATACGGCTTGATGGCTGGAGACGAGATCTTCAGAGATCGAGAAACAACTTCAAAATATTCAAAACTCAAGGTAGGAGTGTAATATGAGTGTACAACTTCACTACCCATAGGTCTTCGACGACTCGTCGGTCATGAACTAGATAATCTTGATGATCAGACTGAAGGCTTCATTGATTTCGAACAAGGACTTGATTGAACATTCAGGATGGCCGGGTATGAAGGAAAGAGACAAATTGCAGAGGGGCCAAATCAGGCTTGGTAGAAACTTCCCTTGGATAACAACATGACAAATGATGAGACTTAGGAAACATGGCATTAATCATAAGTTTATGAAGCAGGAGGCAACACAAACTCTCCATATGTTTGGAAGAATAACCAAATGGAGGAGGACACAACTCTATGTAGTGAGAACAACTTCCTAAGGTTGTATTACATCCCATAGTTTGACGAACAAATGGACATATGTGCTTTATCCAAGGGTGACTCATTATGCTTCCAATAAAGAAAATACTTTTCCCTTCCTCTTTTTGGGGTATATTTGATTTTTTTGTCTTTTTCAATAATTTTGGAAAAAAGAATAAAGGAATGTTACGTTACAATGGAGGACCTAGTGTTACAAACATACAAGTTCAAGGCGCAAGGAAAATACTGATGTTCAGAATAATGACACTCGGGAAAAATCCTCCGGGGGGCCAAGGGTGTTAAGATGCAGAAACAAACTACTACAAGTCTAGTGTATAAGGTATGCAAATGCGGTTAAAAAAACACACAATGGTAACGTCCTTCGATGTAAGTTTAACGAGCCCAGAGAAGGTAAGCTCGGTGGTTTTTTATATTTAGAGAGTCTAAAAAAACATAAAAGGATACTCCATTGGGGTATCTTTTTCGAAGATAGTCTAGTCGGTTCAAAAAAGGGGTAAACTAGCACCGACAAGACGTCTATTCAAAACCATTTTAACGAGTGTGATAAGGACAAGATCACTCGGCCATTTTTTCATTTTTAAGGAGTCTAAAAAAAGCTTAACTATGGACTCCGTCAGGAATGCTCTTCTAGACCAATTTAACGAGTGTGAGAGAATAAGGTCACTCAGTGATCTTTTTAATTTGAGGGAGTCTGAAAAGAGCTTAACTATGGACTCTGTGGGGGTTCCTTTTTCGTAAGTTTAGTCTCGCAGGCCCAAAAAAGGGGTAAAATTATACCTGAGAGTACTCTTCTAAAAAACAGAAGTTCCATAGAGTATACCTTTGTTCGTAAAGTTGACTGTCTGGACCGAAAAAGAGGTAAACTTCCAACGAACAAACGTGACTTCAAATTTCAGTTTAACGAGCGTGAAAGGCCACAAGATCGCTTGACAATATTTTCATGTTTAGAGGGTCTGAAAAGGGCTTAAAAGAAGACCTGTTATTTTTTGGGAGTCCTGAGGGTGAGGTCAAGAGCGAAGAAGAATAATGCAAATGAGGCTCAAACTCGTATTCAGGACAAACTACAAGGAATCCCGAGTCTATAGTGTTTTATAGACAACATGGATACCATAATGCAAGGAGGATCTACCTAGGGAATCCATGTTCCGGTAAGCTCTACCACCAAGTTGTGACACTTCTAAAGAAGCTATTATGGTTCCATGTCACAACCTGATGGGATCGATCCTATGGCAAAGAAAAAATACAATGAGATACAAAAGTCAGGGTAGAAACCTAACCTATATGTTCAAGTTGATCCTCAAATTTGTTTTCCACGGACCATCGAAAATTACCCAAAACTCAAAAAAAATGTCCCAATACTCGATCATATCCCTCCCATGCAACTCCTGAATCACTCTAAATGGTTTTTGGTTTAAAGAAAATGATAAGGGAGGCCAAAAAAGTGACAAAAAGAGGCCAAAAAGTCTATAAATAGAAGCTAGCAACTCATTATCACCATTGCTGATTTGGAAATTGACTCTGAAGTCAAAATACCCCTTTTGTCAAAAGCGGTGATTCTGGGAGCTATAGTGGACAAAACAAACTTCTGTCTGGACCAATTAAGTACAAACTCTCTTATCTTGCATTTTAAGTCTTTACTTTTGCATTGGGTTTCATTTTTTAGGGGGGCATTGACCTTTAAAAGGTCGTCCCTAGGTCCACGCTAGTTGTCTCAGGATAGGCCATGTGTACATTCGGGTAGAGTAAACTCTGCATGCATGTACACATGACTGTCACTATTAAAACATGTGTGGACCCCTTTATTGACTGAAAAAGGATTAAAAAACAAGGGTTAACTCTCCTGAACCTTGGTGTTTTGCAGGATGTATGTCGACTGGAGAGAAAGAGAGCATGAAGAGGTGAGTGAGTTGGTTAGGGAAGAGCCCAATGTTGTGGCAACTTTGATGCAATGTGGGTTACTCAAGTTTTTCCTATGTCCTTTTATGTGGGCACAACCTAGGCTACTGAATGCCTTGGTTGACTACTGGCATCTAGATGCAGAGACATTCATGTTAGAGGGGCAGTCACTGGTGCCCACGGTCGAGGACATTTTCTTTTTGAATGACCTCTCCAAGAGAGGGGAATCGGTCAACTTCCATACTTTTCCTTTGGGGCCGCATAACATAGCAAAATTGATAGGTCTATGCTGTGCAGATGATACAGAACACTTGAGCACACAGGTGCCCATTAGAAAGATCACTAACTTATCGCTACAAGCGATAGTATTTCTTATTGGGTGAATTATTGGTTCCTCGTCTCTACATCAGGCATCCCGTGCACAGATGAATTGTGCAGTCCAGTGCTTAAATGCACAAGTTTTTGATTGGAGTACCACATTTCTTGATTGTATGAAAATGCAGTTGACAGATTTCCGTTTGCGGACACATAGGAACTTCGGGTTCGAGACTTTTCTATGTTCGTTCTTTTTTGAGAGAGTTCCAAGTTTTAGTCCTCAAGTAGTGGTATGAGGACATCAGGTCTCTCTTCCTTCTATGTGTAGATGGGCAATATTACTGCCGTGACAGGGTGGCGGAAGGACCAATGAGTCCTTCGATGATGACTTCTTCACGTGGTTGTCATGATAGATCCTTGTTATAGAGGATTACCCCCATGCCAGGATTAATTTGTCGAGAGACCCTGAGATCCCAGTACCTTCTGGTGAGGAGAGAGGGGAGATGGTTAAGTCTCCACCTTTGTAGTTTTTTTTTGTTAAACATATATAATTTTTATGTTGTTTTCATTATCTATATCATTTTTTTTGTTATACCAGAGTATTTGACGGATATGTGTTCATTGTGTGCAGATGTGGGACCAGTGCGACCCACTGACTATGCGAGGAACATGTGTCGTCCTCGGCTAGGGGTCACTCCTGCCACCGCAGGGGGACCAATAGTAGTAGGATATCTTCTAGTCAGGCAGGCAGAGAGGGTATTGAGACGAGTCGAGCAGAACTTTACTACGCTCACTCGCATGGTCCCGATGGAAGAGATTGAGGACCTGCCACCATTGATGCAGCCTAATGTAGTGGGGGCACCACGGATGTGGGTCTGGTTGTTTCTACATTTAGCCAACATTGTGGATCAGTATAACAGGGCCCACAAGCCTTGACTTTAGATAGACATTTTGACGTGCCACAAGCACTACTTGTATATATTTTTTGAGGGCATAATCCCTTTGACTCATTATTGGTCCTATTTTTGAGGTGCTTGCGTTCATCAATGTACTCTGGTTACTTTATGATATTATATATGGTTTTTTTTTGGTCTTTTGTGTCTTATGGATCATGTGTGAAAAAAATGTATTTACATGTTTATGTGAATGTTCTTTCATATGTGGGCAAGATGCCAATCTAAAATTTGATTAGCTAGAGTATCTGTAACTTGTTTAATCTCCTAGGAATATGAAAATATGTAATATAATAAAAGTTTCATTCTAAGAGATGTACCCTAAGGAATCGTTGGTGTAAAGTTGGATCATGAACCCGGTATACCCTGTTTAACTGAGACACAACCAATTGAGCATTGAGATAGACCCGGAGATGAGAGATACCCAATGAGAAAGTGTCACAAAGCAACTCAATAACTACACTATACTCGACGACATAATTTGTGGTGTCACCTAAGCATATACCTCTGGAAGATAATAACTGGCCTTGAGGTGTAAAGATTACCCAAGTTGCGGAGGCAAGCCTCTGAGTGTGACGACTAGCACCGTCTGCATACCCAATGAACACCTCATAATCACTTGACATTTGCCACAGTGACGAAAGATAACATCAAAGACACTACCATAACACTAAAAGAAACTAAAAAGTAATAGTAAAAAGACTATACATATGTTACAAAAAGTTACCCACAGTGACCTGCCTATGAGTAATACTTCTTGAGGTAGAGCCCATTTCTAGGCTCTGCCAAAGCATTCCCTTCAAATTCAACCAGACGATAAGCGCCATTTTTTAAAACCTCTTTTATGATGAAAGGTCTGAACCACATGGGTTTGAATTTTCTTGCCCCCAGGGGGTCCTTATCTTGGTCATAGACCAGGACAAGGTCGCCTTTAGAGAAAATCAGAGGACAAACGAACCTATCATACTGACACTTGGCCTTATGTTTGTGAGCCTCGTTGGCCAGAGCCACATCACGACGCTGCTCAAGGTATAGTAATTGTTCTTCGAGTGGAGAAGTGTCTAGCAATAACTGTACTGCCAACTTTAGAGATGGGGTCTGACATTCGATAGGAAAGACTGCCTCCAACCCGCAAATGAGTTGGAAAGGTGAGAAATCGGTTGCAGTCTTAACAGATGTTTGGTAAGCCCATAATGCCGAGTGTAACATCAAATGCCAATTTAACTTGGCTGAGTTGATCATTTGCTGTAGAATGGTTTTAAGATTTTTGTTCACAGCTTCCACCTGACCATTTGCTTGGGGGTAGTAAGGTGATGAATTTTCCTGCTATAACCCAAGCTTTGACATTAACTCGATCATCATTTGGTTTTGAAAGTGACTTCCATGGTCAGTGACAATCTCCCTTGTGATGTCGAACCTTGCTATTATTTGGTTGAATAAAAAGAGAGCTTCAGTCTCTCCATCATCTTTAAACGTTGACATAGATTCAACCCACTTTGTAAAGTAGTTGACAACTATGATGATTTAGCGGTGCCCCCTTGCTGAAGGAGGGTTGCATGTAGTGTAATCAAAACCCCACTTAGTGAAGGGATCAACTGTGATGATAGGAAACATGGGAGTGGGATGTGCCCTCATCTTCCGAGAGAAGATTTGGAATGGGTGTTACTTCTTGACTGATTCAATACAATCTTTGATAAGTGTTGGCCAAAAGTAACCTACACGTAGAATCTTTTGGGATGTTTCCAACCCAAACAAGTGACCACCACAAGCTCCAGTATGGAAATCATTAAGCACGATAACTGATTCTCCATGAGTGAGACATCGATGTAGGATGCAGTATACACCTCTCCGATATAATGTATCATCGAGTATGAGATTATTCTTAGCCTGATGGCGTATGCGTCGACGCTCATCATGAGAAGCAGTAGTGGGGCACTTCAAATTTTGGAGATAGACAAGTATATCTCCATACCAAGGATACAAAGATGTGATCAAAAACATATCTCCTCTAATAGGTGACTCTTTAGGCACAAGATCACCTGACTCAACCAGAAGTTCCGAAATAAGTTCTACGAAGACCAGTGAATTTTTGGACTTCGCTGAAATGAAATCCAAGTCAAACTCCTGGAGGATGACTATCCATCTACTGATTTTTCTACCTATTTCCCATCATGTCAACATGTACTGAAATGGATTCACAAAATAAATGACAGTGGTCTTGTGAAACATAACATAATGACGGAACCGTTGAACAACGTGGACTGCTGCCAACGAAAGTTTCTTCGCTGGTGTGTTTTGATTTCTCCCTTATGCTTACCAGTTTTTGCTTTTGGAAATACACCTACCTGCATGACTGAGCTATTCAGACAAAGATGATAGAAAATTTCTTCCCTGAAATAACTTCTGAAAGTTTGTACAAACATCAATGATATATTGTTGAAATTGATATCTATGTTGGAAAATTTTTGTTGTTTGAAAGAAGTTTACTGATTTCAATCTCTGAGCAAAGTTTGTCATGAGCATCTATTATCTTTTTACGCTGTCCCTTTTCCGTAAAGGAATGACTCAAAAGGATGTCTCCCTGTCATATAAAGTTGTTTTGTAAATAAAAAATTTCTGGAGCTGGATAAAGGACAGTGTCAAAAATTCTGATGAGGTCTAAAAAATATGATAAAATATCAGGATTTTCAGCGTCACCCCGCTCAGCTATCCATAAAAGAAAAACAAAATAAAAATATTAATAAGAGCTATGGGAAGTGTTTGTAAACCCCCTGGGATACTGAACAGGTCCGCTGGCAGCGGGTAAATGCAAGCATGGCGCCAAGACAACTTCGTCGGGGTACTGAACAGGCCTACTGGCAGCGAAGCAATGTCGGGTACATGAAAATATTTGTAAAAATTATGAGAAACCTCTTTAATGTCCTTTATTCTGATCTAGAACTTCTTGATAGGATACGGATGTCCGATTGGGTTAAATGGAAACCCTGTCGAGGCTATGGCCGCCTGCTGGCAGTAGTGGCCATGCCAAAAGTATTGAAGATTTTATCATTAATATCGTGACTTATCGATCTTAAGACTATTATTAGTTTTCAACTTTTAAAACATCGCTGGAAAAGATGGTAAATGATGATTTTTGTACGATTTTCTGATGGTTGTTTTTGAGTTGAATTTTTCTTTGCTGTCCTAATCTAAATTTATTTCTTTTGACAGAGATAACTGCTTCTCCCAGTGTGTCACCATTGTTGGCAGCCAATTCAATTTTTTCCATTGCCCTATAAGCTGCCTACACCTATGACTTCTGAACTTCAAATTACTGTCGCTTTTTGCAAGTAGACGATATTTTCATTTCATGCGACATTTGCAAATTGGTTTCAATTTAGTTTTCACGACTGTAAGCGTGAAAACTTCTCCATCGTTATTTGAACTGTCATGATCTTCTCATTGATATTCTGAAAGGCACTTACCTTTGGTTTGTTATTAAGTGGCTGGAATGATTTTTCGAACTATGTCCATTTTCCTATTCTTGCTTTGATTGGGCAACTTGATCTTTATTTGATTGATAAGGCATTGAGCATGTAAATTTATGGGTTATGTTTGATTCTATAAGGGTCATGGTTGATTTTGTTTTATATAATGTGATCCTTATTATTATAAGCTCTTGGCTTGTCGATTTTATGAAATCATTGGTCATAATGTTTATAAATGTTTGATTACACATTATGCAATGGCGCATTGGTTAAACATTTGGGTTTTGATTTAACGTTGAAAGACAATGGTTTGAATTATTACAATGGAACATATTTAACTTTGGGTTTGATTTCGTATTGAACATTCATGGTTTCAAACAATAGATTGGCGCATTGACATATCATCCACCGTTTGATTCATTGGGTTGGCCGAATATTATGGTTTGAATGATGTCATGATTGATTGAACATCCTTGTACTTGGTCATTACTATTTTTCATGATGGTCAACAATCCCACCACCCTCGCACACGCACATTAATTTGCCTCCCCTTTCATCGCTCTCAACTGTTAGCCCAAATGATTTTGCTCCTGTGTGTTGTATCCAAACCCTACCATGTGCTTGCACCATGGCTCCAATCGTAAGGGTTGAACCCAATGGTTGCCAGGCTTTGTTGATGTTCGACAGTGCTTACAACGACCTTGAGGAATTTGGATGGCTCCCGTTCATATGAAATTTTGATGGTTTTAACCCTTGCGTGGCTCGACAATTCGCATTAATCTTTGATGGCTTCCAATCCAAGGTCAGGGATGTGCAATTGGAAATTAACGAGCATTTTCTCAGCTTAGCTAATGCTCTGCCTGTCACTGGGCAAAGATGGTCAAAAAATTGCAAAGTGGAAGATGTCCTGTGGACACTGCTCTTCCAGTCGCGAAGGGTGAGCTCCTGTGACAAAGGTTTTCCCGCGAGTATGCTCAAGCAATGATGGCACGAATTGCTGATGATAACCAAGAAGTTTATCACCTGCGAGGGTCGGTATGGTTTTGTTTTGTTGTATCACCTTCGGTTACTTATGGTTTTCATGGGCTATGAACCTAATATGCCTTATTACTTGCATAGGAGCCTATTCAAAATGTCTAAAAGATATAAATGGAACCAGGCCGATAGCAACATTTTTCACTTTGGGTTAATTAAAATGCTTGTTGTTTGTCATTTGGGGTTACACCGAGACTGTTGGAATGATTTTCTTACTCGTAATAATTTTGAAGATTCAAACCCACCACAGGTTGACAAACCTATGGTGAGTGAGGGCAAGTCTGCACCCCCGGTACCCTACATTGCTCTGTTACCTAAACCCCTACCTGACTCACCTATCAACCTACCCCTTTATGTGACCAAGGATGTCGAAACTGTTAAACCCGTGGCTAAAAGGCCTAAAGCCAAACCTACTGCGAATTACAAAGGCAAAAAGAATGCCCGACTAATCTCTCGCATGGCAAGAAACAAACCAAAAATTCCTGTCAACCCTGACTCTATCATGGTGAGTGAAGATTCTGACTCGGAGGTTGAACGTTACCTGGCAAGTGAATGTCCCTATTCGGAAGGTCTGTGTGACAAAACCTCATACAACTTTGTAAAAAACCTACCACGTTGCTTGCAAAATGACCCTAATTATCCAGGCATTAAAATGCCTTGTGAAACCCCCGGTGACTCGTCAAAACCCTCCCCTTCTCTATCTCAACCAACTGCTGCACCATGTGATCAATGTGGCTCGTGGCTAGAAAGGTATTACCTCGATGTGCCAATGCTGCAGTCCAGAATTCATTCTCTGGAGGATCAAGTTGCAAGGCTCACCAGTCAAAGGGATAAATTGCAAGCCACTGATAAGAAACAACAAACAACAGGTTCTATTTTGTTTAAGAATGTGGAGTCGGCTACAACGGTCATCAATTCAAAATTGGCATAGCTCGAGCAGCCTCACTGGTATGACTATCACCTATTTATATGACAAACTCATAGCTCTGTTTACAACGTAGATTTTCTTCGTTACATAAGCATGCATTATTCTATACAATTTTGTTTTGATTAATCGAATTTTGTTTCCTGGTTTAGTTTTGATTGGATTTTCTTCGATTCGATTGATCATGGTATGGATTTGATTGTTTTAATTTGGCTTGAATTGAATAATCTGTTTCTTATTGAAGTTGTTAATATCTTTTCTAAACATACGTTGTTTCTGGTATTTCAATTTTGAACACGGTCAATGTTTAGATTTGAATTGGTTATATTCTATATGATATGGTTGGCTATAATGGTTAACTGTTATGATTTTATGTTCCATGACATTTTTGACCAATTCGAATACCATTCAATATGTTTCTGTTAATATGTAACCAAATTGCGAATAGATACGAATCATAACTATTATACCCAACCAATCGATTCGTATTGTTTTGTTTGACCATGTTATCAGTTTGATTCATATTGCAACAAATATATTGTTTAAATTTGATTTGGGAACGAAAGTGATTATTCTCAGAATTATGATTTGTTTCTATATTTGACTCAGTCATGATTCGATTCGATTGTTGCCCAGTTTACTATTATCATCTCTGTCAATTTGATAATGGTTGTGATTACTATTTTTGGTCCCATCTGTTGACTATGTAACGCTCAGCGATCAAAGTCTATGGAAAAGTTTGGTTGATGTTGTTATGAATGTTTTATTTGACTATAATCGTAACAGTCTTTCCATATCGGTATTTGATTCAAACAACATGAATCTTATGCACATTGTTACAGCCGTAACAAATCGATTTTGATTATGTTCGATTATGATTGTGTTGGATTACATTGTATCCTAGACGATATGATTCACTCTTAATTTCATTTGAATTGAAACAGTCTTGTTGTTGTTTGACCTGATTTTATGGCAACCGTGAAATAGAGTACTCCTACCCCTATTTCGATTGAATCACTTTTGATTTGGTTTAATTGGAATGATAAAATCGTGTGAATCATTAGTGATTCGTGTTTAATGTTTATTAAAAGAAAATTGGATTGGATTATTTTAAAAAGATTTGATTTGATTTCTATCTGGTCCAATATGCTATTTTAGACTAGCTACAGAATCAGATGATTCTGTAGCTAAGTCTGTAGGATCAATTTTTTATTATTTTGTTACTGAAATATCTTTCTAATTTGATATTTTTGGTCTATTGTAGGTAAATTCGAAATTGCAGTAGAGTTATTGAGCAGTTAGGGGATATTTCAAATCTTTCACTTGCATTTTAGTTTCCTAGTTTAGTTGATTTTGGGATATCTCCCAGATTATGTAAAACATTTTGATATTATCCACAGAGAGGTTTTACCCTGTGGAGAGACTTATATATACTTATGATTTTTGCAATAATGGGGATCCTCATTCGTGGGAGAACAAGGATATGAAGTTCTAATACAAACTGAAGCAGAATTGGTGTTTTGTCACAACTTTAGCTTCTCATTATATCAATATCTTGTTTCATGTTGTGTATATCAATTTGTATCTGGTTAATGACTACTTTAGATATCTTAATCATGTGCAAATGATATAATTTTAATCACAATAATTCATATCTGGTTTCTTCCAAGTGTATAAAATACATAACAATTGTTTAGTTCAGTTTATGAATGACAGGTTTATCTTCTTCATTGATTGAATTATCAAATATAAGTTTTTGCATAACAGGTTTCCCTTATTGCAGAGATTTATAAATCATAAGATTGTTATGATTTTTTATGTCTTGTTTGTCCTGTAAACAACTCAAAGAGTAGCGCAGCCGATCGTTTACAAGAATCTTATGGACTAACCGATGCGAGTTTACTTCCTCCGACCAACTTCAGAGTCATCACACACAGGACAAATTAGGAGCGCTTCCAGGTCAGTTAATCTTTTCTTTGTTGTTTTCAGAAGTAGTTTAGTTTAGATATAAGTTTAATTAGATTTATATTAGATTGTTTAATTTCAGTAATTATATTAAATTGTTTAATTTCAGTAGTTTTATTTCTTTTTCATAAAATATAAAAATAAAAAAACATATCTTGTTGTCTTAGGGCAGAAAACACATGAGTTTTG
>ML778881.1:2177411-2195327 GCA_009831015.1 Picea engelmannii
GAACTGTCATGATCTTCTCATTGATATTCTGAAAGGCACTTACCTTTGGTTTGTTATTAAGTGGCTGGAATGATTTTTCGAACTATGTCCATTTGCCTATTCTTGCTTTGATTGAGCAACTTGATCTTTATTTGATTGATAAGTCATTGAGCATGTAAATTTATGGGTTATGTTTGATTCTATAAGGGTCATGGTTGATTTTGTTTTATATAATGTGATCCTTATTATTATAAGCTCTTGGCTTGTCGATTTTATGAAATCATTGGTCACAATGTTTATAAATGTTTGATTACACATTATGTAATGGCGCGTTGGTTAAACATTTGGGTTTTGATTTAACGTTGAAAGACAATGGTTTGAATTATTACAATGGCACATATTTAACTTCTGGTTTGATTTCGTATTGAACATTCATGGTTTCAAACAATAGATTGGCGCATTGACATATCATCCACCATTTGATTCATTGGGTTGGCCGAATATTATGGTTTGAATGATGTCATGATTGATTGAACAGCGTTGTACTTGGTCATTACTGTTTTGCATGACGGTGAACTATCCCACCACCCTCGCACGGACACATTAATTTTCCTCCCCTTTCATCGTTCTCAGCTGTTAGCCCAAATGATTTTGCTCCTGTGTGTTGTATCCAAACCCTACCATGTGCTCTCACCATGGCTCCAGTCGTAAGGGCTCAACCCAATGGTTTCCAGGATTTGTTGATGTTCGACAGTGCTTACAACAACCTTGAGGAATTTGGATGGCTCCTGTTCATACGAAAGTTTGATGGTTTTAACCCTTGCGTGGCTTGGTAATTCGCATTAACCTTTGATGGCTGCCGAGCCAAGGTCAGGGATGTGCCATTGGAAATTAACGAGCATTTTCTCAGCTTAGCTACTGGTCTGCCTGTCACTGGGAAATGATGGTCAAAAAATTGCAAAGTGGAAGATGTCCCGTGGACACTGCTCTTCCAGTCGCGAAGGGTGAGCTCCTATGACAAAGGTTTGCCCACGAGTATGCTCAAGCAACGATGGCACGACTTGTTGATGATAACCAAGCAGTTTATCACATGCGAGGGTCAGTATAGTTTTTTTTTCTTGTATCACCTTCGGTTACTTATGGTTTTCATGGGCTATGAACTTAATATGCCTTATTACTTGCATAGGAGCATGTTCAAAATGTCTAAAAGATATAAACGGAACCAGTCCAATAGCAGCCTTTTTCACTTTGGGTTAATTAAAATGCTTGTTGTTTGTCATTTGGGGTTACACCGAGACTGTTGCAATGATTTTCTTACTCGTAATAATTTTGAAGATTCAAACCCACCACAGGTTGACAAACCTGTGGTGAGTGAGGGAAAGTCTGCACCCCCGGTACCCTACAGTGCTCTGTTACCTAAACCCCTACCCGACTCACCTATCGACCTACCCCATTCTATGACCAAGGATGTCGAAATTGTTAAACTCATGGCTAAAAGGCCTAAATCCAAACCCTATCATGGTGAGTGAAGATTCTAACTCGGAGGTTGAACGTTACCTGGCAAGTGAATATCCCTATTCGGAAGGTCTGTGTGACAAACCCTCGTACGACTTTGTAAAAAACCTACCACCTTGCATGCAAAATGACCCTAATTATCTAGGCATTAAAATGCCTTGTGAAACCCCCGGTGACTCGTCAAAACCCTCCCCTGCTCTATCTCAACCAGCTGCTCCACCATGTGATCAGTGTGGCTCATGGCTAGAAAGGTATTACCTCGATGTGCCAATGTTGTAGTCCAGAATTGATTCTCTTGAGGATCAAGTTGCAAGGCTCACCAGTCAAAGGGCTAAATTGCAAGCCACTGATAAGAAACAATGAACAACAGGTTCTATTTTGTTTAAGAATGTGGATTTGGCTACAACGGTCGTCAATTCAAAATTGGCATAGCTCGAGCAGCCTCACCGGTATGACTATCACCTGTTTATATGACAAACTCATAGCTCTGTTTACAGCATAGATTTTCTTCGTCACATAAGTATGCATTATTCTATACAATTTTGTTTTGATTAATCGAATTTCGTTTCCTGTTTTAGTTTTGATTGGATTTTCTTCGATTCGATTGATCGTGGTATGGATTTGATTGTTTTAATTTGGCTTGAATTGAATACTCTGTTGCTTATTGAAGTTGTTAATATCTTTTCTAAACATAAGCTGTTTCTGGTATTTCAATTTTGAACACGGTCAATGTTTCGATTCGAATTGGTTATATTCTATACGATATGGTTGGCTATAATGGTTAAGTGTTATGATTTTATGTTCCATGAAATTTTTGACCAATTCGAATACCATTCAATATGTTTCTGTTAATATGTAACCAAATTGCGAATAGATACGAATCATAACTATTATACCCAACCAATCGATTCGTATTGTTTTGTTTGACCGTGTTATCAGTTTGATTCATATTGCAACAAATATATTGTTTAAATTTGATTTGGGAACGAAAGTGATTATGCCCAAAATTACGATTTGTTTCTATATTTGACTCAGTCATGATTCGATTCGATTGTTGCCCAGTTTACGATTATCATCTCTGTCGATTTGATGATGGTTGTGATTACTATTTTTGGTCGTGTCTGTTGACTGTGTAATTCTCAACGATAAAAGTCTATGGAAAAGTTTGGTTGATGTTGTTATGAATGTTTTATTTGACTATAATTGTAACGGTCTTTCCATATCGGTATTTGATTAAAACAACATGAATCTTATGCACATTGTTACAGCCATAACAAATCGATTTTGATTATGTTCGATTATGATTGTGTTGGATTACATCGTATCCTAGACGATATGATTCACTCTTAATTTCATTTGAATTGAAACAGTCTTGTTGTTGTTTGACCTGATTTTATGGCAACCGTGAAACAGAGTACTCCTACCCCTATTTCGATTGAATCACTTTTGATTTGGTTTAATTGGAATGATAAAATAGCGTGAATCATTAGTGATTCATTTTTAATGTTTATTAAAATAAAATTGGATTGGATTATTTTAAAAAGATTTGATTTGATTTCTATCTGGTCATGTATGCTATTTTAGACTAGCTACAGAATCAGATGATTTTGTAGCTAAGTCTGTAGGATCAATTTTTTATTATTTTGTTACTGAAATATCTTTCTAATTTGATAGTTTTGGTCTATTGCAGGTAAATTCGAAATTGCAGTAGAGTTATTGAGCAGTTAGGGGATATTTCAAATCTTTCACTTGCATTTTAGTTTCCTAGTTTAGTTGATTTTGGGATATCTCCCAGATTATGTAAAACATTTTGATATTATCCACAGGGAGGTTTTACCTTGTGGAGAGACTTATATATACTTATGATTTTTGTAATAATGGGGATCCTCATTCATGGGAGAACAAGGATATGAAGTTCTAATACAAACTGAAGCAGAATTGGTGTTTTGTCACAGCTTTAGCTTCTCATTATATCAATATCTTGTTTCATGTTGTGTATATCAATTTGTATCTGGTAATGACTACTTTAGATATCTTAATCATGTGCAAGTGATATAATTTTAATCATAGTAATTCATATATGGTTTCTTCCAAGTGTATAAAAGACATAACAATTGTTTAGTTCAGTTTATGAATGAAAGGTTTATCTTCTTCATTGATTGAATTATCAAATATAAGTTTTTGCATAACAGGTTTCCCTTATTGCAGAGATTTATAAATCATAAGATTGTTATGATTTTTTATGTCTTGTTTGTCCTGTAAACAACTCAAAGAGCAGCGCAGCCGATCGTTTACGAGAAGCTTATGGACTAACCGGTGCGAGTTTACTTCCTTCGACCAGCTTCAGAGTCATCACACACAGGACAAATTAGGAGCGCTTCCAGGTCAGTTAATCTTTTCTTTGTTGTTTTCAGAAGTAGTTTAGTTTAGATATAAGTTTAATTAGATTTATATTAGATTGTTTAATTTCAGTAATTATATTAGATTGTTTAATTTCAGTAGTTTTATTTCTTTTTCATAAAATATAAAAATCAAAAAACATATCTTGTTGTCTTAGGGCAGAAAACACATGAGTTTTGCAGGTTTTAATTAAATCTGTAGGTTGTTTATAGTATACATTTGTGAATAAGTAATATTGCAGCTGGTAATTAGATAGTTGATTTGAGTTATTATAATAGTAATTAGTAGATTGTATATAATAGTTAGAATAGTTATATTTAGTTTTGGTTTATTTAGTAGTTTGTTTTAATTAGATTTGTGTAATAGTTAGTTTGTTTGTTTTTAGTTAATTTGTTTATTGTTAGTTAGTTTAGTTTCTTTTATTTAGTTTTAGTTAGATTGTTTTAGTTAGATTGTTTTAGTTAGTTTTAGTTAGTTTTATTTGTTTTAGTTAGTTTAGTTAGTCTAGATTAGTTTTCTCTTTGGTTTTCTTAAAAGACCTTAGAGCGGCCAACGAAGCCGTTAAACTCGTCAGGGTGGTTCATTCCAAACAACTTGGGTTATTTAGACAACCCCGGACCGGTTCCACTCTCTCAACTGATGGACAGACAATTTCGCCCATCAACACAACCACAACTTGCATGGCGTAAGTCCAACTCCTTCCTAACAAGAGGTTATAGTCAAGGGGAGCATCGACTACCTCTACTTCGACACACACAGTATTCCCTCCTAACTGCACGGGGAAAGAAGGAACGATACCATGTGGTTGAAACGAATGACCATCGAAAGATGTGAGGAGAGTAGGTGATGGAGACAAAATGGACTTGCCAACGACCTTCCAACATGCCAATGACATAACACATGTCGAGGAAACCTCATCAACCACCGTGCGAAAGATATTCCGAGTAAAAGTTTTCATGGGATAAGCCACTACTATTTCAAATGCTATGTGGTAAGGCAGACGAGGTTTTAAGTCGGTTGTATCCAGCATGATTGTACCTGGATTACAAGTCTTAGTAGATCCTAAAGTGGTTAACAAGGCTTTCCTTTGGGAAGGGCAACTTTGGAGGACTTCCAAAGCAGACATCGCACAAGGGGTTTGTGATAAATCTTCCACCACAGAGTAGTTTTTGGCGGCCCTTGCATTTGGGTTATGAGAATGTTTTTTGAAAGAACCTTTGGGAATGCGTGTCATTGTTTCACCCAATGTCTTCTCAATCTGTAGAGGAAGAGATGGGAGTTCCGCTTCTTTACCCTTCTCAGAAGTGCTTGGTTTACTATAGTCCTATGCTCTGGTCGATATAAAAACATCACTCTTCACCATATATATGTTCGCGGATGTGGAGTTGTTCGCAGGTGGAGAGGGTCCTTGGCTAACCCCTTCCATGCTTGTAGAGGCCTATGTTAGATTTTTCCCATGTTGGAATGGATTGGTTAACATAGCAGGCTATTGTTGTGTCACAAACTTTTATGCCTCTGCAAGCCGGGGACAAAGGTGGGTTGGGTGGTCTTCCATGCACAGGTTGCATGGATACCTCACCTTCCTTTTCTTAGTATTACCCCCGCCAACATTATCAGTGGGTTTCTTATCCCCCTTACCCTTCTTTCATTGTTTTTTCTTTCGTTCAGGCTGCTGGGTGGCCTTTGGATTAGTCGATTGCACAACATGTACATCCGACATTTTGGTAGGAGGAGTAGACGAAGCAATAGTTTGGCTGGCCGTTGTGTGTTGTATAGAAAATTGTTGCAACTGAGTCATTAGTTGCTCACCGGGCTTTGTTTGTGCTGAACCGACAATACCATCGGCATGGGGTCCAACTCTTTGTCCGGTTTTATCAAGTATTGAGCGTGGTGCATCTGGAAAGATCTCGTATAATAAACCAGACTGAGAATAGATTAGCTCAAGTTGTTGAGCTCTCATGATGGCCTCTTCTTTGGAAAATACTCTCGATGTCGCGACGTCTTTGGACAACTGTGGGACCAAAGACTTAAGAAACCACTCAAGCAGGAATGCTGGTGGGACTGGTACCTTAATTAAACTCTTTCTGCATCTCCATTCTCGAATGTGATTAGAGGTATGGTCCACTTTAGTTTGTGAGAAATTGGCCAGCAATTCAGTGCCAACGTCGTATCTCATAGGGAACTGGAAATGGTTTAGGAAAGCCATTGCTAGTTCACCGAAGGAAGAATATCTTGAGCGGTTGAGCTCAATGTACCATTTCACGACACTCCCAATGAGAGTACATTGAAACAGTCACAACTGTACGGAGTCGTCTTTCAATGAGTTAGATGAGCACCAAATAAGGAAGGTAGTCACATGATCTCCTGGATCTTCGTTAGGCTTGGCTTCAAACTTTGGGATGTCCAAAGGAAACTTCATCGGCATAGGAGGCCAATGCGGATCATGACAGATAGGGTCATTCAACAAACTTGTCAAGTCTGGCAAATACGAGGTTGCCAAGAAGGGTAGTTTGGGTTGTTGGTGATAACCTGGGAAAAATGGGCCTGGAGTTTGACTGGCACCAAGTTGCCAGGAAAAGTTCAGCTGCTGGCCCAGATTCTGGTAGAAACCATGGCCATGGCCAACATATGGATTTTGCATGTGAGGAGACATCATCGACAGATTTCCAAAATAGGACATAGATGGTTGGGCATACATTACATTCGAAGGACTTTGGGAAGGATTTCTCCATGTCGGTCCCGTGGGGATAGGTATAGTGATTTGTTTGGGGTTCCATTGATTATGAAAATAATTACCCTAGATCGGTATTCCTGACGAGGGAACGGATCCCTGCCAAGCATTCCAAGGCCCTACTATGGAAGAAGTTCCTGGGTGTGCCCCCTGTGCAGGAATAGTACCTTGCATAGGAATAGATTGTCCGAAACCAGGGTTGCCCCCAGTTGGGAAAGTAGCCAACGAGAAGGTGTCTTTACCAAATGCACCGAACAAAGAAAATGGTGTCAAACCTACCGACATATTATGTGAAGGTGGTCCTTGACTCCCCGCTCCAAATAAACTATGGTGTGTAGGTTGCCCAGCGGATTATTGATGAGAGCCACTGAGTGAAGGGGATGAAGGAGGTATATGACCTCCCCCATAAGGGAAAGATTTAAAAGGAGAAGGAGTGCCCCCCATGTGACCTTGCAGAGGAGTGTTAGACGTCCCTACCCCCAGACCTGAAGTCTGTAAAGTGGAGTAGGAAAGTACAGGACTTGTACCTGAACTAGGCATCTCGTATGAGAATGGAGGGCCTGTCGCACTTGGTGTGAAAGGGGTTGTGGCCACCGCCAAAGATGGGATCAGACCACTGTGCGATGTAGAGGCAGTCAAGACCATGGTGGTTCAGACCGGTGACAGTGGGTTAGGAGGTGGAAACTCTCCTGTGGTGACAACCGTAGTGGGAATTGAAGAATTCCTAGAATGGGTAACAACATTTGTTTCCATTGCTGCGTGCAACACTGTCTGGCACTCATAAGGATGAATTGGTACGATGGTGGGTGTCGAAATATCAGTGGTGGAAGTTTCAACCTGACCAAAATCTTTTTCTCTAAGTTCTAAGATGATTGATTCTTCTGGATGTTGGTCGGGCACAATTTCTTGTGACCCGATATCTTCAAAAGACCCTTGATTGTCTAGCTTTCACCGTAGTGGTGGCGGGGGTGGCTCTAGTGTAACCGACAGTAGGCCAAGAAGCCTTCGTGACCGACGGAGCTCGTGATCCTCCACTATGTGAGAAGATAAAAGACACTCTAGGGTAGTCTAACCATTCAAAAGTAACACACACTAAAAAATTCCCTATAAGATAAGACAGGTAAACACTAAATTAATTGGAAGAACAATTACAACAACCAACACTAGAGAAACTTACCGGTGCAAGTGAAACTTGAAAATGGAATCACCCTCCGGGTAAACTCTGCAAAGTATGGCCTGATGTCTATATTAGGTACCATGGTATACCCTCACAGTCACCTGTGTATGTCCCTAAAATATATAGGCAAATAGGTTGCTAGTGCACGAACAGTCACCAGGTGGGTACAGTCGAAAGTCGGGTAGACCACAATGAGCAGGGTATCAAGCCCAAAACCTATCAAGGGTATTGAAAGCAAGTCGTTCAGAATACAACTGAGGAACTCGAATGGATTTGAGACCCACGAAGCCCCATGGCAAATGCAATCAACGAAATCCAAAAACAAGCCCTCTATATGTGTTCTCCACTACGATTGGTCCAGCTTTGGAGGGGTTATCTCCACTACCTTTCCGCACGTGACCTCGTGTTTATCCCCTGTGTTAGAGGGGGGTCCTAGATAAATTTCACGATACTAGACTTGGACACTCCCTAAATCAGATTCCAATGTTTGATTTTAATGGCCTTGAAGAGTTTCCTCTCCAACCTAATCCAAGGCCCTAATCCTGAACTAGTTGGTTAACCCTACAAACATAAAAGTCTAATAAATTTTATATTTAGCGTCAATTTTATGGCTTGTCTTATGTCAAGGGGTATGAAAGTGAAACTGATGATGTTTAAAATATGAAAGTAAAAATAAAAAGCTGGAAACAAAAACCTTCACTTAATGCAAAATTTCAACAACTTTTCAAATTTTTTTTTCTTTTTCTAAGATCTTTTGCATCAACAAACTTAAAGAAGGATTTCACTCAACTACGAGCTACTTATGATCTAAGTAAACTATCAATAACTTAAGAAAACAAATATTTTTCCCTGGCTACTAATGCACAATCGCACTTTTCAACCAAACAAGAAAATGAAAGATATTTTTTTTTATTTAAATGTTGATAACGCAAAAAGGAAAAATACCAACAAGTAAAAAACCAAGAAAAAAAATCCTGGCCTAATCACAGATCACAAAGAATCACTTCAAGAAATCACACACTAGCAACTTAAAAAATGACTATCACACTTGTCTAAAAACCCTAATTTTTTTTTTTCAACAACTTTTAAATGAGAAAAAGTAAGCTAAGGCTAAGATCAATCCTAAGCTACTGACTGCTAAGACAGAGATCCAAAAACCTGAGAGGTATAACTCTCGTCAAGGGAAAGGATGACTACCTTACCCTCAACAAAAACTATCCTGCACAAGCACACTACTGACAATCCAACAACAAGCGTGTGCACGCGAGCTGTGTAAAACCAGAAGGTGTGTACATGCGTGCTGGCCTTATACAGGTCGTGTGTATCTCTAAAACTCTAAAAAAAAATAAACACAGACAATCAAAACTAGGAAGAGACCACTAATATTGAGAACCAGGATCCCTTGAAGGCTTAGACACTCTCTTTAACAAAAAAAGAAGAAATATAAGGAAAAAATTCGTAAAACAAACCAATCTGAGACACGATTGCAAACAACCAAGACTTAGAGAGAATTCAAGAAAATCCCTGAGAATGACTAATTCTAACAGGGAAAAGGATGACTGCCTCAAAATTTTTATAGAATCTACACGCTACTGCTACTTCTTTAGCTAGCGTTTACACGCTGGTTGTAAGAGAGTAGGGCATGGGTACACGAGTGAAGACCTTATGCAGGTCGCATGTACCTCTGTGGATCTCAAAAAAATACAGTCAAGAAAATAACAGAGATAGCTGGTATGGAAAACCAGACTCTCTGCTAGCTCAGACTTTACAGAAACTTCAAAAAATAGGCAAGAAAACTAGTCTTTTAAAACTACCCAAAAAATTAAAATTCCCAGGAACCCTAGAGACTTCCCCAATATGGTCACCAATTCTGTTGTGGTGGGAAATCCCCCTACAGACTAGAAAATAGGGTTATATTATGCATGCCGATATGACCAAAAGAAAACTACTTTCTACCTTCGTCCCCAGACCTTATCCCCATTCTTTTCAGCGAATACATGGTTACACCAACATACCTTTTTTCGGATGTTCGATGTCGATCCTTCTTCATGCTTGATCGCTTGTTGGCAACTATCCTCTCAAGATTGAACTGCGTACAAAACAAGAAACAAAATACACATGCATTTTACCTACAGACTAATGGGTTAGAGATTCAGACATATATTTACTGAACTATGAAGAACTCATATAGTGGGACGGGAAAAGCATTTCTTTATTATTAACTTTAATGAATCAACTTACAATGTCGATACCGACCACTGCTCCACGAATCCTGATCCTGGGCTCCTCTTCAAATGTCCTCCAACTTCTTTTCTTTGTATCTCTTCTTGCACAAGGATGGCTAAAGGGTTGGGACAATGGGAATGTGCAATTGGGTAGAGTTTCTTTACTCTTTTTCTCCTCCTCCAAATGGGACCCCTAACCCTTCTTTTATAGGCTAGAAGAAGCTAGGTATTTGGATGAACCCTCGGCCATGCATGGCTGAGAGTTTCAGTTAACTCACCCAAAGTTGTGTGTTCTGTCGACAACTTTCCTTTTTTCGTGCTTTTGTCAGTCCTCGCGAGCTGTTTTAGGTCAGCTACTGTGTACACGTGTGCAGTAATGGAGTAGGGCACGTGGGCCTTTATAAAAGAGGTTTTTTAAAGAGTTGTTTAGTAGTTCTTTGGCAAAGAAGGGATATGAGATGACTTGATGCCAGGTAAGCATGTATGGTGCAAATTAGGGTTATAACACCCTTTGGACTCACCACCAAATCACCTACACCAAAATCCATGTACCGATAGATCCTTTCATATATGATCTCACCTTAGCTTTCACAAAATATAAGAAATCACTGGATTTTGACTTGAGATTAGGAGAAATTGAATTATAAAGAATGATTAAATATATCCTCGTAGTTAATTCTTGATCTATTCACCTTCCAATTGATACAAATAACTCTATATCATTTTTGAGAGAAATTCCCATTGCCTTTGAAAAATATATCAAATCCTCATAGTAAATAAATGTCACCCCAATTTTAAATCATGTTAACGGTAAGATTTCTTGAGGCCTCAAGATCGAATCAAACATTGATCAATTGAACAACATATTTTTTCATATACAAATCACTATGGACATTGGGGAGTTGAAAAATCATGTCATCTCACATTATATGTGTTTCCACAAGTCTTCCTAGTCTCAATTAATTGGTAAATAGACCCAACTGATAAAGAAATCGACCAACTGACGGAGATGCCTAGGTAATTGGTAAATCGATTAGCAGGTAAAGAAGTCAATTAGCTGAGGGAGACACCCATGTAATTGGTAAATCAACCCATATGATAAAGAAGTTGAAAAATTGAGGGAGAATCCTAGGCAATAGAATGACAATCCAGGTGAAGGGAATTTTCCCCAGGTAAGTGGGATTCGACTCAGGAACTGAATTGACTAGTTATGGATTAAATCAACCACCAAATCTATGAATCATCTAAAATTTAAGGAAACTATATAGAAAAGGAAAGGATTCATCCTAGGGGGTGTGTATGGAGCATAGGAAGAATGTACTGCCTTAGAAAATGCTCAGTGAGATTGTAATTTGACCCAGAGAGATAATTTATAATACAAAGAAGTGAGAAATTCGCCCAATCAACTATGCTAGTGACTTAAAAAATTCTATCTAGATAGTAGTAGGTTGCATAATTATAAGTTATTTAAACAATTTCAATATGTAAGGTCTTCTAACAGATCCTATAATTTGTTAAATAATTAAATATAACATTTCTATTATAATTTTTTCAGCAGAATATCATCAGTAAAATAATTGTTTACAGTTTATGACTCAACAAAATTCACTTTGGGCAGCATGATATAAATGATATATCGAATAATATACACAACATAAATAACATATTGAACCATCATACGATCATGAACATGCCATAATAACGAAGAAAAATACCTATCAAGTGATTTGTTTCCCAACTCTATTTATCCAAGCCCAAGCTGAAACTGTGCCCAAAACTGAGTTTTCCTCCCTACCAGCTAGGAGCAACCTGTCCGACTCCCTAGCTCCAGGATACCGTAAGGAATCCTGGCCCCCAAGCCCAAAACCCCTAGCAACCTAGTGCCTCCTGCAATGATTCACCAAAACTCCAGAACCCAACTCCAAAACCAGAAAATATGGCACAGAAATACAGACCTCCTCCAATAATGCTCCTTTCCCCATATTTTCATAATGCCCTCCCGTCGGACTCTTCCCCATCATATCTCCCCCCTTCACCGACTCTCCTATCCTCCATTAATTACCTTATCCTACCCATTATTACCTTATCCCATTCCTTTAATGCTTCTTCCCCCCACCCACATATGTAAAGTCTTATAAAATAATTTAAAATTTATTAAGCTCTTAATTCATTACCCTAACCTTTAATAAGTTAATTAATTAATTAATATTATTAATAACTAATCATTGTTTAACCAAAACCATATTAGGACAGTTAATTATATAATTAATTATACTTAATAAACCCTATGCAACTATTTAACCAGGGTTGTTACATACACCCAGCCTTTAGGAAACTTCGTCCTGAAGTTAAGGTATCTCATGATACAAAGGAAAAGAAACATGGTTCACACATTCATAACAATTAATCGACATTATTAGTAAGTAAGCCAAGAAAACTCATACATACTAGTGTACATGTACAAGAAATGCATGTGTAGCTAGTACATACAAGTCTCGTGTATGTACTAATAATCAATAACTATCACCCTTATAGTAATTTATGTATGCATCCAATCCAATCAACAAGACTATTATTTTATAAAAGACAATAAACCAATCAAATGTTTATGAAATCCTTTAATTACAATTATCTAGTTCAACAATTTTATTTAGACAACTGTGATTTAGTTACGTAATTATGAATATTCATTTATACACATTTTCTTTTTATAAGGGAAAAATAATAAATTCCACCATCAGACAAATCTCCATACTTTCTCAACTATTTCTACTCATCCTTCCTCCCTAACTTACTTCCATCTTCATTCCTATCCTTCCTTTGCTGGACTATCTTGGAGCGTCAACTATATTGACCTAACTCTAAATAGAACCCGTAAGCGAAAGTGTCACTATCTCGACCAAGCTTCCCCAACAGGCAACTGACAGTGATCATCACACGTCTAGGGGAGCGTGATCTAACATCGTTCTCCCATGACTTCAGGTTTCAGAGGATACATGGTGGGAAATACCTCCACCCCTCCTAATCATAACTAGGGTCCACACCCTACAATGGAATATACAATGACACCGTGTTGCTGGGAGTTTTGTCATCGTTTATTCGGTTTTGGGTAGTCTCACCACCTGAAATCCTGCACTGGTCCACATATCATAGCAATGCATCCAAACCAATATAATTTCACATACAAATATTCATACCATATTTTTTCTCGGCCAGTGGTCATGCCATCCACTTTCATCATTATTATTCCTTGGCTATTTCATAGCCCATAACCTGCAGATTAGTCTATAACACAAACTCATACATTTCTATGCATTATCATCATGTAATTGCATACAATCATCATTTCAATTCAGTATCCATGTACCAAGACATTAACATCAAAGTTTTCAAGTTAGAATTAGATCTCATAATATCCCATAATTCAATTTTGACACTCATTCATAAAATTATCATTTACGAAATAGATTGCATCATATCCCATCATCATTCAAATAGCATTTAATTATTCATAGGATTCTCATTCACGCATCATATCCATCATCATCAATAACATTTAAACATTCATAAAATTTACATCCACATAGTAGATCGCATCATATCCATCATCATCAATAATATTTAAACATTCATAAAATTTACATTCTCACAATATATCGCATCATATCCATCATTATCCAAATATATTTAAACATTCATAAAGGTTCATACGTCTTAAAAGTTTAAGTGTATCATTTAATAGTTTCATTGTAAATAGAAAATAAAAGTATGTAGGCCTCAAGTAATCCTGGCTATCTAAGTCAAAAGGTGGTGTTACATACACCCCACCTTCGAGAAACATATTCTCTAGGTGGTAAAAAAAGTGAGGAATAGTCTCGTCATAATGTCTTGGTGTCTTCCCAAGTAGCAGATCCGGGACTATACTTATGGTTCTATGGTCCAATATGCGTAATGATTCTACCGTGAGAGTTCCCACATCTGATACCTGCAATTCCTTCCGATTTAGTTTATGTGATTCATCAACAACATAATGACATAAAACAAATACATGAAAAACGTTATGAGTTTTATGCAAGTGGGGTGGAAGTACGAGACGATAGGCAACGGGTCCAATTTTCTCTTGGATTTTGAACGGTCCTATAAATCAAGGTGACAACTTTGTCCCCTTATCGAATTGTATGGTACTCTTATTAGGCTTGATACAAATGAAAACCTGGTCTCCCACTTCATAACTTTGGTCGGTCCTGTGTGCATCCGCATAACTTTTCTGCCTATCCTGTGCTTCCTTTAGTCTCTGCCTAATCTGAATCACCTGTTCCTCCATCTCTTGAATCAATTCTAGCCCAACTATTACTCAGTCTTCTAGTCTATCCCAACTCAATGGCATTCTTCATGGCCTTCCATACAGAGCTTCGTAGGGTGGCATTCCGATGGAGCTATGAAAACTGTTATTGTAGGAAAACTCTACCAAAGGTAGGTACTTCTCCCACTGGGTTTGATTATCCATGAAATACATCCTAAGCATGTCTTCCATGACTTGATTTACCCTCTCGGTTTTCCCATCTGTTTCAGGATGATAAGATGTGCTTAATTTCAACTCAGTCCCCAATGTTGACTGCAAACTTGTCCAAAACCTAGAAGTGAAAATAGAGTTCCTATCTGAAATGATCTTCTTAGGTATCCCGTGCAAGTGGATAACCTCACTTACAAACACACGTGCCACATCAGTGACATCATAAGTGTCTCTAACCGGAATAAAATGAGCACTCTTGGTTAAATTATCAACTATCACAAGAATGGCATTGTGTTTATGAGATGTGAGTGGCAACCCCACAACAAAATCCATAGAGATGACTTCCCACTTGGACATAGGAACATCATGTGGTTGTAGGAGGCCTGCCGGGTGATGGTGGTCAACTTTCACTTGTTGACACTCTAGGAACTTGGTGACGAAATGGACTACATCACGCTTCATACCTACCCAGAAGAAGAGCTTCCTCATGTCTGCGTACATCTTCTTCACACCCGGATGCACACAATAAAGTGCTCTATGGGCTTCCTTTAGTATGATGCTTCGAATATCCCCATCTTCAGGGATGTACATGCTTCCTTGATATCTTAATAGTCCGTCTGCTTCCAGACTATATCCTTCATACTATTGGTCTAATTGCCTCCCACTCTGGAGGTTTGAAGTAACCTTTAAATACCAATTGTCTCCTTGGAGTTGCGTAAACACATGTTCCCTCAGATTGACCTTTAAAGGTACCAAGGAGAAGACACGTGGTCTCCTACTCAAGGCATCTGTGACCACATTTTCCTTCCCCTTGATGTATGAAATACAAAAATCATACTCACTCATAAACTCACTCCATCGCCTTTGCCTGGCATTCAAATCCCTTTGAGTGAAGAGATGTTTTAAACTTTGATGGTCCATTTTGAGCTCAAAGTTTCAACCACCAGATAGTGCCTCCAAAGGTTCAGAGCTAGCATTACAACTGCCAACTTTAAATCATGAGTCATGTATAGATCTTCATGTTTCTTCAACTTCCTTGACGCATAAGATATCACTCCTCCATCCTGCATTAGCATGCCCCCCAACCCTTGCTTCGAGGAATTCGTGCAGATTGTGAAGTCCTTTTCCATATCTGGCACTCGTAGAATTGGTGCACTAGTTAGTAACCTCTTAAGATCGATGAATGCATTATTACATTCTTCTGTCCATTCAAACTGGACCCCCTTGCACTGCAAAGTGGTGATGGGTTTCAATATTTTTGAGAATCCTTCCACAAATATTTGATAATAACCTATGAGCCCCATGAAGCTTCTCACCTCATGGGCATTTTTTGACACTGACCACTCCATAATGGCCTTTACCTTTTCTGGGTCCACAGAAATTCCTTCACTGGAAATGATATGACCTAAATAGTGGATCTCTTTCTGGAAGAAGGAACACTTCAACAACTTCCCATACAATTTGTTATCCCTAAGGCAGGACAACACCACTCGCAAGTGTTCCTCATGTTCTCTTTGGTTCTTGGAATAGATGAGGATGTCATCTAGAAAGACTTGTACAAAATGGTCTAAGTACTTCCGAAATATGTCGTTCATGAGGCTCATGAATACTGCTGGTGCATTGGTCAATCCGAAAGGTACTACGACAAACTCGTAATGCCCAAACCGAGTTTGAAAGGCAGTTTTTGGGATATTGCCTTCCTTAATCCTTAACTGGTGATACCCTGATCACAAATCAATCTTTGAGAATACCGTTTCTCCTTTCATATGGTCAAAGAGGTCATATATTCGTGGCATTGGGTACCTATTTTTCACTATAGCATGGTTCAAGTCCCTATAGTCTATACACATTCATAAGGATCCATCCTTCTTCTTTACAAAAATTACTGGTGCACCCCAAGGTGAGACACCTGGCCTTATTAGCCCTAAGTCCAGTAACTCTTTCAACTGCATTTGCAACTCACAAAGTTTCAGTGCTGTCATCCGATACAGAGTCTTGGAAATTGGTTCTGCACTAAGTGCTAGCTCAATAGTAAAATCAAGCTCCCTCTCAGGAGGTAATCCTGGTAACTCGTTCGGAAAAATATCCCTAAATTCTGACAATACTGGGTATTGATCCAAGGAAGTTCCCTTCCTTTCATTCACTGATTCCACTACATATAGTCAACACCCTTGACTCAATAATCGCTTAACCTTCATAGTTGAGATAAAGTGCAATGACACCCTTCTTCGTACACCCTGGATATCAACTGGTCTTCCTTCATCGTCAACACAAAGCACCCTTTTTGAGAAACAATCTACCAAATCTCGATGAGCTTCTAACCAATCCATTCCAATGATTAGGTCGTACACCATGAGAGCAGTAACATATACCTTCAACCTGGTAGTACACACTCCCAGGTCTACTATACAATTATCAATGCTCGGTCTTACTGCTTGTTTTTCCCCCGAAGCCATCTCGACTTGTTTAAAGTCATCATTCTCGTAGGCTGCCAACCCACTCTTTTCTAATGTAGATGGTGAAATGAAACTATCTGTCGCACCAGAATCAAATAAAATCTTAACATTGATATGATTTAGCATACCTGATGACTCCACCACCATGGATTGATGCTCGGCCTGGCGATTATTAATTGTTGCGTAAATCTGGTGGCTTCTACTTGCTCTTCCCATTGGGGCCTTTCCTTCTCTATGCAAAAATCCTGATTGTAGCTCTGGGTAGTCACGCTAGTAATGGGGTCCTCCACATCCTCAACAGGTAACACAAGATTGAACCTGCGCACTATTCTGTGACTGTCTCTGAAATGAGTTCCTTCCCTTGGAACCCCTACCCCTACTAGTTGTTCCCTGAGATGGCCATGGACCTGCCTACGTCGTTGGTGATGAACGAGATGTTGCACTCACTGCCATTGAAATCCCTGCAGCTACTATCCTTGGTGTGACTCTGTTACCATATGGAGGTGGCCTTGAGCCCCCTCCCCTGGGAAATGTCCTAGAGGCCTTCCCCATGAATCCAAAACAATGCAGAAAGGAAGGTCTCATACCTCTAGTTAAGTTCATGTGTTCCTCCGCATAACGCGCATTTTCCATAACTTCCGCTACTGAAGATGGTTTCCACATCCGCACCATAGCCCTTATCTTAGGGTTCAACCCATAGACGAAACATTATACCTGTCATTGGTCATTATTGTTGGTTGTGGAGCCTGGTTATCTTCCTGATTCAGAGGTCCTTTCTTTCAGCCGTGTTTATACCCCATGAAGTATTTACACCCCAGAAGTATGTACACTCTTCCATGCCGGGGAGTGTAGAGGGGGGGTACCCCCTCTGCGGGGTCCGTGGGGTCCATCCCCCCGGCTAGGGGGTCTGGGGGCAAGCG
>ML778881.1:2199561-2230007 GCA_009831015.1 Picea engelmannii
TGAGATCAGTCTCCAAGTGGGAGATTGTTGGTTGTGGAGCCTGATTATCTTCCTGATTCAGAGGTCCTTGCTTTCAGCCGTGTTTATACCCCATGAAGTATTTACACCCCAAAAGTATGTACACTCTTCCACGCGGGGGAGTGAAGAGGGGGGGTACTCCCTCTGCGGGGTCCGGGGGGTCCATCCCCCCGGCTGGGGGGTCTGGGGGCAAGTGGGCCCCCAGTAGGGGTTTGGGGGCGAAGCCCCCGAAGAAAAAATTGCCTTATAAAAGTATATTGTAATTTCATTGTAAATCTNGACCGTTCATTATAAGGTCGCAGATCTAACGGTAGAGATTATGTTAGGGTTTTTTCCCTAGAAGGCAACCCTCTTTTATGAGGGAAATGTATTGCAGCTATGTACAAGGGTGAATATTGTATTATGAGAGAGGAGACTGTGAGAGAAAGAAGAGGAAGTTACAGCGGGTTTTGCTGTAGGTTGTATCCCTTCATTTGCTGGATAATAATAAAGGAAGGACCTGGCAATTTCTCTGGTGGATGTAGCCCACACTGGGTGAACCACGTAAATCTGTGTCTCTCTTGTATTGTGTGTCTTCTGTGTTTTGTTTCTGCATTTGTTTTATTTTATTGCTCCGCGGTCCTGTTTTTCTAACAATTATCCATATACGAAACATATTTGACCAATTCCATAAATATGATCTCATATTCTTCTACTGTCCTGTTTCCTTGTACTAGAGCATGAAACGCTCCTACCTGTTGTTCCTCATAGTAAGTTGGCAGATATTTCCTTCGAAACCTCTCCTCGAAAATTTCCCAAGATACCGTGTCTGGGGTAAGATGTAGTTGTCTTTCCAGGTTGCCCCACTAGTTCAAGGCACTGTCTCTTAACTAAAAAATCGCTAGCTTCACCTTTGAGGTGGACACATAGTCTCTTAAGGTGAAACACCTTGTCATGCCTTCCAACCATGCTTCCGCGCATTCACTGGCACGACCCCCGACAAACTCCAAAAGTTTGATCTTCTACAGTTCTCTAGTGATGTCTTCAGGTGGAGGTCCTCCCCCTGAATCCCTCGCTGCTTCTGGATTACCCATTCCAGATGGTGGGGGTTCAACTTCGATTCCTGTTGGTTGTTGCTCTTTTAAAGTCTCATTTATGGCCTCCAACGAGTGCAGTATGAGAGCTAGTTCGGGAAATGGTGGTGGTGGCGTTGGCAGTGTTGGCGGTGCCTGCGACGATGCTCCTCTACCTCGATTCCCTTGAGTCCTAACCATCCTGTATGATTTAACCTGCATCAACCAAGGTTGTCAGGGTGAGTTCAAGGATGTTTCAAATTTGCGCAACTTAAACTAGAAAACATGGTTAGGCATAAGTTTCTTTTTACTTGTCTGTAAACAGACGTTACTCTCTTTAGGGGAGGTGGCTAGGTTAGGGATAAAGCGTCTAAGCTTGATTTCTTCACCTAAGAAAACTATTGACTCCCTCGCCTCATAGCTATGCTAGCTATGCGCCATTCTCGCCAATTCCTCTAGCTTACCCTCCCAGCGCGCATGAAGCCTCCTCCCGCTTATCTTGGTCTAAGTTTGTATAGTTTGCGTTTAGAACTAATTAAGGTGACTTCCAACCCAATGTTGATTAATTATTAAAAACTAATAATATAGACTAAATTTAATCAACAAAGCCTAAGTTTCAGTGGCCTTAATCAATGCAGTTAGTTAATCCAAAATTTTTAATATTATCATCGATATCCTACTTAAGTACCTAACTAATCACTTAGTTAATCCCTAATTTAATTAACCAATTAAATTAATTAATCATCTTGATTATTCACATTAATTAGTTGATTAGTTATCACTTTGTATATATATTTAGATTTAAATATTATTGTTATTAAATAATTAATATTTAACCTAAATTACACATTAATAATTTAAACCTTAATTAAAGATAATAATAATATCTTTAATAAAAATATCTTTTTTTTTTTAAATAAAAATAACAATAAACTAAAATAATAATAAAAAGATATAAAATAAAACAATTACATTACAATTAAAATTTAAAAAAATAAATGAATAAAATAATAATAATAAAAAAAATAAAATAATAATAAAAAATCTAGAGTTGAGCAGTGGGTCCTCTCATGAGGCCCACGTGCCCCCTCTCCTCCGTTCTTATCCCCTAACCCTAATTTCCTCATCCTTATCTCTTTGAACCCTACCCTCTCTTCCTTTTCATTTCATTTTTTTTTGTCAAACGCTAAGGGTGAAGGATGAGGCCGGCCATGGCCATATTTCTGCTCAGTCGACCTTGGTGTCCATGGTTTCAAGGTCTGGAGGGCGCTTCATGTTCATTGGCGCATTCCCTCCATTCCTTTGTGGGTTTCTCCTCCATGGCTAGGTGCGTGCGCTGAGCTTGGTATTTGCTATTGTGCATTTTATTTACTGTTAAATCTGTGGCTGCCATTGTTAGTGGTGGATGTTAGTGGTTGTGAATCCAGCCCATGAATCACAGGGCAACAGGCTAGAGTAGGGGTGGATTTGGTGTTAATCACTGTGCTTGTGCGTTGTGTGGTGCGGCTGGCTTCGACTTGTGTTGTAACGGGTCGCTAACCTGTGGTAAAAAAAAAAATTCTGTTCTTTTTTTTGTGTGTTATTATTATTATTATTATTTTGTTTATAGCCCACAGGCTACCCTAGGCCGTGGCGTTTGGTATTTGTCACTTGTTGCGTTTGGTTTATGCTTCTCTATGGGCTTGGTGCTTGATGACTTGTGTGCACTGCCTTGACTATATACTACCTCTTGGCGCCCTGTGTGTGTTAGATCTCCCATGTGGCCTCGACTCTAGATTAAATCCTAGAATAATAGGAGATTGGGCATGTGTATGGTGGTGGCACTGGTCTGGTGTGCTGGATTTCGTAGCTTAGAGGTCACCACACCCAATTCATTTTTCAGTTCTTTGACCTTGCCCGTCACCTCAACCAGGGATTTTGTCTTCATGACAAACCTTGCGGCATGTTCTACAGCTCTGGAAACATCTGATTCACTTAAATTCCACTTCCTACAGAGGAGGCCCTTAATTTCCAAGATTGCTTCCATCCTAAAAGAATCATCGGGCCTCTCACAGCTCAGTTCCGTCTGAAAACCCCTTTGGTTTTGGGGTTTCTTACTCTCTATAGAATGTCCACCTCTCGAGCTTGCAATGCCCATTAATTTTATTGTCTGGAGGGATCATGGCATGGTGTTGGGATTTGTGCATTGGCTATCCTAGCACTCGTCTTTTTTTTTTTTTTTCTATTATATATATATCTTTTGAATCTTTTGACGCGTACTGCACTCAGATATCTTGGTGGCTTGGTACTTTTGCGCTAGCTTTGACTCGTGTATGGCGCTGGCTCATGGGTGTTGGCTATGTTGCAAAAATGGGTACATTGTTGGCTCCCTATCAATTCTATCCTTGGAGCCTTGGCGTTTGGCATTTGGGTGTTTGAGCATGTGGAACATAGTTCCCATAGTTGAAACAAATTTCTCTTCATTCGCATGTAGAAACACATCTAACCTACTACAATCTGATTAATTCTGCCAATTGCACATTTGGTTATTATTCCTTCTGAGAAACAATGTTACTTCGCCTACCTCCTCGTTGTTTGCATTACTCTTCCTATCATCTACACCACGCTCATTTTTGTCGTTTTCATGTGTGGAGGAAACCCTTGACTCTATTGGTGCGGGGATCTTGGAATGTTGGAAACACGAGAGGAAAGTCACACTCAAACCAGAGGAACCCTCTCCAACTTCGCAATTTGGGCTCTCTCTACACAAAACCCTTACTTCCATGAAACATGGGTTGTCGACATTCAGTAATTTGAATCTGCAGAAAATTTGAATGCAGAAGTCTCTTAGTCATGTTGTAAACAGATTTAGCCTTTTCAAAGCATGTTGTTGCAATAGATTTCATCTGAAATTGATTCGTTCAACTACAATCTGTCCATTTTTATCTAGAGTCTAAAGACGTGAAATTGTAGCGGCTGAGAGCTAATCTGGTGAAAATTTAGCATAAAAGTGGCCCAAACTAATAAATTTGAATTTGTATTAAGGAACAATCAATTTGATCAAGTAGAATATAATTCTTGTTGGGCTTGTTCTCCAAGTAAAATTTAATATATAGAATTTTCCTTTAAGTTAAATTTTCATTCGTGGAATATTGATTTGTTGTGAAATTTAGTGAAGTTGAACTGTTATACATGGAAAATCAATGAGTCTAATGGCTGGAGTGTACCTTATGTCCTCAAATTGGTTAGGGAAAATAGTTGAAGCTGAAAGCCTCACACAAGGTCTATAGTTAAACTTTAAACCCTTTTATCAAATTAAGTGAAGTCGTTGTAACTTAAGAGAGCTTATTATGGCGAGATTATGTTGTAAAATAATCTAATTATCTTTGTTAAGTGGTTGTAGGTCTATTTGCACGACTCCTTAATGCTACTGATTTTTTTTTTTAGGGTTATTTCAGGATTTTTCTGGGTTATTTATGCTCATTATTTAATATTTATGTCTATATCTATGTTAAAAATATTGGTGTGCTTGGCTTGTAGGTTAGGTGGAGCTAGAGTTGGAACTTGGAACTTGGATTTTCATCTAATTAAAGGGTTTCAGGGTTGGTTTAAATTTCTGAGTGGGTACAGTTTCATTCCTAAGTTGGGTAGGCAGGTAGGTATTCCCTTAAGGCTCCAGTGCTTCAAACTGAAGCTCTGATACCATGTGTAAGGTCTTCTAACAGATCCTAGAATTTGTTAAATAATTAAATATAACATTTCTATTATAATTTGTTCAGCAGAATATCATCAGTAAAATAACAGTTTACAGTTTAGGACTCAGTAAAATTCCCTTTGGGTAGCATGATATAAATGATATATTGAATAAGATACACAGAATAAATAACATATTGAAACATCATATGATCATGAACATGCCATAATAACAAAGAAAAATACCCGTCAAGTGATTTGTTTCCCAACTCTGTTTATCCAAGCCCAAGCTGAAACTGTGTCCAAGCTGAAACTATGCCCAAAACCGAGTTTTCCTCCCTGCCAGCTAGGAGCAACCTGTCTGGCTCCCTAGCTCCAGGATAACGTAAGGAATCCTGGCCCCCGAGCCCAAAACCCCCAGCAACCTGGTGCCTCCTACAATGATTCACCAAAACTCCATAACCCAACTCCAAAACCAGAAAATATGCCACAGAAATACAGACCTCCTCCAATAATGCTCGTTTCCCCAAATTTTCATAATGCCCTCCGATCAGACTCTTCCCCGTCATATCTCCCCCCTTCATCGACTCTCCTATCCTCCATTAATTACCTTATCCTACCCATTATTACCTTATCTCGTTCCTTTAATGCTTCTTCCCCCCCCCCCACATACGTAAAGTCTTATAAAATAATTTAAAATTTATTAAGCTCTTAATTCATTACCCTAACCTTTAATAAGTTAATTAATTAATTAATATTATTAATAACTAATCATTGTTTAACTAAAACCATATTAGGACAGTTAATTATCTAATTAATTATACTTAATAAACCCTATGTAACTATTTAACCCTTTGCATTTCTTGTAAATGATCTCATAATCATTGTCGAACATTTTGGTAACCCACTTATGCTGCTTGAGGGATGAAATCCACTACTCCAAAAAATATTTAAGGCTACAGTGATAAATTTTAATTTGGAAGCACTTCCCAAGTAGTTAAGGAAGCTAGATGTTCACCACATTCAAAATGACCAACATTTATTTTCCATATGTTGATTTTCCCAACTGTCTCTCAGAAATTTGTTTACTAGTAAAGGCCAATGGTCTACCTTCTTGCACAAAAAATGCACCAATGCCTTTCCCTAGGGTGTCACACTCCAAATCAAAAGTATTACTAAAGTTTAGTAGAGCCAGTAATAGAGTGGTACACAACATCTTTCAAAGTTTGGAAGGCTTGATTGGCGATCACATTCCAACCGAAATCATTTTTCTTAAGTAGGCACTACTACATATTGAAAAATTTGCGATGAATACTTGCGACGAAAGTACCCTTTCATCGCAAAATTGAAGATAAAGAGTTGATTTTTTCAATTTTTTTATAAATCTAGCCCACGTTTGTTGCTCTTGAGACGAAACCAACTGTACGTCTCAAGAGAGATACACGTGAAGATAGTGGACTCTCGTTGCTCTTACGACAACCTTTGGTTATCGTCGCAAGAGAGAGGATCCAATGATGACCATTACACTATTTGAAAAAGTCAACATTGAACTTTACAATGCTTGACAAAGTCAACATTTACTTGGCCAATGTTCGTCGCTCTTGCTACGAAAAAAATATCTATAAATATTTTGCAAATTAGATATGTTGTGACAATCTTGTTATAACAACAACAGCTCAGAAAGGGTATTTTTGTGTAGAAGAATGTCGCAGAATATTGGGGTTGGGAAAAAATTAAAGAGGGTGAAAAGGGTGGTGGTAGATGTTATTTGCCTTGCAAAAAATGTTGCACTACATGTCCTGTAATAATTTTAATAGCAACAACTAGAAAACATTGTAGGAAATATGGGCACATTGATGGGGGATCGAATGAATATCATCCCATGGTAATTAGCTATATATTCATTATCTATTTTTATATTGTCGATTTTATATAAAATTATATATATGTATATATATTGTTTGAATATTTGTTATACACACTAATTTTGCATGATTGTTTGTAATTATAAATTTAGAGTTTCCCTCTAACTTTCTGCATAATATTGCACCAAGTAGTAGTAGAAATGATGTTGTACAAGCTGAGGAACATGATCAAGCAAATGAGGATCTCATGGAAGAAGATGATGGGACAAATCAAGTTAATGATCCCATGGAAGAAGATGATGGGATAAATCAAATGATCCAAGATTTGTTTTCTCAACCGGATTAGGATGGGGATAGTGATGGTATTTATGATGAACCTCTATTAGAAAAGGAAAATAAATGACTTTATGAAGGCTCAAGAGCAAATATTATCTTTGTACATCGCTGCTAGCAAACTTAAAGGTTATGAATAATTTGTCGAACACTTGTATGATACAAATCCTCAAGTATGTAATATGTTTCATCTCATATACATAAATGTTGACTTTTTTCTAATTTGTTTTAGTGTTAATTAATGTGTAAAATAATAATGAAATTTTTATGATTAATATTCTTTACATTAACTAGTTATTTGTTATGTTGTAGATTGTTAGGTGAATTTTTGTTACCATCATGAAATATTTTACCTCGCACATATCGATATTTTCATGCCATTATGAAAGACATTGGAATGGATTATCAAACTATAGATGCATGTTCTAATGATCATATTATATACTATGGACAACATGCTTCGAAAACATAATGCCCGCAATGTCTTATCAGTAGATATTGAACCAATCAAGTAACAAAAAGGGTGCCTTGAAAGGTTCTTCGTCATATTCCCATAATTCCATGTTTGCATCAATTGTTCAGGTGTGAAAGCATAGCATAATTTATGGATTACCATGCACATAACAAAAGTGCATATGGTGTTCTTCGAATTCCTTCCGATGGTTATGCATTTAGGGAAATTGAGGAAAAATGGGTAGATTTCAAAGATGAACCTTGTAATGTTAGGCTTTCATTTGTAGCTAACGATGTTAATACATTCAGAGAGCTTAGGTCTATTTAATCAGTGTGGCCTATTTTTTTTATCAACAATAACTTTCCTCCTTGGATGTCAATAATGATTTAACACATAATGTTGACAATGATTGTTTCGGGTATTTGTTTAGATTAATTTTTTGAATGTAACATTTTCATTTGTTTCATTTTTTGCATAATATATTTTGTTTGTTTATTTACTTATATATACATATCATGATTATAGTAATTATGTGTAATTTCAAACAATTAAATAAGTACCAAGTTAAATATATGAATGTATATATCGAGCCTCTTATCGACGAGCTACTAAAGTTATGTGCTGGCATCACTATGTATGACATCCGTAAACCAATCAGGGAGAAGAAATTTAAATTCTGTGGAATACTTTTATGGACAATTCATGATTCCCCAGGACTAATACATTTTTTTGGTATGTAGCATTCTATTTATCTTTAATACTATATAATTTTTTAAATATATCATGCTGCATGTTTAATTTAAAAAAAATCTCATCGTATAATTGACATTAATCTATATGTTGCAGGTCTTCAAACAAAGGGTAAATTTTCATGTTCAGTTTGTGGTCCTAAGATGAAGTATATTCATTCAAAAATTTTGTGAAAGGTGGTGTTTGATGAGTATAGGAACCTCCTCCCTAATAACCATAGGTATCATACTACTGAAAAACATATTTTCAATGAGAAAGAAGAGGCTGGTTTAAAACCACAAAGAATGACACGTCACCTATGGAGGTTGGAATATAATAGAAATCGTCAAGGTACACAATTTATTTATGTATCATATATGTAATGTTTTGAATTTTTATTTTAATCATTGAATTTATGTTACCGTATTTATGTGATTTATTTTATGCTTCATGAAGGATGTCATCATGAATTTATTAATATTAATTGGATTCCATGAGGAATGAAATGTTATCCCACTCTATTCATGAGGTTTCCCTACTATGAGCTAAAAATAGCTCATTTGTTTAATACAATGCATATCGGGAAGAATGTGACAAAAACGTTATGGAAAATCATAGATGCTAGGAGGGATAAAGAAAAAATTGTCAAAATTTGTACTGACATTCAGGGATCCAATCATGCAATGTGAAGTGTGATCCAATCAAATAGAGATGGATACCGAAATAACCTTCCATGGTTATTAACAGAGTAACAAATCAATGATGTAAAAGAGGTCATTCACATAATTAAATTTCCCATGGGTTTTGCTTCAAACATAAATAATATCTTAACAAAGAAAGGTGAATTTGTTGGGGAAAAAACACATGATTGGCATACCTTCATTAAGGTAATAATTTTGGTATACATATTTATATATTGGCCTTATACATGTTTTAAGTTTTTTTTTTTTGTCTACTTTGGTCGAAACAAATAATGATTCATTTTTTTTTGTTACAGTATGTTCTACCGCTATCTCTCCCAAACAACTTTGATAACAACATCAAACAAGTTATATATGATCTTGGAAAATGCATGAGGTAAGTAGTTGTGATTTATATGCAAAATGTTCTTTCAATTTGTTGTTGTACTTAATGACACAAATTTTACTTGTAATGTAATATATATTTTATTATGTTGAAACATGTTATTTTCTTGTGTCATGATCTTATGTAGATGGTTGTCATTGAAAGAAATCAATGAAGATGATTTGAAGTATTGGAAGAGAGAAATTCCTCGACTAATGTGTGATATACAAAAGTGTATACCTCCAACATTTTTCAATGCACAAGAACACTACCTCATACACCAAGTTGAGGAGATTGAAATGTGTGGATCTGTACAAACAAGGTCAATGTGGATGGTGGAGAGACACTTGGAATCGTTGAAGGCTTTGGTTAGACAAAGAGCACGTCCTGAGGGTTATATGGTGGAGGGATATATGATATATCAATCCATGGTGTATATTATTCAGTATCTTCCTAAATTAGTAGCACCAACTATGCATGCAGTGGATCACATTTGGGATGTGAACTCCATCAAAAAATTTGAAGATCAGGAGCACTTGTTGGGGCAAGGTAGAATGAAAAAAATGAGAGGTAATATATTAATAATTGTGGAGATTTATAATAATACATACAATTTTTTATTTTTTTTGTATATGATCATACTCATTAATATATTAATATTTGTTATTTCATAAATTATCAATATTTACCATGGTTATAACTAATATTTAATATTGGTGAATTATGATTTTTTGATTCAGTTGCTCAAGATTGGGATGCACTGCATTTATACATTGCAAACAATATTGACTGGATGAATGTGTGGATTGAAAGATGTAAACAACATAATGGTGGTAGGTTATCATGGCAACGACTGTCTAAATTTGTTAGAGAACCTCATCGTAACAGAGACGCCAATGTTATAGAAAGGGAAATTGATTTAGCATATGGTCTAAAAGATGGGCATGCAATAAAATTCACCCATTTTATTTAATTATTTTATATTATATTAATGTGACTACATGTGTACTGTCTTTTTCAGATACTTTCCAAGTTATATAAATATGTTAACTTATTAATCGACAATGCATCTTTTACATATCTAGAATATTGCAGTTGAAACACCACAAGGCTATGTGGTGCAATGGTCGTAAATTTCACATCAAACAATTGGATGAAACCAATAAAACTTCTGATAGTGGGATAATTGCAGTATTCCAGGTCACTAATGTTTACTTTAGGAGTGACAGACATCCCCAAGAATCTGAAAATAGATACTATGGGTATTTCAATGTTATATTTGAGTGTGACTTTAATTCCTTCAAATTAGTTCAGTTCGACGTCAAATGGTATAGGTTACGAATGCATGAACGCGATGAGGAAATACCTGTTATTCAACATGCCAACATATTTTCGATGATTAAAATAATGGTGTTTGAAAGAGGACATGATCGCTATGTTTTTCCAAGCCAATGTGAACAGGTCTTTTACTCAAATGTTCCAGGTGAGAGAGATTAGTCATTTGTTGTTAGATATGATTCAAAAGGAAGGCCAGTTAAGTATACTCATGTACATGAAGACGATTCTATTGAAGAATAATATGATTCACCAAATCAAATAGAGCCAGAAGATCATGCAGGGTTGATAGACGAATAAGATGAAGAATATCATGATCTAGGCATAGGAGACAATGCAATTCTTGATGATGATGTCAATGAAAATGTGCTCAAAATGACATTGATGATGATGATGATATCGTCAATCCTTTCAACACCATTTATGAACTGGATGATGATACATATGTTGAGTTCGATGAAGAAGTAGATACATAATAAGGATGATTATACAGATGTTGAATTGGATCAGGTACGTGACTATATATTTTAATTTGTATGAATTATTCTCTTAAAATAATTTACTTATGTCATGGGTTAATTACATGTTTTTAATGTTTATGCGACATTTTTATATCCTATGTTACATGTCTTTTAATTATTATGTGAAACCTAAAATTAGTCGCCAATATACTAAAGTATGTGGTAAACTAAAATATCATTTACAAACACATAATTTCATTTACCTTCGTTAAATTTCGGTTTTTGTAGTTTCTATGCATGAATCTTACTAGGTTGCTTTCAATTATTTTCTATTTGATAGATTGGGTATTGGGGAATTGAGAGTGATGTGAGGGGAGGGGAGGGGCCATATGAGCTTCCACCTTCATGTGTTTGGCCTTGTTCAGTAGAGGATAAATTATTCTTGAAACCAAGAGAAGCTCATTCATTTTTATACCATCATGATCGTAGATGTCATCATTTTTGTCATAGTATTGTATCAATGAAGTTTCGATGAACATGTTTTTCATTTCTATAGAATCTTCGTTGAAACTGTTTGAAAACATGGGACTTTGGACCTTGATTTATGTTGCAATAAGAAAGTGCATTTCCAAACTCAAATATGACTCACACACCCACTCTATATATCTGATCTTGGTCTCATTTTGTTTGAAATTTTTGTTGTGATGAAAAATCCCTATTTTTTTGTTCATTGTTTAATCAACACCATAAAAATATGTCCTTGTAGTACTATATGCGGGAACATGTGTACTTTCAATTTTTTTTTAAAAGGAACAATGAAAAGACATTGTACTAGGACTAGACATGGGAAACTGTTGGCACAGGGGCAGACCCATGTTTCAACGCTTCAACAGTGCACCAAAAAAACCCTAAATATTGGCCCTTTCGAAAACACCTGCGAAGTAGATGAAGTCTCAACCAAGGTAGAGGCAAGGGGGTTGCAGGACTCATGTGTATACATTCTCGTGCACTAATCCAAACGTAATGTGCACATAGCCAACCAGATATAGTAGTAATGCACTAAGACAATTCTAATACTTCTTACATCACTTAGCTACCTATTTATACATTTACAAAAATGCCTAAACATGGGGAAAACCCATGGGCTGACATACCTTAATCTATTACATAAACCCTAAAATCCCAAAAATCTCACAAAACAAGTGAGATCCTATGATCTCAGGTCCCCCTGGGCGCTCCATCTTTGACAAACCTATCTAAGTACCAAAAATACGACCAACACGACCACTGTTTCCTAAAAACTTGGTCAAGGGTCAACAACCCCCCAACACTCACCTGTGACTCGTCTCGAGTTACTTAGATTTGGGCAACACTTCTTCAAAGGCCTCAATCTTAGCTCAAGATGCCTCGATTTGATTCTTCGCCAGAGCCTCCTGCTCGACAAATTCCCAAATTACTTGCTCGGTGACAAGCCCTTCTAGGTGTTGTTCCATAGTTATAACTACTTGTTCCAACTATGAGCCTTGTCCTTCGATTTCTTAAAAAAGTGTGCAGGCTTTGTCCTACACTGGCTGGAGTCTCTGTGTAATCTCCATAAGTATACTCTATATGGCAGTGACCTTCTGCTGAACTGCGCACTGTTCCTATGATATTTTCATCTTCTCAACTGTAGTAAGAAGCTTCATTTGTGCTTGCACAGTGGACGCTTGCTGCTTTGCCTCTTGGAACTATGCTTCCAATTTCCTCAGCTCCAGATCTTCTGCAAGGCGCTCATAGCTCTGTGCACTTCGATCACTTAATTTTTTACACTTTGAGGCCAATGCCCTGATTCTTTCTACTGAGTTCTTGGAAGATTCTTCCCTCTATTTACGTACTTCTTGCGGAGTGCTAGGTACTTCTTGGAGTTATAACTCTATGATCCATGCTTGAAGCTACTGAATGGCTTCGATGAGCTTCCCGAATTGCATCTCAGTTGAATCTGGTTCCTCCTATGCCAATCCTAGCATAGAGAAAAGTGCTCTAGTCACTGCCTCTTTGACCTCAGTCTTCTCTGCAAGAAACTGGTCTTTTTCTTTCTACATTCTCTCTTTATCTTCCTCGAACATTGCCCTTATTTCATCTTTCTCTTGCTGCACAAATCGAATTTGATCTAAGGCCTCCTCCTTTTCCTACTTTAAGGCCTCTGTGGTCTACTCCATTTCTTCTTGGGATAGACGAAGTTGATCCTCTATTGCATTTTCTAGTCATCATAATTGGGTGGGCTCATCCCCCAATTCTGCAATTTCCAATGATGAAGGTGTAGTAGGCACTGCACGGCTTGAATGGATGGCTTGTTGTATGTCTCTGAGATCCTTCTCTATTCTTTCATAAAATGTTTCTTGCTTCACTTCATGTCTCTACAGGATATCCTCTGAAGCATCTTCTACGACTGCGATGATAATATCTACATCATCCACTGTGAGCAAATTTTTCGACTGAGGCTTGTTGTCTCAGGTATTCTTCCGTGTTGAGGGTTTCTGTGAAGAAACCTTCCTTTTATTTGATGTTTCGACCTATGTAAGGGGATCCTTTGGCGGTGTACTTCACATTTTTCTTGCTTGTCTCCTTCTTCACCTCCTTCCTCATGGTTCACTTCATCTCCTCCTCCTCCTTTGCGTGAATCAAGCCTATTCTCTTCTGAGGCGCTATCCTCCTCATCAATTTATATGTTTTTCACTTCCTCCTTTTTATTCTTTTTCTTTGTGCTGCTCTATCCATCATACTCAGTTTGGGTGACCAAAGGACTTCTGATGATGTCAGGGTCAGAGAGTTCTTCATATTTGACCAGTACAAGGAATTTTGCTGGCCATTCCTTAGTGATTTCTTCCATGTCTTCATTGATCAATTTATAGTAGGACTGTAGATCCTCCTTACTCTCATCCCTACGTGCAATGATGTAGATGAAGTGTCAGTCTGCACAGAAATTCGCTAGCGACATGTATTGATGTAGCGTATTCGGGGTCATTCATGGAAATTCTTCAGTGGCGTGTGTTAGTTGTAGGTAATAGGCATGGAACACCACATTTGATTGCCAATGCTTCGCCATATCATTTGTGTACCACAAGGTGGAGAACCTTGTGGCCAATGGCTTTGATGGATCGAATTTGGGGAATATTTCTCCTTTCGGCATCTGCCAAGCAACAAATGAGATTAAAATCAGTAACCAACTGAAATGAAACTGGTATCCTTGGTCCTGCGCTTCGTGACAATCCTTCTACAACTCGTTGACGAGGTAAATCACCCAGTTCATCTGCATTCCTTCAACACACTTCCCTGCGAGGTCCACTATGAACCCTATGACTTGTGTCGGCCGATTATTTCTAATGATATTTCTAGCGAGTAGTTGGAAAGCAAGGTGCACTGCACCATCCTAGATGGAGTCTATCTTGTAGCCTCACTTCCCCTTCTCTACATTAGCATAGGATTCCTTTATATGATGTGTCAGGGAGTGATCTGCAACCTTCCCTGGGTAGAACTGTTGAGGGTCCGGTCCCTACATGCTCAGTCCTGTAATGAGATGGATGAACAATGGATCCACAGTGACACACTTATCAAGCTATAGATACCCTCCATAGTAGCACGACGGGAGGAGTTTAACACAAGCATTAACCTCCTGATGTCGGATGAAGTGGGGAATATTCATTACGTTCAGGATCGTGGATCACATGAGTTCCTTAATCCATGGTCAGAAGACTATCTTTGGCTTCTTCTTAGTCGTCTTCATCAAATACCTATGCGGCGCGAGAATTGCATAGTTCTTCCAATCTCTGAGGTTGAAGTCGTTGATCTTGAGAGCTGAGATCAGTCCCAACTGAGGTCCAACTATGAGGATCCCCTTCGAGAGGTATGCCATGATCAATGTGTATTTAAAATCCTATGGGATGATTTCATGGTTAACCGTGCCGACTAGAGGTGGGATGTAGTCAGGAAATACTGACGAGATTTGCTTCGCGTTAGCCAGATCATTGAGGTGCTTGCTTCTTTTCTCAGTCACAGTTCAGCTATACCGATGTCCAGTCGAGGGGGATGCTTGAAATATTCTAGTCGACAATGCTTATATTCCTACAAACATGAATTTCTTAGCCATGAGGTCTATCAAAATATCCTCCATAGACTTCTCTAGCGCACTATGCTTGCCCGAAATTAACACTTGTAATAAAATAAATTGGGTAGGCGAACGGACAAGAAAGGTAATCAAATGAATGGCAAGGTCTAGAAAGAACAATGCGATATGTAATCAATTCTCTGTTAGCTTGAATATCTCGGTTTGCAAAAAGTGGTCCTGGCGTAGTGTCTGACGGGTTAAATAAGAAACGTTGTAACTGATTCCTCCAATGGGCAAGAATGCCTCAATCAATACAATTCGGGTCATTATGGCATGGTCCCAATGGTCCAATGATGATATTTCCATCAATAATTTCATTTATATCCATTTTAGAGTGTCATTCTAATGGTCAGGACGCGTCCAACGGTCATATAGCTTTGCCCTGGCGAAGTCCCATTCTGCTTGGTTCTGTTATTCTGGCGAAGTTCAAGTTCTGCAAGCCTGCCTTCTGGGAAGTCTTTACTGGAAATTCATGTAGTTTTTATAACTTTGATATCTTCTTACTAATATTTCTTTCCTTCTTTCCCATGATCTGAGTCTCTGGATTCCTCTTTCCATTGTTATTCTTATCTTCTCTTAGCGTAGTAACTTCGCACTATTGAGGGTCTTTCAAAGGGTTCAAAGGTAATACCTCTTTTGGTACTATTTCTAGGGTGGATGCACTTCTTTCCTACATGGACAGGTTCTTTAAGCCTTCTTGTGTTCTTTCAACTTCGATAGCTAATTCTCTGGCCCTTTGTTGCTTCAACTTCTCCTCTTGTTCTTGTATTAGTTGCTCTATTTTTCTAGCCATGAAGTCCTTTAATTCTTTCTTTTTCTATTCTATAGCCTCTTCCTCTGCTTTCCTTTTGATTTGGTCCTTTTCAATCCAGGTCTTTCCTAACAAAAGTGGAAAAGGAGCACTATTCTCAACAAACTTAATGAATTCAAATTCTTCTTCGGTTGATGTTTTGTGGGAAATCATAGGTATATTAATAAATCTTCCACATAGGGTTATCATCTTTCCTTTAAACAATCATATCCTTCCCAATGAACCATAGCAGGCTTTCCAAAAATTTACTAAGTGCTTTCTAGCATAATATTCACATGTGTTTCTTCATCCAAGACACAGTTTATGTCAAAGTCTCCTATTCTTGTTTCTATGCACTACTTTTATTTCAATATCTATGGTAAACTGAAGTCTCTACGTTCCTTCAGTGTCTCTTTCAATTGTAATAACATAGTATCTGATTCTTTCTAGTTCTCTAACATATCCTTAGCCTCTTGTCCTTCTTTATAGTTTTCTTGTCTCATGTTCATCTTTTCAAATTTAGCAATCATCCTTGGGAAATCCTCAACCTCATGACCAATAGCTTTACAATAAATACAAATAGGACCTATAGTAGGGAACTCATTAGCAAGATGTCTCAGTCTGCTGCAGTTATAACATAGTGTCAATCCTCTCTTTCTTTTAAATGATCCCCAACCTTTCCTATACTGCGCACAGGGATCACCGTGTTGGACCTGCAATTTGAAAAAATTATTTCTAGGTTCCTGCATCCACTTATTAGTCCAAAAATTCTTTCTATGCATAGGAATAACATATCTTTCTTTATTTCTATCAAATTTATCTAGATCAACTATTTCTTCTAGCCGTGCCCTATTTTTCAGACTAGGATAAAATCTATCAAACATACCTAGATTCATACTTTTGAAGAAAAAATTTCCACTTATCTTACCTTTACCAGAGCACAAAGCTTTAATATATTACCTATTTTCTTCATATCGACTTTCCTTCTTAGCACAGAGCTTCACAAGTCAAGTAGAATACTACGCACTACAGAAACATATGTACGCACACAGATTTATGTTTTCTTCAGTTCCCAACAATCATAGTTTTAGGTCTTGAAAATACAACCATTTGTTGGCATAGGGGAAGACCCAAGGTTCAACACTTCAAGAGTGCACCAACAAAACCCTAACTATCGACCCTTTTGGCAACACCTGCGAAGAAGATGAAGTCTCACTTGAGGTAGAGACAAGGGGGGTTGCAGTACTCAAGTGTCTACAACCAAGATGGGAAACATATATGTGATTACAATACTTGACATAACACTTATCCAATAACATGCATTAGTTCATGAGTCTCATTCACATTGCAGATTAAACCCTAATTACATATCATCACAGTAAAAATCAATATCAATCCCTTAAAACCTCTTAGCACATAAAATTAAATAAGATCTGGAATTCATCATACATAAAGCACTAATCATCCATTGATCTATATATCATACATCAATATTAGTGCACTAAGCAGATAAATACATAAACAACATGAAAAAAATTGCAAAAATCACATCAACATAGGATATACATGGTTCACCCCAGTGTGGGGCTACGTCCACCAACTCTTCTTCTTCTTTATTAGTCTTCGATTTCCTTACATTGTATATACAATGTATGTGTGTCATAGTTGTGATGAAAAATCCCTCTTTTTTTGTTCACTATTTTATCAACAACATAAAATATGTCCTTGTAGTACTAGATGCGAGAACATGTGTACTGTCGAATGAATTTTAAAAGGAAGAATGAAAATACATTGTACTAGGACTATCCATGGGAAACAATGACCTATGAATGGGGCCGATGTTGAAATTTTTTCAAACTATTTATGTATGCACTGAAATTTGACATGGATAGACTATTCACATGCCTTAACAATATGGAAGGGTTTCTTGACTCAAATTTGACTCACACACCCACTTTTTTCCATCATCAATTCATCATCATGTAAACCATAAACCCTATTTTTATTTCAAAGTACACAAATAGCTTGACACAAGTTTTAAGTTTGCATCAACCTTTCTTCATTTTTTTTTTAGGTTCTACATTGTATATACAATGTATGTGTGTCATAGTTGTGATGAAAAATCCCTCTTTTTGTTTATTGTTTAATCAACACCATAAAAATATGTCCTTGTAGTAGTAGATGTGAGATCATGTGTACTATCGAATGAATTTTAAAAGGAGCAACGGAAATACATTGTATTAGGACTAGAAATGGGAAACAATGACTTGTGAATGGGGCCAACGTTGAAATTTTTTCAAACTGTTTCTATATGCACTGAAATTCGACATGGATATATAGACTATTCACACGCCTTAACGATATTGGAGGGTTTCTGGACTCAAATGTGACTCACACACCCACTTGTTTCCATCATCAATTCATCATGTAAACCATAAACCCTATTTGTTTTTTCAAATTATACAAATAGCTTGACACAAGTTTTAAGTTTGCATCAACCTTTCTTCATTTTTCTTTCAGGTTCTACATTGTATATACAATGTATGTGTGTCATAGTTGTGATGAAAAATCCCTCTTTTTTCATTCATTGTTTAATCAACACCATAAAAATATGTCCTTGTAGTAGTAGATGCGAGAATGTGTGTACTGTCAAACAAATTTTAAAAGGAACAACGAAAATACATTGAACTAGGACTAGACATGGACACCAATGACTTGTGAATGGGGCCAACGTTGAAATGTTTTCAAACTATTTCTGTATGCACTGAAATTTGACATGGATAGACTATTCACATGCCTTAACAATATGGGAGGGTTTCTCTATTCAAATTTGAGTCACACACCCACTTGTTTCCATCATCAATTCAACATGTAAACCATAAACCTTATTTTACTTTCAAAGTACACAAATAGCTTGACACAAGTTTTAAGTTTCCATCAACCTTTCTTCATTTTTCTTTCAAGTTCTACATTGTATATACAATGTATGTGTGTCATAGCTGTGATGAAAAATCCCTCTTTTTTCATTCATTGTTCAATCAACACCATAAAAATATGTCCTTGCAGTAGTAGATGCAGGAACATGTGTACCGTCGAATGAATTTTAAAAGGAACAATGAAGATACATTGTATTAGGAATAAACATGGGCAACAATGACCTGTGAATGGGGCCAATGTTGAAATTTTTTCAAACTATTTCTGTATGCACTGAAATTTGACATGGATAGACTATTCACATGACTTAACAATATGGGAGGGTTTCTAGATTAAAATTTGACTCACACACCCACTTGTTTCCGTCATCAATTCATAATCATGTAAACCATAAACCCTATTTTTGTTTCAAAGTACACAAATAGCTTGACACAAGTTTTAATTTTCCATCAGTCCTTCTTCATTTTTCTTTCAAGTTCTACATTGTATATACAATGTATGTGTGTCATAGTTGCGATGAAAAATACCTATTTTTGTTCATTGTTTAATAAACACCATAAAAATATGTCCTTGTAGTACTAGATGCGAGAATGTGTGTACTGTTGAATGAATTTTAAAAGGAACAACGAAAATACATTGTACTGGGAATAGACATGGGAAACAATGACTTATGAATGGGGCCAATGTTGAAATTTTTTCAAACTATTTCTGTATGCACTGAAATTTGACATGAATATATAGACTATTCACATGCCTGAATGATATGGGAGGGTTTATGGACTCAAATTTGACTCACACACCCACTTGTTTCCATCATCAATTCATCATGTAAACCATAAACCCTATTTTTATTTCAAAGTACACAAATTGGTTGACACAAGTTTTAAGTTTGCATCAACCTTTCTTCATTTTTCTTTTAGGTTCTACATTGTATACACAATGTATGCATGTCATAGTTGTGATGAAAAATCCCTCTTTTTTCGTTCATTGTTTAATAAACACCATAAAAATATGTCCTTGTAGTACTATATGCGGGAACGTGTGTACCTTCGAACAAATTTTAAAAGGAACAATGAAAAGACATTATACTAAGACTAGACATGGGAAACAATGACCTGTGAATGGGGCCAACATTGATTTTTTTTCAAATTGTTTCTGTATGCACTGAAATTTGACATCGATAGAATATTCACATGCCTTAATGATATGGGATGGTTTTGAACTCAAATTTGACTCACACACCCACTTTTTTCCATCATTAATTCATCATGTAAACCATAAACCCTATTTTTCTTTCAAAGTACACAAATATCTTGACATAATTTTTAAGTTTTGTTGGAAGTAGGCCAAAGTGGAAGGAAAGATGATTTTGGGAAAGAAGGCATGCACAAGGAAAGCAACAACTAGAAGGGATAACAACACGCACACATGCATGGAAGACCTAACGATGATAGGGTTATGGTTTTGGTAATCTATTGTAATGGACAAAGATCCAAAAACATATAAATACAGATACTTAGGTATCATAAGGGGTTCAAATTAATATAGAGACAAGTCGTCATTATAGAGAGAATGGTTGTAGCGAGTCGATATGTAATATTTTGTTGTATGACTTAATTTTGTAAGTTGTTGATCTAGAGAGGACCGAGGAGGGTAGATCTTGAGGGTTAGATCATAGGCCGAGGATCCTGGTGCGATCTAGTCTACCTCATATAGATCTTACCCAACTAAGAAGAGCTATAAAATGCACAACACTATAATGAAGAAATACCATAATAAAAGAGAGAAGAGCCAGAGCTTTGTGGACGTAGCCTAGGAGGGGGTGAACCATGATAAAAACTATGTTATGTGATTGAATGCAGGTGTGTATTTATCATCTTTCAATAGATATTGATAAGATTAATGAATGAGATAGTATATTTATGCATAAATCGTGATAACAGTATAATGCGGTAATAAGTTACAGTAGCCCTCTTTATATACACAATTATCATATATCTCACTCAATCCTAGGCTGTAAACACATGAGTATTGAATCTACCCATTAAGACTATCTCGAGTGATATTGCGCAGTGCACTCTGTGCGTTGCGTTGCCTTCTGGTTTACTAGGAGGGTCGATAGTTTTAGAGGATTTGTTGGAAACCCGAACAAACATGAACCCTGGGTCAATAAACTCAGACATGAATAACTAAGTGACCAATAAATGGTTCCATTTCCGTTGGTAGGAACAAAAGAGGATTGAGTAGATGTGAAGAGGTTGAGCAAGAGAACAATAAATAAAATAATAAATAAATGATATATTAGATGGGGATGTTGAAACCATGGAACCCCACAAAAGCAGAGATTGAAAGCTGGCTAAAGACAAAAGAGCTAGAGTTTGCAAAACAATACAATAGAAACCCTAGAGTAACACCCCACAAATATCTTGAGAAATACATGTCTACTGATTTGCATGAAGTCTTTTTCTGCAATTTTTCACATTTATTACAGGAGTGGATACTAAGGTTGAAGGATAACCACACAACGAACCGGATCTGAAAATTAGAGTGGACCCCAATACAGATTGAGCAATTACAGCAGGTGAACAAAAAATTGTTAATCCCTAAATAATGGCTCATCCCCCCTTAATTGGGGCATATTACATTAGTAATTTTATTTTATTTATGTCGGCTTTATTCCATTAGTTGTAATTATACCTCCTAGTCTCCTATATATACCAAGGAGACATTTTCATTTGGAATCATCTTGTAATTGTACATTTATGTGGGCATAAGGAGGTTTCCCCCTCGAAGAGGCTTATTATATGAATTTATCTCTTTTTCAAGGCGTTGAGTACTTATTCTAAGGTTTTTCTATTCTATATTGATATTTGGTTCTTAACATATGGTTTCAGAGCTCAAGGTCATGGGGTTTCATTGCTACATGTGAGACACCTTAGCATTTTCACTATAGATGTTTTTCTACAATGTTTCAGAAGGAACAACTTGGAGGATATTTATTATATGGAGAGAGGTATGATGGGTGAAAATTTCATCTCCCGAGGCCTTATACTTTCGGAGATACAGCCTGTGAAAGATAGGGTTTTGGAATCATCCTGAACTGAGTCATTGTAGAATTCTCGCTATAAAACATTTTCTGTAACATTTCAAAACTTGAACTCTAGAGGATATCTATAGAAATTATTAAGGTATATGTGGTAAAAGTTTTAGATTCTGGGTCATCTTACATTTTCATATACACCTTGTGGAAGATAGGGTATCTGACTAGTCCTATTGATTAGTCTCAAGAAGGTGTTCCAGTTAAAACAATCATAACTTCTTCCTAGAGTATCCAAATTGAGTGAGACTGGTTGCATTGGATAGTGGATAGTCTATAGTATTTCTGGTACGAGTTTGAGAATTTATGTCAATTATGTTATGCGGGGCACACTATACAAGTGATATCTATTCAAAAGGACAAAATCAACTAGTTGTGGGGAAGTTACCATAAATTCCATTTGGAATATCCAATTTAGATCAGACCTATGGAATTGCAGAGAAGCAATATCAGATAACCACAAAAAAAAAATTTCATACCCAGAAGGGCCTAAACTTTGGAGATACAACAAAAGAAATATTGTCTAGCAGAACCACCTCAAAATCAAGAGTCAAAAGTGATACCTGGCCAACATGCCACCCAAAAAGGGAACTTCTACACCAAATAAGCCTCCAAAAAATTATACATGGACTCTTGATGAAGGCAAAGAAATGCGTAGGGACATAAATGATTTAGGAAAGAAGATAGTAACAAAATATGAACTACAAGAGATGATGGATTCAATGGAAGCTAAGTTTGAGACAATAAATACTAAGATGGATGGTTTAAAAGGGGAGATCATGGAAGAATTGAAAAACTTCCTAATAGAGAGGACACTTGAAAGTGAAAATACATCCCATGAAATTCATGATGAGGACACAAGGAAGGTGAATCAAGAATGGAGAAACTCCAACTTTGGGTTGAAGACCAACCACATTCCTAAGATCGATATGAGGAAGTTTGATGGCAAGGACCCAATCACATGGATACTTCAGATGGAGCAATTCTTTGATCTACATAATGTGCCACATACACAAAAAGGTACGAATTGCTTCTTTATATTTAGAACCCAATCAATTTGTATGGTATCAATGGCTTTGTTCTCGCAAATCACTCGTCACTTGGACAATTTTCATGGAAGAAATGATAGCAGTCTATGAGGATACAATGAGAAATACCTTCTTTAGCCAATTGATAAATCTCAAGAAAAAGGGTTCAGTTACAAAGCACATTGAGAACTTCCAAAGATTGAATATAAAGGTAACATATATTTCAGATGAGCACTTGATTGATGTATTCATAGGAACTTTAAAGGATAAAATTCAACATGTGGTTCACCTTTGGGAACCCAAATCATTGTTGAATGCATTTAGGGTGGAAATAAATGTTGAAAGTAAAAATATGGCTACAGCTACTAGAAGGACCAATCCTAACATCTATAGAGAGAATACTGCTCCTTCTTCTAAAACAACTCAACCTACAAGGTTGACACCTCAACAATTAGAGGAAAGAAAAGAAAAAGGTTTATGCTTTAATTGTGACAACAAGTACAGTAAGGGACATAAGTGTGGTGAGAATAAATTATTCTACATATATTGTGAAGAGGAAGAAGAACAAGAACCATCTCAAGATGAAAATGTATAAGCAATTTCATCTGAAGAGTTGACTCCCACGATATCATGTAATGCATTAGCTGGAATTAGCACTCCTCAAACCCTCAAGATCGAAGGATATATCAAAAAGAAAAAGGTAATAGTCCTAATTGATTCTGGCAGTACTCATAATTTCATTCACTATAAATTAACCAAAGCTCTCAATTGCTTTGTGTATGCAGCGCCATAGTTTCAAGTAATGATTGCAGATGGAGGAACTGTCAATTGCTCAGGAAAATGGAATAAGATCAATCTTACTATGGGGGAATATATAATGAATATTCTAATGATTTCTATAACCATGGGTGGTGCTAACTTTGTATTAGGAATCCAATGGTTACAATCATTAGGAACAATGGATTTTAATTTTCAAGAACTTTTCATGAATATTTCATTGGAAGGAAAAGAAATTGAGTTAAGAGGTATCACAGGGAAACCTGACAAGGTGATAAGCTCTAATGGCATGGAAAAATTATTGAAAAAGGGGCATCAAGGTGTTATTTCACAACTATTATCACTAGATGTTCAAACATCTAAGCCATATAATCCTCAAGATCTCCAAGGGATCATTGATAAGCATTCCAAAGTATTTGAAGAGATTCCCAAAGGTCTTGCACCCACTCGAAATCATGATCATGATATTCACCTAATTCCTAGGAGTGTTCCTCCTAAAATTAGGCCATATAGATACCCTTGTGCCCAGAAGAATGAAATTGAGCGCATGGTTGAAGAAATGTTAGAGGTTGGCATTATTAGACCTAGCCAAAGTTCTTACTTTGCACCGGTGGTAATGGTATTTAAGAAAGATGTCTCATGGCGTATGTGTCCATATTATAGAGATATCAACAAGATCACTATTAAAGATAAGTTTCCCATTCCCGTCATTGATGAATTGTTATATGAACTACATGGAGCAATATATTTCACAAATTTGGATCTCTGTTCAGGGTATCATCAGATTAGAATGAAGGAAGAAGATATTCCAAACACAACATTCCAAACTCATGAAGGCCATTATGAAATTTTGGTCATGCCTTTTGTCCTTACAAATGCACCTTCCACATTCCAAGGGTTGATGAATTCCATTTTCAATCCCTTCCTTCGAAAATTTGTGTTAGTATTTTTTGATGATATAGTAATCTATAAAAAGTCTTGGGAGGATCATGTGTGACATGTTGATAAGGTGCAACAACTAATAAAGGAGAAACAACTATATGCCAAACCATCCAAATGTTTATTTGGAGGGAAGGAGGTAGAGTATTTGGGTCATATTGTATCTCATGAAGGTGTCAAGGTAGACCCTAACAAGATAAAGGCCATGCTGGACTGGATGATTCCCAAAACATTGAAGAATCTTAGAGGATTTTTGGGTTTGATAGGTTACTACCGCAAGTTTGTTCGACACTATGGAAGAATGGCAACACCTTTAACAACACTAACTAAGAAGGATGCATTTTCATGGACTCCAGAGGAAACTAAATCTTTTGAAAAACTTAAAGAGGTGATGCGCAAATATCTTGTCTTGACCACTCCAGACTTCACAAAAACCTTTATTGTGGAATGTGATGCCTCAGGAAATGGAATTGGTGTTGTCCTAATGCAAGAAGGAAGGCCCGTGGATTTTGAAAGTCGATCACTCAAGGGAAAGGACTTACAAAAACCCATTTATGAGAAGGAAATGATGGCGATACTACATGCATTAAAGAAATGGAATCCTTACCTAATAGGTAGGCACTTCAAGGTCAAAACAAATCATGATAGTCTTAAATACTTCTTGGAACAAAGACTATATTTAGAAGAACAACAAAAATGGGTAACCAAGATATTGGGTTATGATTTTGAAATCGTCTATAAAAAAGGGAAGAAAAATGTTGTGGCAGATGCACTCTCAAGAAAGGATGAATATGTTGAGGCCTTTCTTTGTGCTATCTCAATCATCCAACCCGATTGGATAATAAAAGAAAGGGATGAATGGAAGAATGACGAAAAAGTGTGGACTCTCATTCAAAGGTTATAGCAGTATTCCAGTACATCAGATACATTTACATGGAAAAATGATTCACTATGGTACAAATATCACTTATATTTATGTAAGAACTCCCAACTCAAACAAAATGTACTATTGGAATTGCACACCTCTCCAGTAGGAGGGCATTCAAAATTTTTGAAAACCTACCATAGGGTCAAGAAGGAATTTTTTTGGGATGGCCTTAAAACTGATGTTCAAAGGTTTGTGGCAGAATTTTTGGTTTTCCAACAAAATAAGGTGGAAACAATTAAGACCCCAGGTATTTTACAACCATTATCCATCCCAAGTCAACGATGGGAGGAGGTTTCCATGGATTTCATCACAGGGTTACCGAAGTTTGAAGGAAAGAGTGTCATCATGGTGATTGCTGATAGACTAACCAAGTACACACACTTTTGTGCACTCTCTCATCCCTTCAAAACCAGTACAGTTGCCACCACATTCATGGATACAGTTCAAAAGCTACATGGCAGCCCAAATATTATTGTAAGTGACAGAGATCCCATATTCACTGGACATTTTTGGACAAAATTATTTTCTTGTTTGGGTACTCAATTGGCTCATAGCTCATCCTATCATCCTCAATATGATGGAAAAACTGAGATAGTGAACAAATGTCCGGAAGGCTACCTTTGTTACTTTGTCTCTAATAAACAAACACAATGGTTCAAATGGTTACCCTTGGCAGAATGGTGGTATAACACTTCCTTTCATACTGCAACAAAAATGACACCATTTATGACACTCTATGGATAGCACCTTCCTTCCATCACTTCTTCCCTAAAAGAAAAATCTAAGGTTCAAGCAGTGGAAGATCACATCTAGCATCAACAACAAGTTCTCCAAATATTAAAGGACAACCTGACCATGGCACAAAATCGCATGAAACAACAAGCAGATCAACATCGTAGTGAAAGAAGTTTTGAAGTAGGGGATTGGGTGTTTTTAAGACTACAACCATACAAATAGACGTCCCTCAAGAAAGCCAAGAAGGATAATAAATTATTACCAAAGTACTATGGCCCTTATAAGGTGTTGGAAAAGATTGGTACTATGGCATACAAATTGGAGTTGCCTACATCTTCATGAGTACACCTAGTTTTCCATGTTTCATGCTTAAAGAAGGTTATAGGTGACAAGATCCCAGTTCAAAATATATTTTCAGAAATTGACGAGGAAGGAAAAATCATATTGGATCCGGATCCATCACTGACACAAGAATTCACCAGCTGAGGAATAGATCCATTTCAGAGTATCTCATTAAATGGAGGAAAGTACCGACTGAAGATTCCACTTGGGAAGATGAGTCTTTTATACAGAAGCATCTAGAGTTACTCAAGCGTTGCGGACAACACTTTTCTCAAGGGGAGGGGAATTTTAATCCCTAAATAGTGGCTCATTACCCCTTAATTAGGGCATATTACATTAGTAATGTTATTTTATTTATGTCGGCTTTATTCCATTAGTTGTAATTATACCTTCTAGTCTCCTAAATATACCAAGGAGACATTTTCATTTGGAATCATCTTGTACTTGTACATTTATGTGGGCATAAGGAGGTTGACCCCTCGAAGAGGATTATTAGATGAATTTCTCTCTTTTTCAAGGCATTGAGTACTTATTCTAAGGTTTTTCTATGCTATATTGATATTTGGTTCTTAACGCAAAGTCACCCACGCAATAGATTTTTGGCTCGATAATATTGTAGTAGGATTTATAACATAGTTTGCAGTAGACACATCGAAGTTGTACAGTGCAACAGAGAGAGAGTTCCTATGAGGACCTTGAGGAAGGTACATTAGATCACTATATACTTATATTAAGATACTGCTGTATAAAAAAGGTGTGATGAGAATGGAATTCGACATCTAAACTTCCCTGCGTGCATGGGGGAAGGGGGGAAGCACTAAAAGAAAAAGGAGAAATGGAAGGAGGAGAGGATAAGGGAAAGAAGGAGGAACCCTTGGACCCAATCATGATGGATGACGACCAGATCAAGTGGATCATAGTGACAGCTGGAAAGATGCATAACAAATTACTCTACCAATAAAAGGTTAATACCAAGAAGAAAGTCGTAGTCGTGAGGGAAGGCTTGACGAGTGACGAGGAAGAGGTAGAAGATCTCTGGGCCATGGAGAAGGTTGAGGAAATCTTGCGTGAAACATATGAGAGGAATATGAGAGGTCCAAGAATGGGATGAGAAGGCAACAATCCTATCCATATTAATGTTAGTGTGGAACCCATAAACCCATGTGTGACCAATACACCACAGAGAACACCACCGTTTAGACAACCAAAGTTCAAAAGAAGTTAGACAGTAGGAAATACATATACACAAGGAACAACAACTAGAGTTTCCATTTTAGGAAACACTAGTCAAATATCTACATCGCATGGAGATAGTATTTCAATGTTCAGAATGGCAGGACACGATCCCACCATCAAGTTACCAGAATTTAAAGGAGAAGTGTTGGAGGACCTAGAAAAACAATTGTTCATATGTGAGGAGATTTGAGAATAAAAACAGATCACAGATGAAGATACTGAACTAGAACAATTAGCGATTACACTAAGGGATCACACATTTTATTGGTATATGATTTTAGCTACAAACAACCCACCAGGGACAACCAGAAAAATTGCGGACATCAAGAAACTGCTAATAAATGAGTTCCAGAAGCTGAGTTCAGAAGATTAGTACATGAATGAGATGATCGAAATTAGACAGAACCCAGGAGAATCCGTACGGGATATTGACCAGAGATTCAAGTGACTGAAGGGAAAGTTGAAATATCTCATGACCGATATGCAACATAGGAACCTATTCGTCAATTCACTGTTACCACACTTAAAATATCCATTGAGACAACAAAAGTTTCAGACACATGCAGAGGATCTGCAAGAATCCCTGCAACTGGAATAAAATTAGTACCAATGGATAGATCCATCCATCGAAGAACTAAAGGAGGACTTGAAGAACTTATCGTTTCAGCTAAACCAGAATAAGAGTAAGGACAAACGAGAAGTTGTTTAGTGTACTACATGCAAGAAAAAATGACACCACAAGAATGAATGTCCAACATTCACACAATATATGGTAGAAACAATTCCAAATTCATTACAAACAGGAGGAATATTGTGCAAAATCTACAAGAAATTGGGTCACTATCCATATCACTACTCAATGATGCAAAAATACTAGATAGTCCCAAAGAGTTCATACTATAACTTTTGCAAGTCAGTGGGCCACAACGACAAAGATTGTATAACTGTGGAGCTGATGAGAGAGAGGAAATCAGACGCATATAGAGTTCTGGCAGAAATGATGACTGGGAAAGGCACACCATAGTTTAATCAAGTTCCATATCCATACAACACTGTGTTAGAAAAACAGGACCGTGGAGCAATAAAATAAAACAAATTCGGAAACAAAACACAGAAGATACACAATACAATAGAGACAAAAATTTATGTGGTTCACCCAGTGTGGGCTACATCCACCAGAGAAATTGCCAGGTCCTTCCTTTATTATTATCCAACAAATAAAGGGATACAACCTACAACAAAACCCGCTGTAACTTCCTCTTATTTCTCTCACAGTCTCCTCTCTCATAATACAATACTCGCCATCATACATAGCCGCAATACATTTCTCTCATAAAAGAGGGTTGCCTTCTAGGGAAAAAATCCCTAACATAATTTCTACCATTAGATCTGTAACCTTAGAATGAATGGTCCAGATTTACAATGAATTTATAATATACTTTTACAAGGAAAATTTTCCTTCGAGGACTTCTCCCTCGAACCCCCATTGGGGAACGCTACCCTTGAAAACCCTCTGGGGGGCCGCTTGCCCTCGAACCCCCAAGCTGGGGGGATACCCCCCTAGACCTCGCAGAGTAGGTACCCCCCCTTTGCACTCCCCCGCGTGGAAGAGTGTACATACTTTTGGTGTGTAAAGTCTTCATGGGGTATAAACATGGCTGAAAGTAAGGACCTCTGAATCAGGAACATAATCAAGCTCCACAACCAACAATATCCCACTTGGAGACTGATCTCAACAACTCCACCGCTATTGTATATGCTGGACTTTGAGCCTTCTTGGACCTGGAAAATTTCTCATCTTCATCTTCATTCTTGAAGACCAACTGAAACTGAGTAGGAACTTAGTTTCTCTTTGGTTACTCCCTTTGTTAACATGTCTGAAGGATTCTGGCTAGTGTGTATATTTTCCAACTTCAAATGTCCATCTTCCAAGGTGGATCATATGAAGTGGTACCTCAACTGTATATGCTTAGTATTTGAATGGAAGGCTGAGTTATTTGCAAGATGAATTGCACTCTCACTGTCACAGTACAACCTGCTATTCTCCTACTTCTTTCCCAATTCCTCCATAAACCTTTGTAACCAAATCATCTCTTTACTAGCCTCTGTAGTATCAACATACTCTGCCTCTATGATTAAAAGTGAAACAACCTTTTGCTGTTTCGAAATCCAACTTACTGCTATTCCACCTATAGTAAAAACATACCCTATGGTGCTCCTCCTGCTTTATTTATCACCTGCCATATTTGAATCAACATATCCTTGTAGAAAAGTGTCTGAACCTCCAAAACATAATGCATGAGTAGAAATACCTCTCAAATACCTAAGAATCCACTTTACTGCCTCCCAATGTTCTTTACCTAGATTGGTCATATACCTGCTCACAACTCCCACTGCATGTGCAATATCTGGTCTTGTGCAAACCATTGCATACATCAAGCTGCCAACTGCTGATGAATAAGGGACCCTGGACATGTATTCTATCTCCTCCTATGTCTTGGGACACATTTCC